>VZSR01000001.1:4251618-4350719 GCA_013398615.1 Brachypodius melanocephalos | reverse complement strand
GAACAAATCATTTCAAGACATGCCATAGAATCAGATTTTTGTGTTACATGTGACTCCATACATGGTCGCTCTGGAGACTTCTTTCATCTTGTCATTGCCTACATGTTTGTTATTCACCATTTCGGTTTTGTTCATCCTGTCTCTTAGGGAAGGACAGGTTGAGAGAGAAAAATCCCAAACAAAACTCCAAAACCTGGGTTTTGCCAGTTATGGTAAAGAGGTGGTAGCTGGGTTATCTTATAAAAACTTAATACTTTTCGTTCAGTTGCCTCATGACACTTTACTATGGTTGACAGTAGTTATTTTTACCCTACACTCTCAAACAGATGGAAGAAAGCAAAATATTTTTCACTTTACCTACTTAACTGTAAACACTCAAACTTTCAAAAGCTTTGTCAGATCAAGTTTTTTTCTCTTTTCACTCGTGGAGAATTTCTTTTGACTACTGAGAGTTTTGCTCTCACCATGGCTTGGCACAAATAGTTGCAATTCTGTTTTAAGCAGGCTGAACTTCAATTCTTTCTCAATTTCGTGCCTGACTGAAGTCAATGGAGTTCTGAAGAGGCATCAAGTGTCAGATGGGAGACAAAGTGGGAATGAGAATTGAGAAATTCATTCTGGAAATTGTTGCCAAATGCAGGTAGGGTAACTTTACAAAATTATCTCATGAGTTTTTTAAACTCTGTGAGTTCTGAAACAGGTGTTTTTTGAAGCTGGTTTAAGACTTACATTTATCATTTTGACAACAAGACAAAATGTTATTCCTCACTTGAAGTTATTTGTATTAAAGGTTCAGTGCAGATATCTGAAACACCCTGCATTTGTTACAGAAGATTTAGGAACACAGTCTGGTGTTCCAGAAACACTGCCATGTTTCAGGAGCTACAACTCCAAGAGTTCAGTTCAAAGCTGGTACAAACACCAGAAAATAAAATCAATTGAAGGTTTCCCAGAGCAGCAAGTCCTCCTATTCAACACAGTTTCAGTCACAAGAGATTTTCATTAAACCTCCTCAAGTTTAGGATTAAAGTCTTTTAACTCTTCTGCCGAGATACCAGAAAACTCAAGTTTTTTTCCTGTGATATTTATTTGTTTTTATATGCCATGTTATCTCTAATATTATGCATGGTGAGCTTGTCAGGCCTCTGTAAAGAACTGGAATCAAATGTTACTATTTTCCAGTCTCTACAGCTCTCTTTTGAAACAAATCCCTGTTCAAACAAAGCATATTTAATATCCTTGGAGAACAGCTGGGCAAGCTTCTCCTTAGGGTTCTTTTAGATAGGTGTCATTCCACTGTCCAGCCCTTCATCCCTTGGCTGGGGAGGCAACTATTGCAGCTATTGCAGCTCCTTGCAGCAGCCTATTCTTGCAGTAGATTTCAAAACAACCTTTTCTACACAGGACAGAGCTCCTGTGCTGCTTTTTCAAATCTGCCAGGATTCCAAGCCATCAAGTGACCAGCTACACCTTGCTCTGAGAGCAGTGCATGTCCTTCAGCCCCAGCACTCTGTAGCTAACAGACACCTGAAACATTTTCTTACCTGGAGCAGCTCCTCTCCTCACCTGCTGTGCACTCTGCTGGCAAACAGCAGCTGATGTCATAGAGTTACTGCATCATTACAGTCTCTTTGCATAAGAATTCCTTCTCTTCTTTTTATCTGCTAAAAATGGAACAGAGGCGACTCACGAGTCATGACTGAGATAGGCAAAAATGAAATACTCAGCACTAAAGGCTCTGCTAGGGTTTCCAGTGCTGGTTCCCTGCTTATGCTCATCAGGGATAGACATATTTCTGGTACCACCTCAGCCCCTTGGACCGTGCCACAACCCTGGGGGACCTGGCTGGATCCAAGGGTGGGGAAATTTTAAGAGATTTCATTGAAAAGAGGTGCATAGAGGAAAGGGCTAGAGCAAGGTTTGAGACCAGGTGGGAGAAATTCTTGAGATCGAGGTTCACCATCGTACTTCTGGAAAAGAAATGCCAGGAAAAAGCACTTACTCCTCTCTTCCTTCCCACAGCAGCTGCCATGCTTCAAACTGCAACCTTTGCCAGTCCTAGCAGCCAGTTTCTCCTAAGATTTCTGGTCCTGATAATGCAAACAGCTGAGCCATGGCCCTCTGACTGCTCTCTTCTGTCTGATGTGTAAGGCAGTGGTGGAACAGATCTGGCAGAAGCACTTGTTCATGGGGATCACTTTCTATAGCCCTGGGAGCCAACTGACATCAATACATGTGTACAGGATGTGCTACTCTTTGTCCTGCAAGAATTTCAGAATTATGAGACTGTTTTTAGCCTTTTAAAACAGTGTGACAATTACATCTTTATCACTGGATTTCTGAGGCCAGGAGACACCGTCAATCATTAGATTCAAGATCAGAGTAGTCTTGAATAATTAAATTCAAGATTAGTACAGTTTCACTCAGACAGTGTAGCACTCTCCCAGACCAAAGCCTGTTGCTCCAGTGATCTGAGTTTGACTAAGGGATCTCTCAGGAAAATTCTCTGGTGTAGCTAGAATTGCTCAACAGTGGAACGTGGAATACCTTTGCAACACGTTCAGAATTACCCAGGACCAGATTTTGATGTTTAGGACAAAGGAACAAACACACACACACACACACAAAGACACACTCATCAGTTCTGTATAAAAACAAAATCTAGAGAGGAAAGCAAAATATCCTGTGATCACTCTTGCAGTGAGTCATGGTCTTCTCCTTAAGAAGATACATGTGCCTCTACAGAGCTTTGCTGACTTCAGGCACTCTGTCCGGATTAAGATTTATACTGGGTCTATCTAGGCCTGGTTTATAGTTGCTTATATTCTTACTGTTTAATTCACTATCTTACTGAACTTGATAAGAAACTTAGATCTCAAGCCTGACACCAAGCACAAGAAGTCTCAGACCAAATCCACCTTCCAGGTGATGCTTAGGGAAATACTTTAATTAAGTTCAGGACGTAATTAAAGATAAATCCCAGATTTCATATACTGTAGAACAGCAAGAAGGTCATCCACACATTTGCTCCTTCCCACATAAGCTTAATTAGCACTGTCAGTGGACTTCACAAGGATTGAAACCACTGCTCACTATCATGACCTTTTGATAACACAGAAGACCTTTAATTTAAGTCTTTTTAACAAACTCATCACTCCCAGAACACCAAAGCTTTTCCTGCAGACATCCCTGCCTTCCTACAGTTCCATATATACTTTTGACACTTCCAATCAAATCAATACAGCTGCTCACAATGTAAAATTAAAGCTGAAAATTATTGCTTATAAAATGCACCAATACTCCTGACCCTTCTTATAACATCCCTCAGATCATGATTGTTAAATGTAGTTACAGTTTGGATTCTAAGGAGTTTTCTTTCCAGGGTTCTCATGGCCTTCCTAAGACCTCTTGTTGTACCTCCACTGCCCAGCATCACTGTCAGGAAAATACAAGTTATTTTGCAATCTCCTAAAGTTATGAGACAGGTAATTATTACTGAGTGAACACCAGCAAAAAGCAAAGACTTTTGGGTTAACAGTTGCTGATGTGGCAACAAAAGTCAGGATACTTGTTAAGTCTCTCTTCAGACCTTACAGCATAAATTATTATGTTTGATCTGTGTTTTATTAAATACTGGGATGTCTGAAATCATTCATCAGGGCTGTGAAGGCTTTCTAGTCAGTTCAAAGCCGGTTCTCTTAGCATGTATTTACTGGACTCACATTTGAGCTAGGTACTGGGAGAAAATTCTCTTCCCATACTCAGCATTCCAACTGGTACAGTTTTATCAATAGTTTAACAGGATCTAATTATTTTTTCCTGCAGATCCAGCTCCTGGAGCAATGGGACTTTGTGAGACCAGCTTTTTTTCCTTACCTTTTGTTTTTTTTTTTTTTTTTCTTTTAAAATGACAGCAGAGGAACACTTCAGTTCAGTGCTTTTTCTACTTTCATGTGGTGCTCTACACAAAGACAAAATCACGGTATCTTATTGAAACCTAAGATGATAAATAGCTGTGGGAACGGGGCTTCAAAATAAACAACCAATGTAGTGACATCCATGTTGAACCTGAAGCCTTGGTAATTCTGGCTGTGCAGCATTTTGTAATTTTTATTATCCTCTGAGACTGAGTCTCAATGTTCCAATAAAATCAAGTTAATAAACAGCATCTTTAATTTTCAACTGACTTTCTACACTTGAATTTTATTTTCAGACCTTAGTTACAGGTAAGAAGCAGTTCACATTATTATTTCTGCTGTCCAGTGAAGGAATAATCGTAATTCATATTTTTTTTCCTATGTTTCAATATTTCTTTTGGGTCAAACCCAAAATTGTTCAGCAAAGTTTTTCCTAAACACTTAAACCCATTCTAGTTGCTTTTTTTTTTCTTTTTTACCTTTTCAATTTGTCTCTAGAGGGCAAAGATCCTGTGACTGATAGAGCATTTTCATAGTGAGAGACAGAAGTTCAAATACATTCTCTGCCAGTTTTGGAACAGAGAGTCTCTGTCCCTTTCTGCACCAGGGACTTAAACCACCAAATTCACTGCTTACTTTCACTCTCCGCCCCTACAGCCAAATAAAATTTTATTCACGTTCCTTTAGGGAAAATTTTCAGTGAAACAGATGCAGAAGGGTACAGAAATAAGTACTGGTTTGGGAAAATAAATGCAGAACTTCTTGAATCTTTTTTAACCTCGGAGCTTTCCCATTTTTAGCAGTTCGTAGCATGGGCTTTTTTTTTTTTTTAAAATAAATAAATATATTTTAAAATCACTTATAAATCCACAGAATGTGGCCTTCAAATTTTTATGTTTTTTAGCTCAAGACTACTTAGATTTTTTTTCAAAGTGCTCTTCACTGTGATCCATTAATACTGGACTCCAGTGAGCTGAAATAATACATGGCAAGGTGTAGCTCTTTGCTGTATCTGTGCTGGGGCCACAAACCAAATGATTTATAAGGGAGTCCTGGGATTATTTTTTGCTTTGCATCACCATTCTATTTTAGAAGCACGGTGAATATGTATTACCATGTTTTTGCAAAAAAAAAAAAAAGAAGGTATTTTCAGTGGGAAGTCAGTTTTTATGTCTCCACTGTTTGGAAATTTCACGAGAATGTTTTCTTAAAACAACTGTCTACCTAATTTCTTCTTTATAAATTATTTCATAAGGCTGAAAACAAAACTACATGAGCATAAAAAAAAATTACTGTCCCAATTTCCATGGCTGCTGGGTTCACAATGCCCTGGAGAAGATCCAGTTGCTAGGGCTGCTAAGTCAGGAGGAACCCTTGTACTTAAATCACTCCCAGCAGGGTAGAAACTACCTTGTGATTATTGGAATGGACCCACCTGGGCCACCAAAAAGGGTAGGGAAAAAGGAAAAGCTGACTTCATTCTGACAAGATTTTCCCCTTGTGTTTGTACCTGAGGCAAACTCTGAGAATTTCTAGAGCTTTACTCTGTGCCCCTCCTTTTAAGGAGCCTTAGGGGCAGCAACTTTCAAGAGTGAGGCTATGTGCTAGGAAGTATCTGAAATAACCCAGTATCACTTCTTTAGGAGTATAGTCAGGAAATTCTGGGTGCACTGGGAATGAAGAAAATTTTTTTTTTACATTGTTATACAGACCTTTTTCCTTTGCACAGCAAAATGAAGAAGCTGAGTGGCAAAGGAATGGGGTTGAAATCCTCACCTATTAATTCAGAGAAGAAAAACAATTAAATAAGAATCATGGGTAAAGAAGTTTGTCTGTTTAAGTGCAGGAAACCAGCAAATCTCAGGCTGCCACTCTGAGGTGGAAAGATAAATTGTGCAGAGACACCAAATCCTGGTCCTGAGTTAATCACATCTGCTTCAGAGGAGAGCAGGTGACAGTGAAACAGGAAGCTCACAGCTGGGCAAGCACTTGAAAAGTGACTAAATCTGAGCAGGTACATCTGGGAAGGAGAACAGCAGAATGCCAGATGAGCGAATCAAACTGAAATATGCAAGTGAGCAACAACTAGGAAATGAAGGAACATTCTACTATCAGCATTGGGACCTTCATACCAGCATAAATTAGGAATTCTGCAGCTACAACAATGCATTCTTTGCTCAAGATGCTGTGTTTAGCTGGGATAATTAACACACACAAGCTTGTGGGTTTTTTGTTTGTTTCTTTCTTTTTTAAACAAAACAAAACAAGCAGCAATGTCAGAACAGTTCTGTTTCACTGTGAGATATGTCAGCTTTAGGCAGATGCGCAGCACTGATCTTGTAAGCTGAAGTGTCTTGCTCTCCCTATGCTTTACCACAGGGAAACAAAGGTGTATTATTACCCTGAGGTAAAAGAAAGGAAGAAAGGAAGAAAAAAAAAAAATGCTGCTTCAGCCCTAGTGACTAGTAGTCAGTTTAATTTATTGTAAGATGAGCAGAAAGGCTGTGCCTGGATAGGAATCCAGCACTGGCCTCACACAGCTAGCCAGAGGCAACACCTGAAGTGTCACCTTCTCCTTGTGTATTTGTAGTGACACAATCCACACTTGTTAACTTGCTCTAACAAGCTCATCTGTCTTGAGCAACAAAGGCAAAACCTTCTTCTTATCTTGGTTTTGGGGTCAAAGGCAAAGCCCGGAGAAGGTTATTAACAGAATCAAATGTATTCAGAATTCCTAGGAAACCATTCCATTCTATTAAAGAAACTGGTTTGGTTTTGTTCCAAAATTTCCAAGATTTTTTTCTTTAGCTTTCAGTAAACATAAAGCCCCCATCACCATGTCTATCAAAGCTGTCTTCCCTTTCCCTTGCATCAGCACAAACCAATATATCAACTCCCACATTCCACTCCAGGTTGCTCTGAGAATGAAGTTATTAATGCAGGATAAAAGTTGTACCTTCCTCTGGCATTAGGGATCAGTCCTTCCCCAGAAACTTCTGGAAGTGAATCCCCCCAGAGAGCTGCAGTCAGCAATTTCAAAACCAGGCCATTTAAGTTAAAGGGAAAAATCCAGACTTTACAGATTAAAATGGAGGTAAAGTCATGAAATTCATATTGAATATAACAAAATCAGAACCAGTCTAGACCTTTGTTTTTTTGGTCACAATTTGCTGATGAAGCAAGAGTAAAACCTTACCTAGCAGAAGGGCCAGCTTCTCAAATTCAGCACACAATCTGTCAGGCATCTCCCCTGAAACTGTATAACATTTTTCTTCCATTCTTTCACAGGCCTCGTGCCCAGGTAAGAGGACTCTATTAGCAAGTGTGATGTGAGGAATATTCCAGTTCTAATAGATACATACACATAGACTGGAATGCCTTTCCAACTGAAGTGTCCATTGAGTTTGGACACAGACCACAAGATTTACCTCCTGTACATTTTGAGAACATTTCTGTGCATTAAGGGTATATTGTCGCATCAAAGAATAATTTTAAACCTCTGCTAGGGACTGGAGAATTCACAATAAACAAATTTTGCCTATGCAGCTTTAAGCTCTCATGGAGTTACAACCTGAGTGTTGTAACATTCAGCTCACAGTAAGATCTGCAGGGATGTCAACAAGCTGCCCTTATCCTTCCAGCTCAACCAGTTCAGCATCAGCTGAACCTCCATTAAAATGGAGTATTGATCTGCTGGAAACGTGGGATAAATGCATCCCAACCAGAAGCTGTCCCAATCTAAGCCAAATTATTGAAATGGGGCCTGAGGGGTGGGACAGAGAACAAAAATCCACAATCCCAGACCTGACCATCACATGGAATGCAGAGGTCAAATCCTCCGTGTTTGCAAGCAGTTTGCAGATCTCCACCAAAACAATCACGGGTGTCAAATATTCACAAAGGATGTGTGCCACCAAATACAGCAAACAGATCATTAGTGCAGTTCAATCAGCACAGCCTTCTGCTCCATTGTTTAGCATAATCAGTTGTTTGGGTTCCTTTCTTATGGTTCAGACAGCCTTGCTCCTCGGCCTTTATCTTTTACCACCAGTGGTTGCGTTTTCTTGTGATTTCACTGATCTACAGAAGGATATGGGAAGAACTTGAAGGAAAAAAAAAAACCCAAATTAATTTACACCTATTTAAAATTACATTAGAATTAACAAGTGACCATTTATTTCACTCTCATTTTTTACTGAAATTCAATCTATCTGTGCTGAGAAATGTAGAGGGTGTGATTTTCAACAACAGCTCATTTTTTTTCCTAGCTTAAACTGTAATTGGACTCAGCAGAGACAAAAAAAAAAAAAAAAACAAACCAACCTCCCCCAACAATAACAAAAAAAAAGGGGGGGGGGGAAGAGCAAGCTA
Organism: Brachypodius melanocephalos; assembly: GCA_013398615.1. Classification (NCBI taxonomy): domain Eukaryota; kingdom Metazoa; phylum Chordata; class Aves; order Passeriformes; family Pycnonotidae; genus Brachypodius; species Brachypodius melanocephalos. The sequence continues at coordinate 4,342,431 of VZSR01000001.1, read as the reverse complement.
GAGATCTCTAGAAAATGGCCATTTGTGCCAGATAAGAACACTGATAAAATTTCCATTGAAATTGCTGTGTTTTGGAGCTTAATCCTGAGTGCCAGCATGCTGCTGTATTGGCTAGTGACAGCAGCAATATGTGAGAGGCTCACAAAATCCCAAACACACAGCACCATATCAAGAGCTCTCCATGTTATTGTCCCTTGAAAGAGAGATAACTTGCTCAATCTTTACACTGTGGTAAGAGGGAGAGCCAGTATATCCACTATTTTTTCTCTATCTAATAAGAAAAATCTGGAGACAGACAGCAGAGTGAAGTTACCTCTTTTTTATTGGGAATTGAACCGACTTTAATGGTCCCAGATCCTGGAATAGTTCAAAATAGTCTCAGTTCAAAATAGAAGCCTGGGAGGGTATCTCAGATGGGAAAGAAGATGTGCTGGTCAGCCCTTCAGCTCAAATGGCAATAATACATTGAGTAGTCTCATTATCAAACCGAAAATCTGTGTCAGGAGGTCTGGGACAATCAAAGATCCAATTGTTGACGGTTTCCTTTCATGATCCGTATGATGAAAAGGGTTTTTGATAAAAGCCAATAGCCTACAAAACACAAAGATCCAAGATACCTAATCCAAACTTTACCTTAACCCCAAATATTTAAAGATAAATTATGATTTTCACTTGTATATTCTTTACGATGTCGACCTGAAGGTGTCACACAAGCCCAGGGACGAGCAAGTCTCCTGTACTACACTGCCACACACTGAGGGATCAGCTGTGGATTTGCTCTCCCCGGGCAGTGCATCAGTGCTGGATCCATCACCTCTAATAGCCCCTGGCTCCACAGTCCTGCAGCTCAGAGCTGCTCCTTGGGAAAAGGTGCAGGAACGCAGTAATGTGCTGGTGATAGAGCCCTGCCCGTGTCCCAGGTGTCTGCAGCACTCCCAGGACCCATTTTCCCAGGCATCCATCTCCCTCTCAGTGGGCTGGTGCTCAGTTTGAGTTTAATCTGTGCACAGAGCCCATCTGCAGTGAGCTCTGCACTCATTCCTGCCGGGGATGCAGCCCTGGGACTGGGAACCAGACAGGTTTCTGCACAAGCCAACAGATGGCTGTCTTACACTGCTTTCCACTAACAACCACACTTGCTACAGAGAAACCACCGCCACTGTTCTCTGGAAGCTATTTCCCATCAGGATTCTACAGGATTTTGCAAAAAGAAGGAATAAGAAAAGTCTCTAAACCATTCCACCTTGTATATGGAGAAAATTTTAACTATGACTTGAGTGCTGCACTGTTTAAATATGTGACTGCTGTACTAAAAATTCCTTTTCTCTTATTAGGCCTCATCAGTTACTATATCAGATGTTTTTAAAATTTTATTTAAACCTTTTCAGTCTATCTATATTCAACAGAATTACACCAATAAATTGACATGGATATAATCATCATCCAGCACAGCTAGGGTAGAATACCTGATCAATAGTACCTAGGAAATCAGAAAAATGACCCAGCAGTTCTGCCTCGCCTTCAGAATCTCCAAGTCAGCAGTTATTTATAAAGCCTAGGCAGACTTGGCTGAATACCACAAGAAATTGTGAATAATTTTGTCATAAGCACTGTCAGCTCTTTCAGTTTTATTTGTGGCTTATTATTAACAACTGCATATGCGTATCTGCATGACAAATGTTTTTTTGCCCTGAAGATGTTTATGAATCCTAAATACTTCGCAAATAGTCAGTGAATAATTATTCATGTTGAAAAGTAATATTGCAAGTCATTATGGGTTAGATCTTTTTGGTGATTTGCTCATTTCAAGACTAAATTATCTAATCATAGTGTAGAAACAGAAGACTTGAGTAAGCAGACAAATTAAATGCCCAAAAAAACCCACCAGATTCTTAAAGAACTAGTAGCAGGAGATTCATAAAAAAGCCTTTGTAACAATTCCTTTTTTCTCAAGTGGAAAAAATGAGAATTTTTGAGCAATTAACACATTCATAGAAAACCTGATCAGTTCAGGAATAGAAGAAAATAAAAAAAAATTAGTTCAGTAGTTCATCAGGAATAACTTTGAACACTTCTGGTCTAGAATGGACTTAAAGATTTACAATAAATCACCGTTTTCAGAATGAAATTCCCAATCTACATAGAAAAATAGTTTCAAATTCACTATTCTAGGATAAAATCTAGAATCTTGATTAAAATGTTTATGGCTCAGCCATTAAGAGAACAGAAACGTTGTCGTATGACTAGCACATCAAATAAATTATTAACTCCTCTGAACAGGTGTTGAAAGGAATTTGGAGCTCAAAGTTGCCCAGGTAATCATTCTAAACAAATAGCCTTGGGAAAACACCACTGCTAATGTCAAAAGAGAAAGGAAAAGTTAATCTTATCAAATACATTTTCTGCTGTTCCTTACTTCCCTTAACAGACCATTTCTCAACATGTAGTTTCTAGGCTTACAAAACTGGGCTTCCAGAGGAAAGAAAGCAATGATGGTTAAGAAAAAGGTTTATTTTTTGTCTTAACAGAAAAAAAAAAAAAAAGAAAAAAGAAAAAAAAAAGAAGTGAAAATCTACAGTTACTTACACTTGGTAGAGCTCACATGGTATCAAATCCTCATCCTGCCTTTTCTATTAGTCTTGGGAAGGGTTCTTTTGTGATGTGGTCAAACATGAACACGAGTTCAGAATCAGAGGAAGAGACAGATGATGACATTGTCGAATGTCTTTGTGTGGAGTTTCAGCAGAGTCCAAGCTCCCAAAGTTGCCAAAGACTGTGAGGATGATGATGAGTACACTCACATGCTGGTGAACAAGAACAGACAGAACACCAGGGATGTGACACTGATTACAGTGGGGTCCTTTCTGGTTTCATCCACCCTGACACTTCATCCTGCAACAATGCTTGGACACAGGAGGGTGAATAAAGCTGACATTTCTTCTGCAAACGAACACAATCTTGTCTTTACTGTGGTGTATTTTTGAAAGCACATGCTGCACAGCAGATTTGTAACCTGCAGTAATGAAAGGGCAAGTACTTTTGTGTAGCATTAAAAGGAAAACAATGACCAGGGTTTTTTTTTCTCTGGAAAAATATGTAGCCCACATTTATATGACAGCAGAATGCATTAAAGAGCAGTATATCTGTGAAGTGAACAACCACAGGTAAATTGCTCCTGGCCTGGTAGTTGACACAGCTCGCAGTCTAAAGCAAATTTTATGGTTGACACAGTGGGGACTCACCAAGCAAACACCAACACCATCTCTGCTGAGAACCAAGCTCTTTCCAGACTCTCAGCAACCCTTAAAATCCATGGTCTCATTATCTTGCATACAAGAGACAGATTATCTTGCATAATACAACGTGCTCTTTCTCATAGGGCATTATTTATTTAAAGAGAAGAGTTTCCATAGCCAGGATGCTGGGAATTGTTCAGATTGCTGGGTTTTGCTGAAGCTGCACAACTTCTTCACAGACACTCATCTCTGTGTGTGGCTGATAGAGAGATTGACAGTGTCTCCTCAGCAGCTGAATTATCACCCACAGAGGAACAACCACAGCATCCTTAACATATTCCAAGGTTACCTTGGCATCTAGATGAAACTTCAAACTCTTAGCAGCCAAAAATAACTTGTGGCATTGGCAGTAGAGAAAAGTGACACTGTGCAAGTTTTCCCTGTAAGTGTATTGGAAAGGGCACTGTGGAATATTACCCAGACCCCCATCAATATTAGTACCTTTTCATTCCAGTCTTGATGGACATTATCCACAGCTTCTACTAAGCAGGCTGCATTTCTTATTTACAACTAATGCATTCATAATGGAGCTGTCAAACCTTTTCTTGTTACTTCAGTTTGCTTTCACATCACTTCAACTAGAACTTGAGATTCTTCCCTGGAGTCTCCATGTCTTTTGTCAAATTCCCTACTGCTTCAAAATCTTCTAACTTTTATGTTTCCGAGTTGAAGCTAGTGAGACCTGCTGGCCTGCAAGTGAGCAGACTAGCACTGCATTTCTAGATCTGGACTGAACATTTCATCCTATGGCAGGGTCTTCAGGGCAGTGCTCCTCACACCCAGAACTCTTGAGTTTCTGCAGTCACTCACAGCCCTGCCCAGCAATAAGCTTTCCTATTAGGAAATTTTTCAGTTTCTGATGTAGGGGATGCACAGACTGCATTCCTTGACCTCCTCATCATGATTTGGCTGCATCAACGTCCCAATGTCACTGGACCTGACTTAAAAGACACAAAAGGGGCAACTATGCCTTGACTTCGTGTCTGCACACTTATGCCAATGCTCATTTTAGGAGTGTTGATAAGATTAGATCGCCACGAATCTATTTTTCTCTACGGGTTCTCATGCTTGGCTATTTGAGATTAACTGGCAAACCACCGGAATCTCATTTCTAGATTAAAAAAAATGGTCTTGGAAGATTCTTATGGTGCCCACAATCCAGTAGGTCTTCAGCAATACCTAAATGGATGAAGACTGCATAGGTTATTGCAGACACTGTGTAGCAGAGGGGCTGTGTGAAAGAGATAATAACAGATGTCACAGGAAAGAGGTAATTTAGAGGCGCAGGAAGATCACACAGATCTACACCCAGTTAGGTTAATCTCATAAAACACTTATCCTTCTTTAAACAGGGGAAACATTTTAGATCTCTGCTTTCATACTCTTCAGGAGAGGAAAATGCTTATTCTGGAGGAACCACTTGAGAAGTAACAACACAGCTGGAGAAAACATCCTGTTTTTCTAAATGGAACATGTTTATAAGAAGATCTTTAAGCAAGTAATACTTCATGAGATGATACTGTTATTAAAAAAACCCCAAACCTTTCATACACTTAAAAAATATATGGAGGGGGAAAAAAAGTCACACACGTGACAGAAAAAATTCCAGTATTATCTTGAGGTTGGAGACAATAATCATAGTTTCCTTCTTCTTTTTCATTAAGATTTGTCTTCTTTTAATATAATGTGCTTACTAATGGCATGTCTTTAAAAGTAATTATGAATACCTGTCTCCATCCAGCTACTTACTGGAAAAGTTTGCGAATAAACATTCTCAGTTTCCTGACTGAGACAGCAAACTGACAAGGAAAACCACTTAAATCTAGCAGGTGCTGATGCATATTCAGAGTTGTAAGACCCAGAATTATCCCCACAGAAGTAAAACAAAAATGTTTCCAGGAGAAACAAGAAGTTCCAAGGTCCCCACCACAACCAACACTCTTTAATCCCCTTTAGAAGAGATCTGATTAAAATTAAATCCAGAAACATCCCCAGCTAGAAACTGAGACACACTGCTGGAGGAGCTGATTCACTCAATCAATATAAAAGCAGCAGTTTCTTGTCTTGTTATAGTTGACTGTATAGTACTCTGCTTGTTCTAAAGCCAGTGATAAAGTACATATTGACTACCATGGAGCAGAGCTGACCAGACATTGGCACTGCCCTCTAGGAAATACCACATGTATGTAATAAAACAACAAAGAATTAGGACAAAGATGGTCTACATTCATCTCATAGCTCTTTCCTAAAGTTCCTGTGTGAGTGAAAAAAGCCCAAAAGGCATGCCATCCCTCTGTATCAGAGTTGTCAGATCAAAACCAGGGCAAAGAAGCTTCCTATTCTTTCACTTCTTGTCTTAGTCTAAAAGGGGTAAAGAAGATTTATCTCCATCTCTTACTATCCTCAGCACCATAGTTGTAGAAACATAGAATCAGAGAATGTTTTAGGTTGGAAGGGTTAAAGGTCATCTGGTTCCAATCTCTTGCCATGAGCAGGGGCACTTTTCACTAGACCAGCTGGCTCAGAGCTCCATCCAACCCAGCCCTCAAGACTGAGAAACTGTTCCAGTGTCTCAACACCCTTACAGTAAAGAATTTCTTCTGCATAGCTAACCTATATCTCCCCTTTCTGTTTGAATCCCTTTCTCCTTGTCCCATCACGACAGCTCCTCTGCAGCCCCTCTCTGGCTTATTTATAGATCCCCTTCAGACACTCAAAGGCTCCACACAACTTTCTTAGCCTGTCCATAGCAATGAAGTTCTCTTGTGTGCAGGAGCACACAAGCCTAAAACTGCTGAGACTGACACCAAGCAAAGGTTTGTTTGAGCTCCTGGGAGCAGGGCAGCTGCTGGACACGCTGCTCTGGGAGTCACCTCATCCTGTCCACAGACACCCCCAATTTAAGCACCAATGAAGCAGAAACAGCTGAGCGGTGGCAGCAGAGAACTTTGAGCAGGCTGCTGTAGTTTTCCAAGACGCCAGCTCTGGTATCTCTGCTCTCTGCTGTGGCACTGATGTTTCCTTTGTTACTGGCAGGACATCGCTCATCTCTCTCTCTCCTCGAGTACAAATGTCTTACAAGTCAATTCTGTGGTTACTGTGAGCTGACAAAAGGAGGTTTATGTACTGCACAACAATACCACTGCCACTCACTCCAGCAGAAGATACTTCAAGGGCAGCCTGCTCCTGTGTGATACAACTGCTGCTTTGCCAAACAGAGCAGATGACTTGCAGTGGTAATGCTGTTTTTTTGCTTTGAGTCCCTCAGCTAGACTGTTAACTCCTCTCTTGTGGCAGATGTGCAGATTAATCGCTATCTCAGCCTGCAGTGGTCCAGCTAATTTAAACACAGATGCACTATGGAGAGCACAGAGCCTGGAGGAAGAGGGAGGGGAAAGCTGGTGTGCTTTGAAGGAAGCACAGCCTGCTAATATCTACAAAAACAGAACGAGAAATAGATAAAACTAAATTAGCGATCTATTAAAAATAAATTAATGACATCTGCAAATGAAACTAAATCTAAAATAATCACTCTAATAGCAGGGTCTCTGGTGAGCATTAGTGCTTAATTTTTTCTTGTATTTGATGAAGGCATCTATTAATTAAAAAACATTTATACAAGGTAGAGGCTTGACAGGAATACTCTGTGCAGCTGTTCTTAAGGGAGCTGCTTCTGTTAATCGGCTATTTTAGAAGAAAACACCTCTAGTCTGCAATGAAGGCAGTACTGTACTTCAATAAATCATATTTAAGGCCTGTGCTTTCTAAATATTCTCTGCAGCTAGAATTGGATGAACTAGGCTGCTTTCTACAGATGATATAATACACTTCCCTTTCCATTGTTTGGTTAGCTTGAACTGAAAAGAAACCATCTTATCCTCCTCCTTTTTTACCCCCCCTTTTATTGCTAACATCTTATTGAATTGTTGAACATCCAAGAACAAAAGAAAATGATCTGATATGTATGAATGCACTGTACAAATGAGGAGGACAAAGCTAAACACACATTCAAAAGCGGGTATGAAAATATTATCAGACATTGAGGCAGGGACAAACCAAGGCTGTGTGTCATTAATGAGGCTATTCAAAGTAATTTTGATGAAGTTATGATTCTATTGTCATCCAGGACTGAGAAGGAATCACTCACCATTTGAAAAAAGAACCATTAATCATTATGCAGCTCTCTAGGGCACTAACTCTTTCAGGATTTTCTTCTTTGTCTCCTGTCCCACCCCCTTTTTTTTCTATTCTTTTTTGCCCCTCTCATCTTTCCACTGCTATAAAAACAGAGAGGATTAGAAGCTGTCCCTGGCAACGTTTCACTGTAAGGTTGCTAGTTTTGTCTTTCAGCATTTATTAGTTTGAACTCTGCATGAGGCACCTGTTGGCTGACAAGAATGAATCAACAGGAAGGTCACACGTGGGTTGGTATTGTACTCTTGCCTTTTTAAGCCTGTTGGGAACTCACTGCTTTGGATATACTGGAATAAATGCTGGAAAGAGGGCAAACCAGGCTGTTCAACACTATTTCTTTATGTTAATTATGTGTGAGTTGTGTAGGCTCCTCGAAGAAAAGTTAGGATTAAAGTCCTGTTGCTCATGTTGTCACAATTAACCCAGGGTAGTGAGGGCAGGAGTCTCAGGTCCCAAAGCTCTGATGAAAAGGCCTGGCTGTGCAGTCCATCATGCCTGCTAAGTCAAGGAGGGGTGGCATGAAAGCAAGTGATGAATGTGTTAAATTGCTAAAAATGGGTTAGAGGGTTTGGACTTAGTGATTTCTTTTGCTTATGCCACTGCTATGATAAAACACTGTGGCCAGGCAAGTGGGAACAACAGAACCCCCTCAAGCCCCCTCATCCTTTTAATCCAGGGGACAGAGCTGAAGTGAACTCTGGAGTAAAGAGCATTTCTTTTAGAGAAGGGAAATAAAATACATTTTGTTTCAGCACACAACTTGATATACATCATGGCTTATGAGAATGTCCAGTTCTCCATGCCCTTTACAAAATAGAGCTGGGGTTTACAAGAAGATCTGTTTCTCAACAGCACTGCCCATTTCTTTAACACTGCAGTTATATCTCCTTTTCCTTTCATTAGTGAAAGATACATTTAGACATTTCTCTCTGGGTTTTTTAAAAATGAGATTGGGTGTTTGATGAAATATTTCTTTTTCTCATACTACTTTTTTTTACCCATCCCTGCCTCTTGGAACTCCAGCCAATGCCAAAGTCAAAGCACAGCCAGAACATCTTTTCATGTGCTAAGTGAAACCATTAAGAGTTGGAAGTTAAATTCATTCCTTTCAAAGCTCCTGACAAAGCTTCTACTGGTTTCAGTGAATATAAGTTTTCCAGGTTATTTCAATACATGAAGAGACAAATGTTACTGTGCAATCTACTGTAATTTTATATAACTTTAAGGAGCATTCAAATTACAGGTAGCTATAAAAGTCAGGCAAAACCACCTCCATTTCTAACCCAGGAGGACATTTTCAAAAGTTAGTAAATCAGATTATTTTTGCCATAAACTCACCAATATTCCAATTCCAGTTTTACAGATGCCATATGCACTAGAATGGTAGAAATACATATTTTTCAGCTTCAAAGATTATTCCAGTAATAATCAATTCAGAACTCACAAACCTTTAGCATTTGCTCATCGTTAAGGTGCAGCATAAATTGGGCTACTCCCCTGGCACTTCATTCCACAATAAATTCTGATGATATCAGCCAAACAGCAAAGAAAAATAGATAATAGGCAAAATACGAATCATCATTCTAAGTGTTGGTGAACTGGCACTATTAATGGTTTTTTTTCAATGTTTCCATTGATGCTTGCCATGCTGCATACAACAAGCAGTGCCAGCTCAGCAGCTCATGTGATTTGTCATTTTTCTGTCAATGTTAATGGATTTTGTGAACATTTTCTCCCTAGGTGAGAATGTGACCCAACATTTGGACATGACATTGCCTTGATAAACTTGCAGTATAAAGAGGGTGGTGGCATGACAGGCAAAAGCCTCATTGGGAAGGCAGAAACAAAGACAACTGTAGTCTGTCAGCACAGGTGAAAGAAGAGAGGCTGAAGAACAGAATAATAGTGATAAGTAGCAGAATTTTGTTTCACTACCTAGAGGAGATCTGAGGGGTTCTGCTGGCCATTTTACAATTCTTCCACTTGACTTGTTTACTGATGGAAACATTTGCCAAGGAACTTTAGAAAAATAGTGACATATGAACAATCTGTTGCGGCATATTGTAGTGGTGGTGTTTGTGCTGCTATAGTTACTGAGATTTTAGCATTTTTGTAATTTGTCTTGAAAAAAACTAGAATTTGGCATGAAGTTTTTGGGTACCTCCATGTTCAAGTCAGATGGCTTTCATATTTTTCGTTACATTTCTTATGTGAAGAAAAGCCTGAAGATATGCTGTGTCAAGGAAAAGGAAGAAGCAGGCTCAGATGAGGAAAGAAGCAGAAGGTGGGAAAAGAACCAAATGCATTGCAAGATGAGGAACAGGTGCAATCTTCTTTTCAAGGTGAGAAGAGTGTTTACAGGATACTCACAGGTCTTATGTAACTGCAAAATTATTCAGGTTATGCCAAAAATGCCTTGTGGGGTTTTTTTTTTTAACTTTTGTTTGATTTCTGATCTGACAGTAACACTGTAAGGTTGGTTTGTACTGATTTAATGATGGGCTTAGAGCAGAACCTCATGTTGAAGTACTTGAAGTTCCACATGGTTCTGCTGTGGTGGGACACAGAACCACCCACCCGAAATGTGGCAGAACAAGCAAACATCTGTTAGGAAGAAGTCTAGAGAGAAACTGAAGAACAGGGAAAGAGCAAAAAGGGAACAAAACGCAACAAAATTGTTGATGACTAATCCCACAATTAGAGGAGAAAATATGGTATAAAAGCTAGTCATGAGGGAAGCTGGGAAGTGGTTAAGCGTGGTCAGAATACTGGTGTACATGATTCCATTTGGGAACCCTCCCATCACATTCCAGGGCTCTGTATACAGGTACTTCCCATTACAGCTGAGTGCATATGAAATACTAATTTTCTGTCAGAAGAAGAGTGCTCTGCCTCCCTCTCCCCAAACCACAGCCCACACAGAAGATCCTACACTCCTGCCAGGCATCACCCTAAACACACAGAAAATCTTACCTGACACCTTAGATTAATAAGGCATTTAGCCAGTGTTATGGGAGTCTTCACTGCTTGAAAGTCATGTCTTATCACAGTTCTGCAACAATATTCTTGACACTTTGAACTTTCCAGAGGTCTTTCTGAGGGAGAGGGAGGCTGAAAGAAGAGTATTATAGTGCTGTTAATGAACCTATTAGCAATCACGCTTGTTCTGTACGTCTTGGGGAAGACAACATACAGATAATTCTGTTTGCTTTTAGCGTTTTGCCTTTCAAAGTAGTTTAGCAGGTGGATGCATAGAAAAGTTGACTATAGCAGCATCAAAAATAACTGAAAATTATAAAGTGTATGTTTAACCAGCAGAATTGATTAACTAAGGAAAATAAAGCAAGAAGTTTGGTGTGATTAAGTGGGAGTGGACGTGCACATGTGTAATGAGATATAACCCATCAACATTTGTATGGAAAAAACAATATTCTTATTCTAGAAGTATAATGTAATGTATTAAATGACCTGAAATACATATTCACATCCATATGTAGATTATACAAGATATCAATGTATGTATTAGAAACAATTATGAGCCAAAAGAACAATGGCTAGCCCAGAGGTCACTGAAGGTTACTGGAAAGAAAATTCCCCTCTGAGAAGTTTATTCCACAATATATCTTCTAATCTACCCTTTAGGAACTCACAGCAGCCACAGTTGTATACTGGATACCTACTTATGGCCCTCCACTACCATCCTGAAACATAACTCCCATGTTCTGCTGTTCTTCCCATCAGTCCCTGTCCTGCTGTCTCATACTATGAAACACAAATTACCCATAAAAATGATAATTCTCTTATTAGTTTTAAAGGTCAAATCAAATGATGTGGAAAATATGTGGTGGTGTGACATATAATTTGCATAATTGCCACAAAAACACTGCACTAAAGCTGTGTGAAGAAATAATAAATAAAATAAATCAAGCTCCACTCCGAGGAAAAGAGAATCAGCCAGATTTGTGGTGAGAGTGAATGGGGGCTGCACCACCAACATATGAATACTTGCAACCCAAAAATCCCCACCACCTTCAGGTCTAAATTTGCTTACCTCTTCTCCTTATCCCTTTCCCCCAAATATACATACACACCCTCTGAAAAAGGGAAAATTAGATCTTTCCCACCGGTCCTGGATTTTAAACTGATCTGTTTCTAGGTGTGGAATGCCATTTCCACAGTCTCTATATAGCACACTACACTTGAGTGAGGGGGGACACAAAGGTGACATTGCCAGTCCAATCTGATGTCCCAGATGGGGCCACACACGGGACCCGATGAGGTGTGAGCAGAGTCAGTGCTGGGGCCCTTTGCAGAATTTGCTTTTCCCTTGCCCAGGCTCTCGAATCAAGCAGGTGAAGCACTCAGCACTGCCCTTCTCTTCCAAGGCTTGCCACAGTTTGTGGATCCTGCTTCTCCTCGCGTGGAGAATTCATGCGGGAATAAGCAGGAGCTTCAAATGCATGGGGTGTAAGACCTCAGATCCCAAAGGATCTCACAAAAGCCAAAGCAGCAGCCAGTGTGCCCGTATAGGGAGGAATGGGAGTCAGCTTGTAGCTTAATTAATGACTTCCTAAAAGTGCTCGCTCACAGGAAACAGACCCTGGATCAATGTAGTCTGAATCCATTAAAGAAAATACCCTACCCCAAACACCACACTTCAAACAAAACCTGAGCTGTTTAAAAGCAAACTTTGGATTTCTTCAAACAGCCTGATGCTACTTGAACTGATTAACATGGTGCCTGGCCTTAGCTTGTGATTTTAGAGTTATTTTACAGAGGAATTGGACGACTCAAAATATTGGCAATAAGCTTGGCATCTACCAATTTTTCTTAAATCTTAGGGTGCATGCCTCCCCTCTTCCTCCCTAGCACACCAGTCATTAAATCAGCTTTCTGCTTGGTGCATCTGGCAGCCAACACAAGGGTATTTCTGAGATGAAGACAGCAAGTTATCCCTCTTTGTGTCCTTGAAGTATTAACCCCAACTACATTCGGTTTATTAGTATATCTTCTTGTGTTCTTGTATCTGAATTTATGTGTGCTGTGTTAACTATAGATACATCTATTCCCCTCCTTTTTAAAAATTAGCTATTACAAAGACGGTCTTACTCTCCTTTGATTAATTAAGGTTGATCTTACCTTACAATAATTAAGCTGACAATAGGTGTCTACACTTTGGAAAAATGGAGTATGGTGTTGAAGAAAGGTGGGTTTATTACATTATGTCTACATCTTGGATTTATAGCTCAGTTCATTTCATATCATATACATTTATCATCTATGTTCCTAATAGAACTTTTTAATCAGCAGAAGTAAGAGAGATCACTTATTCATTTGACATATTACAAATTAATAAAAATGCAGTAAATGAGCACCAGAAACTTTGCTGCTTCTGAAGTGCAAAGCTCTGTTATGAAATAGAAGAGCTGAAATTCTTTTAGCTATCAACGGGCATTCATCTAATTCACTGCATATATTAAAGGAATCCCCACAAGGTATCTATTCAAGGTCAAGTTATTTTACATTTCCATAATATTAAAAAAAGGAAAAAAAAAAGTAACACAATGACACACTGAAAAGGGTATTGGGTAATTAGATATGGAACATTTGTGATCCAGGCATTCAAAATGCTTTAAATTAATCTTAGAAGTGAGCAATACTGCTCTTTTTTTCCCTTTTTTTTTTCAGATCAGATTAACAGCAGCCTCAAAATAAGGTTGAGCTGAATTATACAAGTGTCATCATAAAAATCATTCAGCAAATGCCTTTCAGAGAGAACACAGGTGGATAAAATTCAGGCAGTACTGTTCAATCAATACAAAATCCTTACAGTTCTGCAACATCACCAAAAATTCAGAGATACAGTGGTTGAGTGAATTTCCTTCTTTTCTTATGCCTTCAAAACATTACATATATGTTGATCAGTATTAAAACTATTAAAGCTTACCAAATAAACAGCCAAGTACTGCATAGTCAAACACCTAATTTTTAATTCTTCATCCCACCTCAACCCCAGGCTTTTGTTTTTCCTGGCTGTGTGCTCTACCTTGTCTCTGACAGTAGATTAGAAGGGTGAGAGCCACCACCCTTGTTACTACAATTCCCAGCACAGCCACGCCTCAGGGTTGCAGCAATAAAATTAATAATGATAAACCACAGCCTAAAGGGACACTTCAAACAAGGGAAATATTCTTTGGCACAATGCAGTTGGATCTCAAGTGATATCTGGGCAAACTTGCCTGCACTGACCACGAAGAGCTCCTGATGCCTTTTTGGAGAGCCATGCTGGGAATGAAGATCTCAACACTTCTCCCAGCTCAAGCATTTCCCTGCTTTGCTGGGCTGACACTACTCAGGGTGTTATCCTATTAGAACAGCTATTATTTAGCAAGTAGATTTAATTATGTCCATTTAGTACTAGATTTAAGTTTGTCCATTTTCCTCAATTTGAGAAGAATAATATTTATAATTACTTTCTCTTAACAGCAGTCTTCTGAGACATTTACAAACTTCTACCCACAGATAGTGGATTTAAATCTGTGTTAATGCTGACATGGCACAAAGCAATTTATAGTATAAGTCTTGATCACTGCCTGCTTCATTAATTGTGGTAATTGCTGCATCTGATGCAGTTCCAGCCCAGCCAAGGAATGGGAGATGTGGGCAAGAGGTTTCCCCATGGCAGGTCCTGGGAGGCAGAGCTGCATACAAGAACCACCAAGACTGATCCAGTCACCTCACAGTCAGCCTTGGGTAAGTGTCACACTATCAAGAAACTATTCCTGAGTTCCATAACCTGATTTCTGCCACTAATGATGGATGACAAAGATCAGTAGAAGGCACGTGATAACGCAAAACATTGGCTTTTGATTTCTACTGTGATAATGAATGAAGAGACAATTTTTTATTCACATTGACTACTTTTCTTCTCTGGTATCTGCTGTTCATTACCCTGGACTGTTGGGTTTCAGGGGCAGACATTGTCTCTGTGTGCTGTGCCAAACAACACAGCTCTAATCCTTGCTGGGGATTATTAAATGCTATGACTGCAAAAATAAAAACAATATGTGCTTCTGGACAACAGCAGAAGAGAATGAAAACTGCAAGGTCCAGCTTGAGATTCGTGAATGTAATGTGATACAGGTGCAGAGCATCACAGCAGAAAATTGCTGAGGGGTCCAGCTGGGAGTTCTCATTCACAGCCCTGCAGTGCAGGTAGCTGCACCAGCCCACCTGAATGCCATACACATTTCATGGTTATTTTCACTTTCTTCCTCGTATTTTTGAGACAAAATAGTGTGGGAAAGTATAAACTGGATAGAGAAGACATTTAAAATAAGTAAAAGTTGTGGCTTAACAGTTGGAAATAGTTACATTTCCACCAAATCTCAAGATCAGGCAAGATCTAATTTTCATTTGGAGCTTGGTTCAGTATGGGAGCCCACGAACACTCTAATCTGTCTATCATATAATAGCTCCAGACTGGATTTAGATGAGGGAAAGAGACGTTTCTAAGAAATGTCAGATGAGAAAACAAACTGAAAAAGACAGCAGACCTATGCTGCAAAATGGAGAGGTTACATACACACCAGCTTATACATCATTACTGATTGCTGTCCTCAGATCAGAACAAGATTTTAACTGAAAGGCTAATATCGAGCCAAGAGAAAGAAAAAGTAAAAAGTTGGAGACTTCTTTAACAACAGTTTGTTCAAATGTTAAGAATCAGTTTTCCACAGTGAACTGACCACCATTGGCTGATCACAACATCGGTGTTTCCTCAGTAAGAGAAGGAAACGCAGTAGTGATATAAACCTGCCAATCTCATACTACATAAAATTATTAGGAGTGTAATGTGGATGCATAATCTGTCTTTCTTAAGGCAGTAATTCAAAATTGTTTTCTCCATTGCTGTACATCTTGCTTTATGCATTAAAGAAGTTAACAAGAGGGGAACCTTGTTATCTCCCTCCAAGGCTGATGGGCCTGGGGAACTGCAGCTCTCCTTGCCCCTCTGGAAGTTCAGTTGCTCCCATCAAACTAAGAATCATGATCTCTTTCCACTGAAACCCCCTTTCCTGCATGGCTGCATGCAAACAACTAGTTTCCAACACAACAAGCTCTTGGGTTTATCTGCCATAAGCTCTCATGGTGGGAATGATTGGGATATCTGCAGTAATGGTCTGCTGTAACCAGGGAGTAACTTCTCATTCTGAGACAGTGGGAGTAAGGAGGTTACACTGGGATTTGAGGTTGTGACAGCTGGGGATTGCCTCTAGTTCTAGATTTGACTTGAATGAGTGAAAAAGATTTTTTTGTGGGAAATGTCAAATGAAAGAGCACACTGGAAACATGGAGAAGAAACTCAGCTGCTGTTATCTGACCATTGAAATGGCCCTGAACAAACATTTAGATGTGAACATATTGAATTTGGAAGAGCCTGGGTCTGTGTAGGAATGGACTCTCCTGAAATGCAACAACCAAATGCTCCTAAATGCAGATTGCCTCCTCAGCCCCCCTCCCTGCTGACAGTCAGTGTCATCATTTGGGGGCTGTGGGTGTAAGAGTGGTGCTACTTGAAATGGTTTCAATGGCACAACAGCAGTGATTTGTCTACCTAAGGCTGGTCTTGACAGTAGCTGCTGAGACACCAGAGACGGGCCAAGAAAAACATAATTACAGATTATTCTGACAGCCAGTCTGTCAGAAAATTATTGCCTAACCTACAAATCCTCATGGCCCATTCCCAAAAATGAGTAAGGCTCGAAACAGATCACAACCAAATGTATTCCAGTGCAAGAAGAGCCAATTTGCTGACCCCTCGCCCCCTGCAGAAGACACATGATGCAACATTACTTATGCTTGATCAGACTGACAGCAGGGAGAAGGAGCTTCAGATCTGGCATAAACAGCAGCTCCTCTCATAGGCTTCAGCTGCTTATCTAGAAGATGTCAAGGTAATGAGTCCTGAAGTGAGCTCTGCGAGGTGTTTATTTTCTGACAACAATGTTGTATTTTTTTGAGTGACTAAATCTTGTGGTGGTTTGGAAACATTATGCTTTTTTTCTTTTTATTCAAAAAGGAACCAAGCAACAAGATCACAAACTAAGCCAGTGAATGGAATGGAGCCCTGTGAAGTACTTTCACAGCCATATTTCAAGAGCTGCTGTCTAGATTTTTGGAAGCATTTCCCTCAAATAAGCTCTGTGTGCACCATGGTACAAATGAATAGAGAATGCGGAACAAATGACATCATGCTGATTTGGTGGGGTTTCATCACATGCTCACTAGGGTTAACATGGAAGACTGTTCTGAGCCTTCTGTCACTATGTTTTACAAGCAAGCTGCAGCAGGACTTCTGTCAGCAGAAGTGAAGTGTACCAATTGAGGGCAGTATATCATCTGCACAAGAACTTGCTTCAAAATGGAGTGTGTGTTTGTTCAGTAATATCTTTTCAGCCAACTAACTTTTCTTTCTCATCAGAATTTTTTTTTCCCAGCAGATTTTTCCAGCCTGTTACAGAATGGATGTTATGACACACACACAAGAAATCCAGTCTGTTCTTGTCTGTACAAAACAGAATATTGTTCTCTGGCTTAGCCTTTCAGTGATCACCAAACAGTTCAGCAAATTGTTGCTGCAGGAGGTCTGAAGCAATTTATGCAATTTTTTTTTTTCTTTTGCAAAGACCCACTGTTATTTCTCAGCAGTCACAATAGAAAAATATATATTGAATACCTTATTGCTTTTTAGCATTCATGGGGTTTGTGATGAACATGTTAGAAGTTGTCAAATGATGTAGCCACATAGAGGCGAGGCTGTTGCACTCCGTGTTCCCAGGTTCCATGAGTAGTGAGGCTGAGCATCTATCCCTAATGAGTGCCCATAAAACACAGGTATATGACCAATGGATGTGTAGACACACAGCCAGCTACGCAGCTCACTGCAGGCAGAGCCACCAAGCACTCACACAAACACCAACAGCTTCCTCTTGTTTTCATCTCTGATTGAACAGGATAAAAGTTTCTTGATGGAAAATACACACACACACATTAACACATGTATCTACACACTAAGTAACTGGCCTCAGACACTCTATCCACCAGCCTGCCCCCAATCCTTGTTCTCCCCTCAGCACCTCTGCAGCTGCTGACCCACAAATGTTCTTCCATGCACATTAGATATCCCTCCAGTGACTGCCCTCAGGCACTCAGCCTAGCCAGTATCTTGCCCTGGATCCCTTCAGCTCTGTTTGCTTCACAAAGAGACACTCACGTGCAAATAGATCCCACTAAGCTGACCCTCCACTGCCAGGTTATGGATCTTATGGTTTCCCTAGTCCTGGGCTTCTGGGACCCTACCAGAGCCAACTTGCAGACTCCCTGGTCTCACTGGTATCTGTCCCAGACTCAGTTGCCTTGATACCCAGCTCACAGGCCTCTTACACTACTGGCTGATAATCCAGTTTTACACTCACTAGCAATCATACACAGAAGCACAGACAGCTGCTCCTTTTGCTGGCGTTGCAGGCACATGAGCCCCTGTTCTATGTTCCAACTCCACTTGCTGGCCATGAGACCCCCCTGCACACATAGATGCACCCAGAATAGAGCCCCTCACCCAGCAAGACCTGTAGAAACTGAGATAACTGAGAACACAGGACAAACTTCAGTGATCAATAGAGCAGTAACTTTTGCCCTCTTTCTATTTGTCCTTTCTGTTCCTTTCCAAAGCACCTTGATCTCTCTCCTTTCCTTTGTATCCTCCCTTAAGTCAATAATCTCAACAGCAGATTCAAGACTAACAACCCTGTGCTCCATTTTTCCTGTAGAACGAGGTATTCCTCAGAGGCAGAGCGAATTAAGAAGTTATATTGTACTGCAGAAACACAAATAGATGTAGAGCTTAGCAATACATTTGCTATGCAACCAATTTAATCCACGAGTTAATACAAAATGTTTCTGTTCTGCATTCTGATTTCGCTGTTACATGCTAGTGCTTTCTGGCTGTAAGCTTCGTAAAGAACTGCAAAGATATGTGAAATTTTTCTATAGCAAAGATCTCTAGTATTTTTCTATAGTTCCTGTATGATATTTTTAAAAAAGAATCAATCATTTTGCCCCACTCTAACTTACACATAAGGTATAGAACACATATATTTCTGCATATGTGAAAACAAAATTGCACACAAATACAACAGAAACTCAAAGACCTTTGGATCATTTGATGCTGACAATGAGGGGCTAAAGTTGAGGTATTACCAGCATGCCTGTTTTGGGGGCAGATTGTACAGAAAAGGTTAATTTCAAACCCAGATCCTGTAGTCTCCATGCAGATCTGTTTTGTCCCAACCACTTTCTGATGATTCACTGTAAATGAACAACCTGGTGTACAAATTGTTGACTCAAGATGAGAGGCAACAGCTCAAACACGACAAAGCAACAACCTGGCTGCCTAAATGGCCTGAGATCCTGCTGTAGATGTGGTAACAAAATCAACAGGGCAGTTTGATAGGGAGCCTCTATCCCTGATTAGTGGGACCAGAAACTCTCTGATGACCCCTAAAGTGGATCTTGCTGTCTGCAGCACTGAAGTGAAGGAAATCATCAGCAGCTGAAAAGCTCAGAAGGAAGGGGAAAAAAACCCCAACGAAACAAAAACCATCCCAACAACCTAGAAATCCATGTACTTCCTAGCCTTGGGGCAGAAAAATACTGTCTTGTTTAAAAAGGCCAAGTGTCCTGCACAGACCAGACCATCACAGGACAGGAATTAACAGAGAAGATATGTACTTTCTTATTTCTGTGGGTTTTTAAAAGATACATGCCAACCTACACACATCTTCATTTCTGAGGATTTCAGTCCTCTAACTTTGTCAGTTGGGATCTGGGTACTGTTTTAAAACTAATCTCCCAATTGTCTTCACATGTTTTAATTCACCACCTTCCCCTACATTTTCTCAAAGTGCACAAAGTGCCTCCCTTTGGGATGTACTGGACTGGAAGATGATGCCTGAGAAAATGTCCAATACACTCCAGGTAACAGCAGTGGACGGTTCAGAGTCATGCTACCACCAAAAAAACCAATATTCAACTCCAGTGTGACACATCCATTGAGAGAGAGCAAACTCAGCACCAGCTGTTTCACACTGCACATCCCAGCCCAGCTTGGATCCCTCATTGTCTATAGTGAATTTAGTACACAGAAGACAAAAGCAAACATCAAGGAAGCAGATAATATCTAGTATGGTTTAGACAGGGCTGCCTAAACTAGAAGTGACATTTAGGACAGAGAAGGAACCACAGCATTTTCAAAAAAGAACAGTGTGTAAAATTAAGATTACATAGGATCATGAAGAAGCTGAAAACCTTCTGCTTCTGAAAACTAACAAAAGGAGTCAAAGCTACCCTGCAACAGAAACTAAACACCTCTTAGAGCTTCTCAAGAGAGCTGTATGAAAAGTGACCTACCATCAGCCGCTCTTCTCCAGAATCAGAGTGAGATGCCAGATGCACCAGTCCTGGTGAAGGTTGGGGTGGTGACCCCATGGGATCCCATCCCCTGAGAGCCAGTCCACGACGCACCTGTGAGAAGGGCACAGAGCTTGTGGGGAAGAGCAGCTCCAAAGCAGAGAAAAGCATCAGCACGGAGGGACAATGAAAGGAAGAGGTAAGAGTTCAGACCTTCTGTGGTGTGTAATAGTGTTGACACAGGAAGGTGACACAAGTAAAGATGGAAACCAAAATAACATTTTAAAAGGTCTAATCAGGTACTGTCGACAGTGAAGTAAATCAATGGAGAACCACCCCGCTTAAAAGTGCAGACAGGGACCCTAAAGTTGGCATTAAAACTGCATAAGCATGATTCTGATATTTCTGCCTAGCCAATGTCTGAGAGCACAGGTGAGACAGGGGCATCAGGTACACTAAATACCGAAAGGGAAACTGGAAACGTGGTAGAAAGGCAGGGTTAGGAATGGCAGTGTACTGCAGACGGAGCTGCAAACACCTTTTTCCTCCTCACAAGAAAGGAACTTTCTCTGGGTCCAGTGGAACAGCCAGCTGTTCCCCAATTTAGATTGGGGACAAAGATTTACCATCTAGCACACAGAGTATTATTCAGGCTCAGTATTATTCAGCCAGGCTGTGATGAAGTTCTGGCTGTCATTTGGGCACCTGTTGAAATGCTCTTTTGCATTATAACATGTAATTCAAATGCACCACCCTTGGACAATTTGTGGTAGCGATGAACTTGGCACTCAGTATGGACACCAAGAGTCAAGGAAAAACATGGAAATGTCTGGGCTGTTTCTCACAACTACAGAGCACCAGTATTCTAAGAACTCAGGGGATTAAGTGTTAAACTTTTGTTTCAGTCTGTTGTAAAGAAAACAGATGCATATTTGCATTCAGCTGAACATCTCAAAAGTTTGAGATGGCTTAGTGCGATTATAATTTGCACCCATATCATCTTTGAAGACAAGAGATGAATCATCTGCAAAATTAGCTGCAGATGGATGCTCAGGTCTTGGGAGGCTTGAAAGATTCCAGGCTGTTTGGAAAGGTTTCAATTTGTATCCACAGCCAGTTCAAAATGAAAGATGAACCAAACCAGCTAATACACATTGCAATAGACTGTGAGGATCTCTTTTGTCTGTCCCCTGGAGGAAACTTCTGGCTTAATAGAAGGCTGCTAAAAAGAAAAATAGTATTTCTTTTCATAAATTTTACCCACATTGTAAAAATCTCTTTATTGTTTTCCTGTACTGCTGTTGTGTGCCTGCCATAATTGAACAGCCTAATGCAAAAAGAAATATTATACAATCTGAACACAAACATAATGGGTATTGAAAAAATTCCCTGGCAACAGGCAGAAGCTAAACAAGCAAACACAAAAATTATCTTGCTGAGACACAGCTTTTCTATTAAAGAAGGCAAAGAGATGAAATGTCTTTGTGTTTGAAAGCAAGACATCTTTCTGTATACTCATATATATATTCAACTCTAGCTAGTTGCACACTTTTGTTACAAAATCTTTTGTGATTTTGGAGCATGGACATCTACCTTTGCTGTGTCCTGGAAAAGATACCTTTGCTACTCAAATCTGTCACAAAGGTTTGGAGAAGAAGAAATGGAATTAACGAGGCTGGACATTGGGGTTTCTGCTGACCAACATGATCACTCAAACATGATCTTGCAAGAAATATTTTAATATTTCTTAGGTTAATGTTTCAGGGGGAAACAAAGAAATTTAGCCTACATGGTAGAGTGCTAAGAAGAATAACCAAGGGGTTTGAGATGTAGAGTCATCAGAAGCAAAGAGACAGTACCGCCCATGTTTGTAGATTTGGTAGCATTGTTTTGTTTTAAAACCTGTTCATATCAAACAACATTAAGAAAGCTTTTTGTCTTTTTGCCTTTCCTTTTAGTTATTTAGACAAAACAACAAATTAAGTGGTTTTGACAACAGTTTGGAGGACAAGTTGATGAGGAATGAGCTATGAATCATGCAGGGATTTAATTAATAAACCCGATGTTGAAAAACCGAGAAAAGCGATCACTGATTGGAATTTTCCAAACTATTAAAGAACGACAAAGATAAAAATGTAATTATCATACAAACCTATAACTTCCAACAATTTAGACAGGAACAATTGCATTAAATCTGGAATTTTCCATATCTGCACCCATTGTTGTAACCCCAGCCTCTGGCAAACAATATTAATACCTTTTATTCTCACCACATCTGTGAGAGTGGCTGTCAGCTTCCTATTGTTCCTGCTAAATATTTTATGTATTTCTTCCACGTAATAATATAATCAAAAATACACATTTTTAAAGATAAACACATACATCTATATATGAAATGCATATATATATATTTATACATACACACACATACATACTTTTATGAAAGATATACATTTTTTTTCTCTCCACCCTACAGGCCACAGCAGCCATGTACTTTGCTGGCTTTACAAGCGTAACATCCCTCAATGATAACTTGAAATGAAAGAGATTAAATAGTATGTGAGTGTAGTATCAGTTCTAAACATGTCAGGGCTCTAGGCACTTAACTGTATGAATCTTTTGGAATATTCAAATATGCCCTTTTCAAAAAATACTGGAGAATAATGCTAATTAAAAACATTTCTCTTTGAGCAGTATAACATTCTACCAATTCTCACATGGCACACACATTTCTCACAACAGTCCACTAGACACTCACAAGTTTTGTGAGTGAAAGATTCTACTTATCTCCATTTTCCAGCATTTTTTCTGGTTTTTTTTCGGATCCTTTAGCTGATATTGTGAAATTTGTTTCTGGAATGAGAGATGGCAGATAGGATGGAAATTATTAATCAAGCCCCATGAATGTCTAACAACACATGCACTTCCTAACTACTTCTCTATATTAAAAGGACTTTTCCAACTATGGCTGGGCTACAGTGTCCAACATAGGTGACAAGGAAACAAGCTCCCTTGCTGGATCAACTAATGAGAACTGAAAATCCACACTAAGATGTCTTCTACTAAACTGGAAAGTTCATTCATACCAATCCCATTTACTTAAATTCCTAAAAACACGCAAAAGGTTCTGTAATAATGTCACTGCCCCCAAGAAAGCTGCAAAAGAGTGAATACATATCCAAGAGAACTATCCAAGCTAGAGCAGATAAAGCTAATAAACAGCAAACACATGGAGAATTTTGCTGGAAATGCAAGTTTGGGGGAATTTCCTATTTAATGGTACCAGCACGAGTACCTGTGTTCATGCTTTTCTCATCAGTTGGATGGGAATTGGAGGAATCCTGAATCCTGCTGTGACACCACAGGGCAGAAGTTCTCATGCCTCTTTGGGAACCTTCGCACCAGGGAGTGTCCTTCCCCTTTCTCAAAGGCACAGCTCTCATTCCTAGATTTTCTCCTACATAGGATGGCCACTACCTGACAGAACTACTAACATAGATAAATACTTACTAAAACTCCACAACATGCATCTGAGGACTCTGGCCCGTGAAGCAATTCTTCTAGAGGAAAATTTTATGGTCCAAGTAAGGAAAGAGATCAAGAAGTGTCTCAAAGTCTTGCTGATGGTTTTACAAATGTCTAATTCTGATCAACACACTGATAAATACCAGCTGCCATGAAACCACCTCAGAACAGTCCCTTAAAGTAAGGGGCCAAGCCACATTTTGTGCTTAGTCAGGCTTCTGTTTGGCACTGAATTTCTGTAAGTCTGTGCACTCTTAATACATCAAAAGGAAAGTCGTATCCTTCCTGCCTTATGGAAATCAATACCTAAGTGTATTACACTGTCTGTCAGACAATAATTGGTGCTGCCTGCTGGAAGCACAGTGCTGACTATTTGGGAAAGCAACAGAGCTCCAGCCCAGCAAGTCACCTACAGTGGGTTTTACTTAATAGTGCTTGATTAGTGCCTACTCCAAATCCACGTCCAAGGTGATCGCAGATTGAGATCCAAAGGTTAGGAATGCAAAATTTGGAAATCCTGGTCAGGTGACTGGAACATCAAAAACTTATTAGCTGTAGTCTCCTCTCATTTGGGGCTGTTTTGCATTTTTTCTGGCAGGGGTTAGTTCAGATTTTTCCCTTCCTTTCCAGAGTAAAGGATTTTCAGTGGGGTTTTTAGAGACGAAATCTGTACAGCACTGTACTCAGGGTGAAAAACAGCACTCGAGACTGATCTAGTGCAAAAGTATAAGCAACAAAGTGTCATTACAGCCTCACAGAATGGATGGAGGGGACAGAGTTTACCTTAACCTGGATAAGCTGAAAATAATACTGCGAGTGAACAGCAATGGACACAAAGCACACTCAAAAGGGGAAGCCGGAATGGGAAGATGTCACAGAACTGGTGATTCTATTCAGGCTCTCCTAATGTACTTGTTATCATGGTAACCAAGGGTTTATCTTACTCTTGACATTTACACCTCATTCACGTCATCCAAAGGCTGTTGCAGCTTGGCATAGGAAAATAAGGAATGTTTCCAATGTTGCTATACAGACACAGGTATGAGCATGTCTGACAACTTCCCTTTAACATGGGAACCTTCAGATAGGAAATGTTCAAGTACGTGTCAAGATTTGGAGCAGCTGGGATCAGGTGTCCTTTAAGCCTGCTTCAGCCAAGTCCAAGAAATCATGAAGAGGCAGCCAAAAGAGTATTCCAGTCAGAAACCCACTGCTCTCTGTGGCCAGCTGTGACACATCACATCTATCGAAAACTGTCAGAACCAGACAAACAGATCCTTGAGGACAGAAGCAGGTCCACTGGCAGAAGGAATGAAGGTTGATGAATCCATGAAGGATAGATGGAGGGAAGATTGTTCACAAAAACCGTCTATTCAAGAAATTTCACCTCTTCCTGGTCACCCACAGCTTGCTCACTGCTCTCCACAAAACAAGGTGTTTTCTCCTCGCCTCTGCAGAAGCAGATGATGTGTTAGAGCAAGCGTCAGGAATAACAAGGAATACTGCAGGGTAAGTTGTAAACCCCTACAGAATATACAATCCTTTATGAAAAACTCTTTCAGAAATACTGTAAAAATATATTTTTATTGGAGGGGGGTGGTCACAGATCATAAATTTCCTATCAGTCAAAACCAGTCAGCATGGACAAGCTTTAATTTGCTCTGAGACTTGGGACAAAAATAATTTTCTTTCATTCAGGGCACTAACACACCACCTATGCACAAAATATGTTTTTGCTTATGAAGTATTAATATGGTCTCATCCCAAGTAAATAGGGTAATAGGTCTATTTCTGTACATGTGCTCTTAAGAACAAGTTTGAGGGAGCTAGTTTTAGTCCACCCATTGAATAATAAAGTAAACTCTAAATAAGGAGGGAAAAAAAATAACAAGAGCTTGAATTTGGGGTCAATGCTTTCAAGCTCCATAAATCTCCAGTGTCTGTCAAGATGTATGCAAGACATATCTGTATCTGAGCAGCAAAAATTAAAGTATAAGATCAATAGCTATAATCAAAATGTGAGGTATTTTTTCCCCCTCTTTCTCAAATGGTAGCTAAGAACACCTGGAAAGAATTGAGAATATGTCTGCAAAAAGCAAATAAACTCCAGAGGTACAATCTGTTCAAACAGACTGGTTAAACCTGCTACTGTTTGGTAGCAAGCACTGAACATTTCCAGTTCTCTGCAACTTGTGAAAAAAAAAAAAAAAGAATGACCAAGAAGCTGATACTGGCATTCTCTATGTACAAATCCACAAGGACAACAATACAGAGCCTGATCCAGAATGCACTGTAGACACAGGGCTGTAGTGATTTAGGGCAAGAAACCAAATTTTGCTTATATGTTTAACGCCAACTGCATCAGGAGTACCGCAATCTTCTGCCAGAAAGGCATAAAGTTTTGTGTGCCTTTCACGGATAATTCCATCCAAGGTAGATGGAACGAGAGAGATGCAATTTATCACACAGAAAGTGACAAATCTGCACATGCAGGTCCATGGGCGTAACACAGCAGTTCCCTGTGTACACTGCCAGCCTCTGGAGTGCAACACACACCTTTGGAGAGCACCACGGCAGTGCCAGGCTGTAAAAGCAGCTCAGTGTGCTCCACTTGAGCAAAGCTTTCCAAGTTTAGTACCTAAACAGGTGCCAAGTTCTTGGGCTCTGATGCATGAAAAAGACCCAGTGTCTGTTAAAGTTAAGAACTTGTTAGGGAGTGCCAGAAAGAGCTTGATGGAAGCAAAGAGAAGGGGATGCGACAGCAAAGAATAGAGATAAAGGTACATTTTGCCAAAAGGATAAGCATTAGCAGATTGATGGCCACATGATGGTCTGAGTACAGTTCTTATCTATAGGATTGAATGATATTTTCTGGTGAACAATACTCCAAGAACCAGTATCTAATAAGGGGGAAGAAGAGTTAGTTAAATAATAGCTTGAAAATGGACGGGTTGCCTGTGCCATATCTTGGAACTTTCCAAGTTTGTAGAGTGCAATTATCTGCTGAAAGCACAAGAATTCCTGGAGCAGCTGCAATCTAACATTGAACAAACATGCATGTTGTTTTAAAAATAACATTCTCCACATTTGCAAAGCTACATTTTCCAGGTAAAATTGAACCTATTAATTTATCCTTCATCTTGTCTAGCAAAAAAATCTGACATTAAATAACCTGACATGCATGAAGCAGCCTGTGCTTTTGTGGGTGGCAAATCTGTTCACTGACAAACTTCTAGAAAACCTGCAGGCTCTGGGGGTCCCCAAAAGCAGCAGGACAATCTGCTACAGACCTGCCTGGGCCTTAGCTCCAGGTGAATAACACACATGATCATATTGCAGGGCGTTGCTCTCTCTTGGCAAGCAATGGCCAAGCATCTTTGGCAAACGGCAAGAGAGCAGGGAAAAAAAAAATAGAGGTCGTGAGGATCACCATCAAAATGGATTTATTGGCAAATGCCTGTTGCAAGACAGCTACAGAGAGGCAGGAGCTTCAGAAACACCTGTGTTCACCAATTGCCTTGCCCATCATGACAAACTGTCCATTTCCAGGCCTGCAGTTCTGCATCAGAACTCTCAAAGCTTTTTCTTTGATATTCTGAGCATTTGTTGCTCCTGCGTTATTACTGATATGAGCAAGATACACAAGATATAAAGTCAAACTGTACAACTTAATTACGTAAAAACAAATAGTTTGAAACGCTTAGTTTGAAAACAAATCGGAGTACAAACAGGCTTAGTTTTCCTGTCAAATCCCCTCTTTTCCTGTGCCAATCAATTTTGGGTAGAAACTATTTAAAACCTGCCTCTGGATAGCCAGAAATCTGTAAAACCCAAGGCTAGTAACGATAAAATGCAGCAGCAAAATTACACTAAATTATCAAACCCATGGATTTATGAGCCTACTAGATAAAGAATAGGGAAGCTCTCATAGTCCAAGGAACAATCAAAAGGCATCACCACAAGAAAGTGAAAGAAATAATCTATATATCTGAAGGTGTCTGCACAATTTTGATTTAGTACTGCAGGTTAATCCATCCTAAACTACTATCAAACAGTAATGACATCATTCATCATTCTTTTAACTGGAAGTAATGACAAGATCTCTAAGAGTGTTGTGTGGGGAAACAGGAATTTTCGTTCCTCAAAAGATCCAACAGAATCTGGATTCTCCAAGCTGAAGTGGAAAATGCAGAAATTATACCAAAAGTATTTAACAGGGACATTTTAAAAAGTCGTTTTAGTTCTTCAGATATTCAGATTATTTTGATTTTTAATTTTTTACTATGTAAAGAAGTTGAAATGAATCTTAACCACAAAAATCCCAAATTATACCAAGTGGAACCATCAACAATTAATCATTTACTTTTTCATTATTCCAAGCTTATACAGGAGGAAATTTATCTACTCCCCTCCTCCCCAGAGAGGCTTATTTGCTCATCAGACATGTATTTAAAAATACTCTGCTGATTTCCATGCACATTGCAGAGAAAAATAGATGCTTTTTATAGATTTCTTTAATTCACAGATGCTATTTTAATTGGTCTCCCACACTATTGTCTCTCACTGGGAATCTGGATGGCTCTGGGGAATTGGCAGCAACTTTCAGAGCTTTTCCAGGTCAGTGATTCAGATGTAACCAGCGTCACTGGTGGCTGAGAATTAATGTGGAGAAAACTATTTGATGGCCTACATGGAATAAAGTAATGATTTCACTCCACTCTGTGGTTTGACAGATTACCAGCAAAATGAATCGGTGCTCTTATGGGCATTTTTGGAAATAGACCCAGAAAATTAGCTTCTGCAAATTATCTTTCCCATTAGGGCTGAAGGCAGCCTTCAGAGTCACAAGCATGAAGCCTTTTTTTTATCGGTTCACCTTTTTCACAATTATTTATGAAGATTTCATGGCTTTTAAACCAAATTCTGTCACTTTAATGTTCTGGGAACTGCTTGCCATGCTCTGCTTTAAACTAAGAAGGTTAATCTCTTCCAACTTCACCTATTGTCCCAGGGCAGGTGGAAGGGAGAGAGAAGAGAGGGAAGGAGATGCTTGTCCTGCATTATCCTGTACAGAATCTTACTGAGGGAATTTGGAGCATCTTTCTGCAGTGATGGAGAGATTGCCTTGGGCACGTAACCTTTAGAAGGATAAAATTTGCTTTTGTAATCTTCTTCCTCATGTACCTGCAAACACACTGCAAGTATTAAGCTAGATCATCAGAAAATGTGCCAGACCACAAACTGGGACGCAAACATGTTAGCACAGCAGTAAGGGCTTTATCCCTCATCAAAGATTCTACTAAATCCTAACTCGATGTTTTGCTTAAAAATTCTGGTAAAACCAGGCAGTTTTCCACCTCACACTCCTGTTTGATTAGTACGTGCTTGTTTTCTAAACTCCCATTCATCCTACCAACAAGGCTTCTCCTCAAGAACTGGCTTTTAAAACAGCAGCACTGTTAAAAGACATAGCCCAGGCCTTTGCTTCATTTTTTTTTTCTCCTCACAGAAAGAATTCAAAAAGAAAACTTGCATGTGTAGTGAAATATTGTTCTCACAGGCCACAAGATCCTGCAGCCTTCAAGGACTGGATGCACTGATTCAGCTAAAATTAACGTATAGAACTAGGAGGAACAGAAGATGCATATGCTCTTCAAATTCCTATATAACCTTTTGCATTATCTCATTAATTCCTTTTAAAAAACCAAACAAAAAAGCCCCAACCAAACCCAAAACCCAAGGAGATTAGCTTCTTCCCATTTACTTTGGCTCTCAGTGGTGCACCAACACAGGGATATTTGGGCTGCTTTTCTTGTGAGGTTTGTAATGAA
Organism: Brachypodius melanocephalos; assembly: GCA_013398615.1. NCBI lineage: Eukaryota > Metazoa > Chordata > Aves > Passeriformes > Pycnonotidae > Brachypodius > Brachypodius melanocephalos. The sequence goes on along the minus strand of VZSR01000001.1, from coordinate 4,313,114 downwards.
TTGCCTCTGGTAACAAACTAATGAGGTTGTCAGAAGCTAGAACAAAACAGTTTTGCAATTTATATGAGCAGGGTAGGGCCTATTCAAAATATATAAAAAGGTACAGAAAACCCATCTCTCCTCAGGGCTATGCAGAGAAGAAAAGGCACAAACATCTTTGTTTAGTGTCATGTAAGTAAAAAGGCAGAATGAGAAATTAAAAATTTCCTAGAAGAATGATGAAAAAAATGCAAAAAGAAACCTAATGACCCATTTTGTCTGTGGCAATGGAATTGGGAAGCAGTATGCAGCTAAAGCCCAGATAGTAAGTACTTGTCTGGTTTTAAAAGCAAAATTTTTCTACTTCCTATTTGTAACTTATTCAATAGTGCTTTGTGCCAGGAAAGAGAAATTCTCTATGACATACTTTGGAGATCTGCAGTTAAGAAGTCCAAATTCAATTTACAATTTATGACTCCCAGGAGAAGTTTAGAAAATCAAACTCACTACAAAGAGGGAGGAAACCAAACTTCTGTTACTTCACACTAAAGGCAGAGGATGCTGGGCTTCCTTCTGTGTAACAGTGACAGCTGATTTTCTACTTTTTTTCCTCCTGCTATTCAATGGTCAATTTGCAGCTAGCTTTATTATCTTCTGAAAGTGTCAATGGTCGGGAACAGCTGTTTGAAATCCGTGGCAATCCCCAATCTCATGGAAGAATTTAAATAGGTAAACTGCTGTGCAGTAATCCAGAAATTAGTAGGTATAATACATCATCTTCTACTATGGCTGTCAGTTCTGGAAGGCCTTGGTTCAGTGCCAGGATGCAGTCAGGCTGCACAGGAGGCTGCACACCACAGAGTCTCGTGACAGCACAGCTCTGGAAACCTGGATGACAGTCCCCAGGCTTCCAGGATCTGCCTGAGCATAGAAAAAAAGAAAAAAAGCAGCAGAAAAAGAGCATTTGCTCTGACAAGGGGTCATTCTAATTACCAGGAGCAAAGTAGTGTGGAGGTAGATAATTCCCAGTCACAGAAACTGGTATTATATTGATATATCCAGGATGCACTAAGATAGGAGCTGGTGAAATTTTCATGGATCAGGTGAAGGTACAGTTATTTAAGTGAACTTATTTTGTTAACCTGGTGAACAACACTCATGCCTTGTCACACTGTCATGGAAGCATATGGGATAGCAGAATAACTCTGTGCCAGAGTACACACACACAGTTCTCTATCCACACTTATCCTGAAGTGTGGAAGAACTTCTGGTCAAATGTGTGTCCGCTCTGCCTTACTGAAGCTGCCTACTTGCTCCTGGATATAAGGCAGGCAGGTGACAGAGGGTGCAGAGTTACCCACAGAGAACCTATGGATCCCTAGAGAGGCAAATGGCTAAATAAATACTCAAAGATCAAAGGGATCAGGTCAAAATAAGTTCTGAAAGCAAGCTGGAAGCAGCCAAGGAAGACAAGGCAGGACTGTGACAAAACTTGCAAATGACACTGCTGTGTCCAGGACAAGTGGAGACATCTTATCTTAAGCCTGAGGTTGTCATTCCTGCCCCCTCCCTTCTCCAAGCTCTCTGATGCTGCTGAGTTTAGGTGCTGCAGCTCCCAGCTCCCTTCCAAAGCAATGGGCACTGCTTTTCCCTCTCTCCCTTTACCAGGTGGCCATGCAAAGCGGTTCAGCATTTGCCACACAAGACACTGAGTCGATCCAGCAAGGCAGGCAGCAGTGGGGTAGAATTCCCAACCAAAATGTTAGGAGTCCTTCCTTACTGGATACACTGCAGCTGGTGGAGGACCAGAAGCACACCCTGCCGGAAGGAGAAGAATCCACAGGCTAAATATAGGGGAATGAGTCGTTCTTATTCTGTAACTGAGGCATCCCTTGAAGCCAAGCTAGGACCTGAGAATTCAGCTGAGGGTCTAAAAGGGTTTACCAGCACCAAAGCAGAGCCAGAACCAGCTTTGAGGAAAAGCAGCCCAGACAGCTGCTGATGCTCCTTGGCTGGGTGACCCTAAGAAGCAGCCCAGGGCACCCAGCATTTAACTGGGAAGAGGCACTGCACCTGGGCATTTGTTTTTGCACCTTACACAGCAACAGTCTCCACAGCCATTAAATTCCACTCCATAAACCCAGCAGCCCCATAGTTAACCAGCACAGAGAGGCAGGTAGTGGAAAGGATAACTTATTCCTAGTTGTGTGAATTTCCACTGTGCTGCGTAGCCAAGCATAAGCTTTGTAGAATAAATGCTGCTCTCAAGGAGAGGAAGAGCTTGCAAGGAAGGGATAGGTTCATGTTCCCACCCATTGAAAGAAAGAGCCCATAATAATGACAGGAATTGGAGCTATTTGATAATTTAAATAATTATGCAATTGTCAGACTGCTTTTTTGCTATCTCTGCCAAATACCCATTTTTCTGGCTAGAAGAAGCATCAGGCTGAATTTTGTAGGGAGCGCAGAACACAGGGAAGATGGAATAAAAAATATAAAAGAAATTAGGACTTATCAGCATATGGGGCTAAAGAAATGATGTACTTACCTGTTGGTTTTCAGGGTGTACAAGTGCACAAATTCTGATTGCTCTCTCTCCTGGAAGCAATGAGCTAAGGGGTCCATGAGCCTATCTGCACACCTATAACATTGGGATGTGAGGTCTTCCTCACATCCATGTGTTCTCATACCTCTTTCAGACCACCAAGATATGCAGAGTACGTGTCATCTGTTGCATGACACCTGCTTGTGACACAAGTGACTTTGGGGACTTACCGCTCTTGTAAAGCAGAAGCATCAAAACAGAGGAGAGCAACATTTAGTCAGCAGCAATTTCATGGGTAATTGAGCTATTCAGGTAATTAGATTTCTATTTCTAATGCTACAAAATGTTAGCCTATGCTTTAAACAATCTGTCTGTGCTGTGCCTTTTTGCCACCAGATCTGTGCTCTTTCCAAGCGCTGCAAAACAAGTTGTTGCTGAAATTTCTCGGCCATCACCATGGAGAGTATCGTGTTCACAGAAAAAAAACTTTGAAGTGGCAGCTGGAAAAGTTCAGTGCCTGACAGCGTTATGTCCCAGCAGCAGTGACTTCTTAACCCACAGCTTGAAACAGCTTCCAGGAACAGATTCTTACACACAGATTTTAAACTCTGTTGCTACTCATGTGGCTGAAGCTTACAGAGCCTCTCTTGGTGAAATGTTTTTCTGTGTTTCTATTGGTTTCTTGCATTGTTTTGCAAAAATAAGGAGTTTTATATAAGTAAGATTTTTAGACTACGGGTATTTCAAATGCTCATTTTTGTTTACATGCATGATAAGCTCTTGACCTGTTTCTTGGCAAGAAGGTAGAAGTTGACTCTAACTTGAGAAAGGGGCTGAAGCCAACCTGTCTCTGGCTGCTCTAATTGCTGTGCAGAGAATCAGTGTGTATTTAACTTGAAATAAAAAAAGATCCTGGCCAAAACCTCTGTTTCCTATAACAGCTGTGACAGCAGCTAGATGAAGAAACTCAGTTTTAACCCTTGACTTGAAAGCTTATTATGAATGTTAGGGGAGAAAAGGATTCAGCTTTCTAGTATTTGATTATGCTCATGATCCAGCACAACTTGATCTTCTAAGGACCTTTTTTCCTACATTTACAGGGGTGAGCACTTCCAAAAGGGGTTTTATCCTATGGTGGGGTGAAGGGGATCATTCTCTAGGAGTGTTTCCCTCTCTGTGTAAATCAGTTTAAACTACCTCCTGACTCTGGGGTTACAAAAATGAAGTAAAATGACTCTCACACTGTTTTCCTATTCCTCATATAGACCATACTATGCTGGAAAATTAACAGCTACAATCACATGACGTGGTGAAACCACCTCAGATCATTGGTCATGACTGATAAATATCTCAGTCTTAAAATAGATGTTAAGGGAAATTTCTTATGGGTGAACAGATTAGGAGAATTTCAAATAAACCCTCAGTGAGATATTGACTCTTGTAAGTATAGATTTAAAATAATGTAAATCATCCTTGTAAAATGCTCGAGGATTTTGTTGGTTTGTTTGTTTCTGTTTGGTTGGTTTGGGATTTTTGTTGTTGGTTGGTTTGGAGATTTTTATGGTTCATCCAATCCTCTGTAAGCTGCTTAAATTTTCTCCTAACACAAGTTGCAGTTGATTATCCTTATTGCTCTTCGTTTAAAGGAAATATTACACAAAGTAAAAATATTTTTGGTGTAACTAAAAAAATTTGGGGTAGCAACACTGCCCAGCAAAGAGTTTACAGTAAATTCTTTGGGAAAGGAAAAAAAAAAAAAAACATTTAACACCACTAAAGGCACTGCACAGATGAAGCCTGCACACATTCCAGGGACAGATGTTCCCTGTTCTACAGAGTATCTTGGGAGGCTGTTGTTAGCTAAGGAGAGCAGGCATCATTTTTACTGTTTCAGGAGAAAGCAATGAATACTTTACATGTAGGAACTTTGGAAACGTGCCTGAGTGACACACAAGTAGACCAACTCAAGTCCCAGCAGAAAGGGAAAATTAAATGTGAACAGATGGGCTAATTCAGCATTTTCAAGCAGAGAAATTCAAACGTGAAAGAAACCTGGCCAGCTCCAGATGAAAAGGCCTGTCTCAGTTCAATCTTCAAGCTATAATAGCAGACTCTTGATTTTTTTTTTCCTCCATCAAATTAGTCTTCTCAAGGAAGCTGGCATTTCAGTGGGTTTGAAGCAGTCAAATAACCTTCCCGCTCCTGAGGATTCAGTTTTAAATCAAAATTCAAGGTACCACTCACTAGACTTGTTGCTCTCTGTCTATTCAAGAAAAACCAAGCCCATCTGCACAGTTTGCTGTTTATGTGTGTGCCAACATCATCTGTTTGGAAAAGGTCAGGGAAAGAAGAAAAAGTTTTCATAGGTCAGCCTGTGAGTGCCCTACCAGAGATACACACACATACTGAAACAACTAATTTCAATTTTCCAGCATAAACTGATGAGCTGTTACTTTCCTGGGCACTACATTTGGATAAACCATTAAAAATGGTTAACTGAAAACAAAGAAAAAGAGAAAGAACACCCAACAAGCTCAATCTCACTTGCCAAAGTTCCCAACCACAAAAAAACCTCAGCTACTGGTAAACTACCAAGAGCACAGTGAACCATATAAGGTGGGTTATTAGATAATAGTAAAAAATGTGGGTTTTTTTAGAATTGGGATTTTTTTTTAATTGGAATTTCTTAATATGGGGGGAGAAAGAGTTTTGGGGAATCTAAAACACCTTGCTATTTCTACTTGACATGAGCAAGAAAGCAAAAAAAAAAAAAAGTAATAAAACCCCTTTTGTCACTATTATGACTTGTAATATTTTGAAATATATAATTTAAAATCTTATAATTTAAAATTTCAGTAGCTGTTTTTTTGATAAATTGGCTTAGTCATGCTCAAATAGATAGAAACTCTTCAGTTAAATTTCTAGTTCTCCTAAAAATACAAAGCACTGTGAATTTTGTGACAGAATATTTTTTTTTCTTCCAGCTTTCAGCCCTGTGGCTAAATTAAAACCTACAGGTATTTCCCAAAAAAAGGGGCTTTTTCTGAGGAAAGTCAGGTCAGCAATGCAGGAAAGGAAGGATGTGAACAGAGGTAGCAACGTTTTAAGGCTGTGACAGAACGCAAACTTACATTATCTGAATTCCATCAAGCATCTTGGAGCTTACTATCTTTTCAGAAAGAAAAATTAATTCTTAATGTCAAGTAATTATATTTCATCTGGAGTTTATAATCTATTCATATGGGCTCTGCTGCCATTATAGATTATTGACACAAACCTAAAAAGGAAGATTTTCCATACTTGTTTACCCATAATGGAGTTGTTCATTATTTATATCTCTTTCCAAGGATATATTTGGTGTTTCTTCCTTGGTTTGGATTGTTTATGGAACCAATACAGCTCGTTCCCTTCACAATTGCTGGAACAATCAGAGATCAGCAAGGGATCAGTGCAGCTCAGCCTCTGGAGAGAGAATTGTTTAAGAACCCTCTTCTGTAGACTCTGGTCTGCAATGGCCAGTGTCAGATGCGATTAGGGATTCCATTTATTGTCCTCATTCTAGCTCTGTGTTTACCCAGTGGCTATTAGAAGATTTTTAATCGACCTGAAACAGAAATCTGTGATCAATGACAGTGGGAGACTGATCTGTGCTCTAGATTCCATCATTCAACAGCTTGTGCATGCAAACTGAGAATATTTAAGAAAAGCAAAGTGAACTGGTTTTGAAGCTAAAGAGAACAGAGTAGCTGGTGAATTCTTGTTATTCTATTTGGTATGTATAGATTGGATAAGTTTCACCAAAATGTCATTCTTTCACAGTGATTTTCCATGATATACTAAGGAGTGAAGCTGAAATCCTTCCAGGAAAGTAAGTATACTGATATATCAAGGGATAAAAAAGTAAATATGAGAACCAGTGGCAACACTACAGACATACAACTAAATTGTTGAGTATAACAAATACATGAAATAAAAAAATGTGAGGCGGAATAGCAATAAAATAGGAGATGCTGATAGGAGTCAAAATATACCTGTACTAAGAAAAGCAAAACATATAAGAGAATCAGAACTATATTGTAACAGAACGTAATTACCTTTATTCCCAAATTAGCAACTGCATTTTAATTTTTGCCAATAAAATTTAGATTGAATCACTGAAAACCAGACATTAGTTAACAGCCAAATAAAAGTATTATAAATGGGGAATTGCCATAGTTATATCTCATAAATTTGGTCAAATATCTTAAGTCAAAGAGCTCTGTAGGATCACACTGCAGCTCTACCCAGCTCAAGCTCTCAGTTTCAGAGTAACAGAATTAGTCCTAGAGAGTTGCCAGTTTAGCTGCATAAATAAAACCACAATTCATCATCATCCACAAGTTTGCAGCACCTTGAAAATCTGGAAATGTAAGAAAAAGGTAAAAAGCCCCCAAATTTAAAAAAGAACCCCAAAACCCCAACCAAAACCAAGCCCAAACCTTATACATCTGATCATTATTTTAGATTTTTTTTTTTTGTTAGACTGGTTTTCAGGCCAGCAATGGAAAGGGAATCAAAGCACAAGTATTTGCTGTTTAGATGAGCAGTCTTCAAAGTCCTCTCACTCTGGTTTTCCCTTTGTAAACTTTTCTGTATTACTGGAGTTTGTGATACATCACTTATCCAACAGGGGCAAGCTCTTTCCTCTGACAGCCTTTACAGCACAGAAGGTTTCACTAGAGCAGGGAGGGAATTTTTCTCCAGAGGAAGCTTCAAATTGGCTTCAGTCAGCTTATTACAGCTCAGCAATAATAATACAGACTTTTGGAGTTCCAATTCTGTGTAAGCCAGGGAAGGGATGAGCCCTGCAAAAGCATTCTCTGGTTTTGCTTCTTTCCTTGACAAAGTACTGCTTCCTCAGCCCTTGATCACCACACCAGAGTTTGATCATTCTCCCCCACATTCTGCCCTCAGCTGTTCTCAGTTTCCTACAAGGAACATGGCTGAGTAGAATAAAAGAACATAGGACGGTGAAGTGACTCTTTTTAGTAATAATCTCCAAAGAAAGGAGACACCTAGTGAGATGGACTGGCTAAAACAAATTTTGACTTAGCTTTCAAACCCAGGAGCACGTATGCTTTCAGTAACCTTTCAATTCTATTGATTCAGGTCTGCTTATCTGAGATCCCTCTTTTTTTCCTAATCACATAAGAAAACTGCTTCTGCTGACAGGAGTTCTGTTTATCTTTAATAAATATTAGCAGGTGCAAAATTAAAAAGTGGAAAAGGGCAAATAGCATGCCCTTCCTTTGTTGGAGCCCTGTGGTAATTGTATTCGCTTTCATTAGTTTTGATTATATAGCAATGGGTGTAGCTGCAAGATGAATTCGCTTTGCAGGCAAACTAATAAATACAGCACTGAGGTCTAGAGTAAAGGCAGGACCAAACCTGCCCACAGGTAAAATAGGCTCAGGTATTCTATTCAGACATGTGGCCTTAGCTTTCACTTAACTTCATTTCTGCAAATAAAAAACACATGGCTTAAGGTGGGTCATTACTCGGTAGATTTAATTTAAAGATGGTGCACTTCTGTTGTGAGTTGTGTGTTTGTAGAGAAGCAGCAGTATGGGGGAAAAAAAAAAAAACAAACAAGAAAGAAAATGATGCCTACACAGATTTTTACTCTTCCACGAATTGAAAAGGAAGCAGTTGCCTGTTTTTCTGATAGTGTTCATTAGTCTACTGTCCCATAGATTATGAATTAAAGACCCCCTGAAGATTAAGAAGGGAGACAGAAGATCGAGCCTGTGCATGTGCTCAGAGATAACTCACACTGCAGCTGTCACTGACTCAGGCTTGGAGAGCCTTCAGTGCAGTTGATGGTGAAAATAGAAAGACAATTAGGCTAAACTCAAAGGCTGTCTACACAAGTATAAAAGGTATTTAGCTGGGACAAAGGAAAGCTGAGTTGTAACTGGATCAGGCTTGGAAGTGTCATGAATATCTTCGTTACCTCCACGGTGCAGTGATTACAGAATTAATCACAGTTAATTGGTAATTCTGAACAGTTTTGCAGCACTGATCAATAAGCCTACCTGACAATGTCTGGACTTTGATGAGCAGATGGGTAGAGTTTTGTAATGAGGAATTAATTGATTTGTCAAAAAATACTTCAGCTTACTGAGTACAGAAGGACAGAGGAAATCCGATTTACCTAACACAAAGCAAGAACTGTTCCAGTGATAAACAAAAGTAAAATTTGCAAAATTAGATTTAAATAAATATTAATTCTAAATGGAGCACTCCATTACAATTATAACCTTCTTACTTTGTTAAAGAAGGTCTTTGAAAAAGCTAGTTCAGCTAAAATAAACTCAAGCATTATCTTGAAAACAAAAAAGAAAGCATAGGCTATCCAGATTATTTATGTACTCTTCTTTCCTTGCTTCCTTCCCTAAAATAGAGACCAGTTCAATAACAATTACATTTGCCAAAAGCACTGCTGTCACCAGATTAGGCCCTTTAAGGAGTTCTGATCAAAAATATCCCTAATCTTTAATTTGCTTTGTTCTAGTCACTGCCACCTTTCACGGGGCTCAGAAATTCCTGCTGCCTGGAACATGCCAGCCACATCCACTCAGCTATTTATGCTTTCATCAGGAACATATCACTACAGTTATATTTTCAACCGTGCTACCAGCAAAGCAGTTAAAGATAAATCAGTAGAGCTACAAAACCCAAGAGAGCTGAAATTGCTAAGCTCACAAATAGTAGATTACATTCCCCAAAATCACAATCAAACATCACTGTGCTCCTGATTTCAAACAGTCCTGTTCCAGCTGTGCTCATTACTCACTATTCATCACTCCTTTTTTTTTTTTTGGAAGATTTTAGGGCCTGAAATTCCCACACTGGTATTTATAACATCCCTAAGGAATACTAAGAACAGCTCCCTAACACTTGGTCCCAAGCACTGTTAGGCCAAAACCCACATAGACAAAGCATTTCTTCTCACACATTATGCTGTTAATCCATTATTGAAGATAACACAAAATAATTTTCAAAGCTCCAGAACTTCTAATCACTAAGCATCACTTCCTAATACCCTAGGTCACGATTAATAATTTTCTATCTTGCTTCCAAAGTAAACCTGCACCACACTCACACTTCCAGAACTACTGCAAAGTTCTTTGGCTCAGGCTCATGATGGACACCCAGGAAAAGGCACAATTCAAGCTAGGTATCTAATAACCCTGTAAAAAGCACAGTAAGACTTTAACACCTAAAAATGGATTCATAAGTCAGCACAGTGGAGGAGAAAGGGCTTGCTGGTAGGTGCCTAAGCCATCTAATAAACTGAGAAAGAAGTGAGTGTTTACAATTCAATGAGATTTTTCTCCCTACACCCCAAGCCTGCTGTACTTAGATGTAGCCTGAAGATGATGTGTTGGACAAGGGCCCACAGATCCTCTTTGCACTTAATGGCTCCTGCCAGCTCTTTCTCTCTTTTAAGCAGCATTTACTGCATTGCATTCAGATTTTGGGAGATGTGTTTACTGTGTTTACTCCTAGCCCTTCTATCTCCACATCTGTCTCTGACCATCTGGATATGACCTGAAGTGGGACATACTCTTGAGAACTAAAGAAATGTAAGTCTGAATCTCCTTCACCTGAAGGGGTTATTGATCCAGGACTGTTAATTCATGATCACCAAGTGCATTGATCTGATATCTGCTGCCTATGCATTTTTACAGGCTTCAACATTAGGTACAAACCACAGCAGGAAATAATATTTTTACCTACCATACACTATCATAACCAACACACTTATTTATTATCACCTTAATCCTTTAAAACAAACAAACCAATCAAAACCAAATTGCAGGCCTACAAAAGCTTATTTCTGACTCTCAGTTGGACTTCAAATTATCTTACAGAAAATTAGGCTGATGGATAGCAGCCATTGGTCCTTTTTAGCACAGAAAGTACTTTTCTCATACTATCATGAAAAATTAACCATATTCTTTGAAAGAAGGAAGGACTTGAATAACAATCTGCTGTCAATCAGTCATGGGCATTAAGGAACAGCAGAAGTTACTCCTTGTGTTTGAACTCTGTTCATTGGACATTTTTCCCCAGTACCTGCACTGACAGATCTTCACTGGATAATTTGTTATCAGAGACTGATGACTGTATTAGCAGCCCTTCGTTTCTATTTTTGGATTGTGTGACCCAGGACACTGTTAATTATGACAAAATAATCAGCTATACAAGAAAACATAATTACAGGGAAAAAAAAAAGTGATGGAATGAGGAACAGAGATGAGATAAATGTGGTGTAACTGGTCAGAGATCAGCTCTTGAAGCATCTTCATATGCAATCATAACATGTGGAAAAGAGCCCAAGAACTAACTTAATACCAGACAAGAGCTTCCTCCTCAATGTTTCATCTTGTCCTGAATTTTGTTGAGTGCTTTCAGGTGGATGTTATAACCAGCCAGTCTAGAAGATGAAAGATTTAATCAGCAGAACCTTCACAAAAAAAATAGAAATCACTATCTAATTAGGATCATCCAGTTGGAGTTCAGACTTCTGTGAAAGGATTTCAAAAGGAATCTGTGGTGACTCATTCACCAGGACTCCTGTGAGCCTGGGTAGTGCTTATCTATCAGGAAAAATGAGTGAAGAATCCATGATTCACCACAAAACAGGCAATCTTTGCCCTTGGAGAAATTTAAAAAGTAACAGCATGATCAAGCTTCTGCCAGGAATGGGAGACTTTTAATCCTGTCACTGGGCAGAGGATGCAACAAAGACCTTCTGAGGCCCTAATAATCATACTTCTTATGGAAAAACTGACCATTTTCTGACCTGGTCAGTAGACAAAGTTGATGTTTTCCCTTCTCAATTCTCTTTCAGACAGAGCAGGCTGCTGTTCAGATAAATACACTTGGAAAAATTGGATACAGAGATTGCCATCTAGAGAGAGCTGAGGTTAGGCAGTATTACTTTCTCTGTTTTGTAGACTGCCTGCTAGACTGGAAGAAGAGAAGCCTCAGGGAGGAAAAAGTTTAAGCTCTTACTCACAGCTGAAGCCTTGATACCCTCTTGACCCTACCTGCCTGGAGGTAGGTACTGGCTTAAATGCATTCTTAAATCAGGATCTGACAGAACAAATGACTCATTTAACTCAAGGGAATCTCTGCTACAGCCAGAACTGGAATCCACGTACACAAGTTGTTGGACTGTGAATCAGTAACAAATTTATCCTTTGCCTCTCTGTAGTACTGCAAGAGGGAAACACTTGATGTTTATCTGATTTAACACAAGCCATGCTAAGTACTGTACCTAAAATGGAACACATAAATGGTGGATGGGGAAGAGGAGGCAGAGAAACAGGCTGGGAGGGAGAAGAATTAGGGATGACATTTTATGTCTTTTAAAAGTCTGACCTTTTGGAAATATCACTGTGTACGTTTTAAATATTAATAAAGGCAGTAGCTGTTAGGAGGTACAAGGCTGTTGTCAGGGGGTGACCTTTTATTGAAGTAAAAGAAAATTGACAGTTTTATTAGCCATAGACTACTGCAAACAGAAGCTACAGGAAAAAAGCAAGCAAGAAAGCTGTCACTGTAATTAGCTACATTCTATAAATTAATCTGAGGATGTGTCTGTGCCTAAACATTGCTGCAGGTCCCTCTGTATCTTAGCCTAGACTTACCAAACAGCTTGAGAGTTAAAAAGAATAGCATATCCCATTTCAGTTCTTTAAAGAGATACTGTTCCCAGAGAAAACAACCATGACACTGGGCTCCTCATGACTCTGTGATCATCACTTCTGTGTCCCACTCCATGCACCCCTCTCAGCTCTGAGCAAGGTGGGAACCCTTTCCAAGCATCACCAACAGGCACTAGATCAAGGATCAGACAGCAATTACCTCAGATCTATTTTTGCTTTTCAGGACTAAATCATTAGAAGATGCTTCTTCAAATTACCTAGACTTACTCAGACTAGAATTTTGATGCTACATGACTAGGAAAGAAACAATCACTCTGATTCTTCATCCCAAACCATTTGGGGTTTTTACTAGAAGTAAGCTGACTTAACTTCTTGTCTCCATTTTGCTAGCAGTAATCTCAAGAGTTTAGCTGTGTGTAATCCAAGGCCAGCTGACATAGCACAGCTGTGTAACCTTGACTCCAACTTCTGATAAAATAGCTAAATTGTGAGAATGGGCTGTGAAAAACAGACCGAGTAGACCTGTCCAAAGTAAAAAAAGTAAAATTGTAGCCAAAGGTAAGATTGTTCAGATAGGTGAGTTACAAACTCAAGGATTTGAGAGGAAAAAAAATCCCACCAACATGAAAATGTTCTAAACCCTGCAGGGAAAAAAGCCACACCCCAAAGAGACTTGGAAGTTGATGATACATCATCAAGGATCTCTGTTCCAAAGGAGAACAGGGCTAATTCCTTCCCCACCTGACTGTTGACTGCCTAGCCACTTTCTTTTATCCAGGCAAAGAAACAGGTTTAGGAAGAGTTAAGTCAGAATCCTCAACCTTAGTGGGAATAAGGGATCAGAGAAGGAATGAAAAACAAAGGAGAGCAGTTGCTTGTCCTTTGGATATCCTTTAGTGACAAACACTGTGCTACCTAACATTTTTGCACTTCACTACCATTTACTAAACGTAATAAGGCCTTTCATATGTTTCAGCTCCTTTCAGTGTTTTTTGTTACTTACAGTTCACACCCCAGAAAAAGCCTGTTTATAAACTACGCCCAGTGTAGTCACAGAGGGCAAAATCTGCCCTTCTTTATGTCTCATTCTGCAGAAGGTGTTTCAATGGATAAGATTTAGAGTTGATGTGCACCCCACAAAGCCAGCTGAGTCTCTCCTTGAACATGGGGACACTGCTAAGGAGGACCTAGAAATAGTGAGCAGCATGGGATTCACTCCAGAGGGAAACAAGTCAACTTGTCAGCAAGTTCCAGCACAAAAAAGACATGGATCTGCTTTAGTGAGTCCAAAGGAGGCCACCAAGTTAATCAGAGGGATGGAGCACCTCTGCTATTGGGGTTATTCAGGCTGGAGAAGACAAGGCAGTGGGGTAACCCAGTTGTGGCCTCCCCAGTGCCAGAAGGGGCCTGTGAGATAATGGGGAGGGACAATTTAAAAGGGCCTGCAGCAACAGGGCAAGGGGTGATGACTTTAAACTGGCAGAGGGCAGGTTTAGGTAGGATACTAGGAAAAAATGCTCCCCTATGAGGCTGACGAGGCACTGGGTGCCTAGAGATGTGGCTGTCCCATCTCTGGAAGTGTTCCAGGCCAGGCTGGATGGAGCTCTGAGCAACCTGGTTTAGTGGAAGGTATCACTGCCCAAGCTAGAGGGGTTGGAATTAGATGGCCTTTAAGGTCCCTTCCAACCCAAACCATTCTATGGATACTCATCTCTCAGCCAAGGACAAGCACACTGAGCACAAACCAGCCTTGCTGGCGTAAGCGGTGGTTGCTGGCTCATCTGTAGATCCTGGGTTTTCCTACTGAGGGAGGAAGTTTGACTGACACCAAAGAAAGCTTCAAGCATCTGCACCTTGTTATCTAAAAGTCTCTCATACCTTTTCTGTGTAGCCTCCCATGGGCAGCTCCACACAGCTCTGGCTCTTTTTCTCTTCCTTCTGCAGTTCCAGCTCGCTCCTTCCTGTCCTCAGCACAGCCACCTCACCCTGTCTGTCCCTCATACAATGTCTGACCCTTTGTGTCCCTCACAGGACCCTCTGTCCCTTCCTCCTCACAGCACAGCCTGCAGACTCCAACCAGCCCTCTCCCAGCCAACTCACTCTTATCACACCCACAGCTGGGAGGGCAAGGCTGTTCCCACTCTTTGCTAATTAACACAGCTGCCAATACATCTGGGGCAAGATTGCCTTCAGCACCAGCTCTGTCCTCCCATGTCCTACTGCTCAAACACACCACAAATATGCACACAGAAGGATAACCAGAACTTTAGAAAATAACTTTTTTTTTTTTAATGGAGGTATAATATAATTTCCATTCTGTTCTGCTGACTTTTTTTTTTTTTTTTTTTTTTTTTTTTTTTTTTTTTTTTTTTTTTGGAGTTATGTTCTTTAGCTGACAAAACACAAGCTGCATCTGTTTGTAAAAACTGGCGGGATGGGAAAAGATAAGCCTAAACCAAATATTTATTCTGAATGACAGACTTTAATCAGGTAATTCACTCAGAGACATAAATGGGAGCTCGAGAACAAGCTAAAAATATTGTCAGGAAGTCATGGGTAAATCAAATAGGAGAGAAAAGACAGTGGAGTAATTGCAAGGAGATTTACAAGTCTATTGCCTGGAAAAAAAATAATGCAGGTGCTGCTATTCTTTAAAGTACAGGAAGATACTTTAGACATAGAGAAAGACAACAGTAACACAGAAACACTGTGAAGGCATCTACATCTCTGACTGTTGAGTTCCATTTAGAGGAGCCAAATTTCTCTTTCCTCTTTTCTCTTAGTGTTGATGAAGTTTAGGATGCCTTGAGGGCATTTTTGTATTACAATGATGTGGAACCCATTGAAACTGAGGGCACAGCCAGCTCATCCCAAGGAAGGCAGACCTGGCACCCAGCACTGCAATGCAGCTGTTTAACAGCACACAGAAGGTCATACACCCCTCTGGGACAAAAGCTTCAACTTAACTGAAAGCAGAGTTAATAAAAGTAATGCCTTCTGACATCAATGGAAACCATTCCCTAAGACTTTACTACCCCTTCCTCCTCACATCCCCACCAGTATCCACACCCAAATTATCCAAAACCTGAAGGTTATGTCAGCATTTGCAGATCTGATATAAGAGAAAAGACATACATGTTATAAAAAAAGACTAATTGCCAGCTAGCAGTTGATATGTCATTTTGTGGTGGTATCATTAAACTTCTGCTGAATGAAATCAGTGTCCTCTCTCAAGGCAGAACAATAATTACTCTAAAAGCTACCAAGCTTGCACAACTCCATTGTGAATTATAGAGTTATTTAGGGAAATAACTCTATAAGGGAGGGAGTTATAGAAGGGAAAAACAGACCAAAGAGGAATCTGCTCCAGTACCTTTTGCAACAACAGGAATGACAACCTTCACAGAAACAAGTTGTTAGAGCAAATTTCCTTGATTAAGTTATGAGACCTAAAAAAGAAGGATGCCTGTCCTTAGAGGTCTTGAAGACACTAAGTAGGCTGGGGAAGAGCCTTTGCAGAAGGGATTAAACTTGTTTGAAACAACAGAAATGTATCTGTTGTGAATCAACAAAATGCAGTTAATCAATAACTAAGACTCTCTACTCTTAGCTGTGGGAAGGGAATCTTCTGAGCGCCTTCCATCCCCATCTGTACATTTATACTAAAGTAACAATAACAAAACACAAAATAACGCTCTATGATATGGCATTTTCCCTTTGTATCAGGAAAATGATTCAGTTTTGTGGTTTCCCATCAGAGACATGAAGGCAATGACCAGAGGACAGAAGTGTAATGGGTAAATCAATTTTTCTCCTTTGCTTTTCAGAAATATTTTGCTTCTCCCCAGTCCCTGGCATTTATAGCTGTCTTGAAGTTGAAGAGCAGATTTCTGCCAAACCACAGCTTAAGGAAACTCCTCAGTGCACATGAAAAGCAAGTTACTCTCCAGGGAAATGGCAAGAGATTTCAGCTTTTTGTCCAGAGATCTGAAGAGATGAAACATCAAATACATACAAAACATTCAGACACAGCAAAGTGTAAGAAACCCTTATACCCGGTCTGCGAGTAGTGCCTTTTTAATGCACTCTTGTCTATAAAATCACTTCCTGTAAATCTATTCATGCCTGTGCAGAGACCCTGCATTAGCCTTATAAACCACTAAGCCCTCTGAATTACTTGGATGATCCAAAGTCAGAAAATTTTACTTCTGTGATGCTTAGCAGCTGGTATAAATCAGAATTACAATTTCAATCAAAGAGGAAGTCTAGACCAAAACACATCATCCATCAAAACCACACCTGGGTTACCTAAGGAGTGTGACAGGAAAATATGCACGTGCCTAAAGACACACCACAGAAGACCACAATTATCTGCTGAAACAAGATATTCTTTTGGAAAAAGAATGACTGGTACATATTCACATGTCCCTTTGTGTTTGCAGCTCAGCACACCAAAAGACAAAGTAGAGCAAAGGTCTGGGTGGGTTTTTTTCCTCCCCTGGTTCAGAGGTCTTCCTCACAGTAGAAGAAGAAAGCTTATTTTCTTTAAAAACTGGTATTAAAATAGATTTACACCATAAAGATTTTTTTTTCACACTGCTCTTTCAGCAAAAATATTATCTGGTGTCAGCAGAAGTGTTAATATTTGAATTATCCATTTTTTTTCCTTCTGAACTGCAAGGAAGTTACATGATACCAAACAACCGTGGCAGAGGACAGAAGAAAGCAGTCCAGATAAACAGGAAGAGAGTAGAAAGCTTGGAGATGTGAGAAAGGGAAGGATAAGTCTTTTTAGTTATTTTTAAAGAAATCACACAGTTAATATTTACAGAGCACGTTGCATCTGGAGGGATGTGCAGGTGCTTTGGCATATTCTGGAGGTACTAGAAATATCCAGGCCAACATTTTGAAGTCAACACAGGCATTTTGATCAACAGAGTCTGTTCTGTCTTTGCACATACATTTCCTGAGGGTGTTTCCTACCTCCACCAGAGCATGGCGCAAGGAGCTTGTGCTTGCACCAGGGAGATGCGTGGGGAACATGACTTTTTAAAGCATATGGTAAGCTGAGCTGGCTCCATGACAAATAAATTTTATGTTATCTGCTAATGGCAAGGATGAAGAAGGAACAGAGAAGATGCTCAGGTCTGTTGGCTCAAAAAGTTATGGCCAGCTGTTACCAGTCAAAGTTTGTTTATTTATTTATTTGACATTAAATTTGCTGCCATTTTGTGCCCAGTGAGTAAAAGCCTTAAATCCCCAGTGCTTTTTCAGTACAGAAAAGTCCCAGCTCTAGCCAGAGAACATGCTAACAGCTTCCTCTCCCCTAAAACATTGGTCTCCACTGAGGTTAACAGGCCTTGCAATAGCCAGCAGAACAGTCACTAATTTTCTTTCAGCAGTAGATGTTCCTTTCATTTTCTATAGTTTTTTTAATGCAGCACCACCATGTAGTGGTGCTTATAACACAATTCATTTTGATTAAGTGGAAGAGAGGAAGTCCAGTGACCTGGGCTAGAGCTTTTCTGTATGATTGTGGCAATTAGAGCCTCAGGCCCTCATTTTCCTTGATTTTTCTTTAAGATAACAACAGGCATACCTCAGCTAGGTCTGTAATTCTTCAAGGCTACTTATATGCAATAGAGAACAGGCTTAGCTGTCTTAAGGTAGTGATCCCCTTCCCTGACAATTCTGGAAACTGACTGGTATCTTTAAAGTTAAGTGAACAGCTCATGCTTCAGCTCCCAGGGTATAATATTGCTTTTCTACCCCTGAGAATATTGCTTTAGAGACCAAAACGCATCCAGACACCATGGTCTTGCAGAAATGTTGTTAATTTTTAAACAAGCCTTATAAAGACCATTCAGTCTCGTTAAGACCTACATGAAAGTCCGTGTTTAATTGCAGGGATGCTAGTTTGGAAATCTTTTTGAGTAGGACCACCCTGGAAAAACATAGCTCCTTCTGACTGAAAGCTGTTAGACAAAGGTATCAGTTTTACCCCTGCAGTGATTTAAACCTCTGCAGGACAGAATTCTCATTTAAAGATTTTTGGCAGCCAGTCTCTTAAGGAGTCTTAGCAGCTTCAACTTGAACAATCCCCGTTGTGGGTTTGTTTATGTGTAGCTGTCTATAGCTCAGGTGGATAGAGTGCAGGGGAGAGTCAGGAGAACAATCAGAGGCCTAGAAAACACAAGCTACAGAACTGGACTTGATGACCCTCAAGAAAAAAAAAAATGGTAGTACTTCCAAAGCATTCATAGGACAGGAGTCCAGGCTGGTGGATCACAGAAGGAAGAGACTTGAGTTGTAGCAGAGAAGAGTCCTGTCCAGAGTCCAAGAGCACATTCCTCCTATCAACCCATTCAGAAACACCTTCTTCTTCATCATCCTCATTCTTCCACTATTCGACCACATTAAAAGTACATAGATATTTCATTATTTTAGCTTTTGTATTTTACTGAAACGATTTTTATTGTGGCATGGATGTGATTTCAGAGAGATAGTTACAAACTCAAACTTTTGAGTGTCCAGTAAGAATACTGAGAAATTAAATTTTCCTGGAGAGCAAGAAGCAATTTTAAACCAAATTTAGTGGAGTGAGCTATTATGGGAGGCCTTTACAAAGGTAGTTTGGAGGTTCTCATAATTTTTCTTAATTCAAGAAAAGATTAAACAAGACTGAAAAAATAAAATAATCTCTAAAGTCTTTTTCAAGTATTAATCTGTTTGCTAAAATGTCAAAGGAATTGGGAGTAGGAAAAAGCAGACACCTATAAGGCTTTTTACTTGATCTCCAGAGCTCCTTGATGGTTTTTTCAAAGCAGCAGTTCCAGAAACTGATTAAAAACAAGCTGCAAGTTTATGGAGAGACATTTGTATAAAGATGCAACAAGGGGAAAATCAGAATCAAGCAAGTTAATTTTTTTCCTGATGGATGAAGAGGCTGGAGGGCAGCACTTAGCCATCCTGTGCAATCCCAAAGGCACAAAACTCCAAACCAGCTAACTCTTGTCTATGATGGTCACCTTGTGAATTAATAACTGTCTAGAGGCTTCATGTATAAACCTGAACTCTGCTGTTATGAGAAACAGTATTTCCCCTTAGTATAAATAAAACCTACATCTGGATTTTTGAATTCTTTGTCCACACTCCTGTGTTATCATTGTTCCCGAGCAGTTTTCTCTTTCCCCAGGAGGTGCAAGAAAGGAGCTTAGCTAAGCCAAGAAACACTGTTTGTTGTATAAGAAGACTGGCTGGCTGTCCCCCTGGCCAAATACCTTATCTTTGGTCTACTAGAACAGAGGAAATAGGGCACACTTTAGAGAACTCTTGAGGACAGGACTGCAGAGGGAATGGATTTTTGGTCCTCAGTTCAAGAATACAATTAATTTGTTCACATGCAGTGATGGCAGATTCCAGACAGCTGCAAAGGAGTGGGTGCAGAACAGACTGAGACCTGGGCTAGTGCAGAGCTGCTCTCATGTACACAACACCTGCTGAAAGGTATGGGAACATGCTTTGGGATTTGGCTTTTGGGTCAATGGATAAAGCATGCACCTGCCACTATGTGATACATGGGTATTTCCTGCCCCCACAGAGCCCTTTGTCACCCTTTACAAAACAATGAACATGCTTTTACCAATTTTTAGGCTTCTTTGGGTAGTAAACATCATAAATATGTTCTACAATTAGTCACAATCTAATTGCACCTATACATTAGGTTCCAGTTTTACTTGCACCATCACATATAGTAATATAATTATTAACACTTCTGACAAAACAGATTTCTGGAGCCTTTATTTACATGAGTGCTGTAGCACCCAAAATTCTCTATGCCTGCTCTCTGACAGAATACTGCATTTGGAAATATGTGTGGGAGTTTAAAACAGGTTCAGCATGCAGCTCACACTGTTCCCATGTCTGACATTCTTATGTGGTTTGGACAATCTGGAGCTTTCTCTGAAAGACCTCACTCTATTTTGCAAAATAAAGTTCTACATTTTCTGCTATTAGGCTCTGCAAGTCGCAGAGCTTTAAGATGTCACTAACACAATAAACAATGGTGTTTATAAACAGTCTGATGGCTAAATAGACACATACAGGATCAAATATTTGCCACACAAGCAATCAAACAAATGGATAAACATGAAAAAAATTATTATAGAACCATAAATGTTCTATTATTAACCAGCAATCTGCATATCTTCCTCCAATTAATGCCTAGAAAGGAGATGCGAGTCAGTTGAAACTTAATTACTGGCATAACACTTTGTTGATTAGAAATGCAGTAGCAGTCACTGCTTCTACTCCATTTATACAAGGCCCATAATAATAAGCCAAGAGATGTCAGTCACTGCTTTCCTGCCAGTAGTTTCTGCTGTAGCAACAGCTTCTGGTGTAAATGCACTCCTCCACTCATGTCACTCAGCTCAGTAATTGCCTTGCCACTCACATAAAGAAAACAATTTCCGGCTTTGATGGGATTTTGTCGGCTATGTGAAACTGCTCCTGCAATCTCTGCAGCGAGGTGTTAGGTGGGCTACTTTGGTGGATCATAACATGAAACTAATCTTTAAGGAAGCAGGTGGAAAGTGAGAGAGGCTTATATGCTGGTAGGTGCTGGGAAAATGGTGCTTTCCATGTGATCAACAGGAACGAAGTGTTCAATAAGGTGGAACTGAGATGAGGAGAAGAAGGCAGAAACAAAGGGAAGAAAATTGCACTGCCATTTTCATACCATCAAGAATGCCTCTTAGTTCATGACATCTTTCAGAAGCTCTTATAAGGCCATATATACTTATTTTATATGGCATAGTAGCTGACCAGCAGTCTAATTTCATATTTGGTCCTCCCCACAAGCTGCACCCGTATCACCATCATTTCATCATTCCCAGCCTGAAGCTGCAGATGCCAAGTTTTCCTCTCAGTAGGTGACATGCAGCATTCTTCTCGCTTCACCTCCTATTCCTCGCATTCCTAGCACGAGGTCACCCAGTGTTTGACATTTCATTCTGCTTCTCACCCGAGGTGAACCCATGAACCCACAATCCAGCTCCAGGTTTCCCTGGAACACCTGAGGCTCTCCCCAAGCTCTGCATGCACTCACATGCCCCTGCTTGACTCAGGAGAAGGAAATCTGCAAGGACAACTTCTAGGATGGTGAGCAACAACTAACCTTGTCTGCTTGCTATCACAGCCAGAACTTGCAGCAACAGGCACAGCTTTCTTCTCCCCTGACTGTTGCCTCCCAGGTGGATTTATACTGAGGTTTCAGGGACAGGTATAAGAAATGTTCCATTTATATCTCTCTTACGATGATTCAAAACTTTGTCAGAAATGCAATTAATGAGTAGCTAGTTGAGGACAGAGTACATGGGAAGATTTACAGAAAAGTGCATTTCAAGACTCCTTTCGGATGGAAAGCCATATCAAGAATAGGACAAGGAGGCTTAAAATTAAAGCAAAAATGCAACCATCCCACAGTATCAGCCAAAGAACATCTCTAGTGTTATAATTTAAGTTTTCCTTTGCAGGCATAAGGGACAGGATGAAACAGCCAAGCTGTCCATGAATAGACACAATAGCTTTGCTTTTACATTTGCAATAGTGCCAGAGCGAAGTATTACATACCATTTATGCAAATTATTATAATTTACACATTTTTCCACCAGAAAAATAAAGCACAACTTCACTGAAGTTCCAGAAACTGAGGACACCAGAAATACCAGGCAGTATGGGGGCTGACCAACACCCACTTTCCAACAGGGGCCTTGTTCTAATATCTGATAGGACAAACACAATAAGCAAACCCATCTAGTTCAGTTGTTCCCAATGAAGTTTTGGGTTTATTTCATATCTGCTGCTTTAATATTCAATATTGCTGCCCCAAGATCCTCTGGCAGGACTAGAATTAACTGTCTTCAGCAAGCTTTCTATTTCTGAGCACTCTCCTGAGAGAGATGAATCATGAAGGTCTTAAAATGCACCAGGCTCCTCATCCCTTCATAGCATTGTCTATATCTTATCCACAGCACAAACTTTTAGCAAGTAAAAATACATGAAGTTAATGGAAAAAAAGGCCTTTCATTCTTAGCCCCAATGGTTCTACTTCAATTGCAGTATATTTCATCACAGCAATATTAAGATACTTCCAAAACTGCTCTTGCAGTTCAAGGAGGTGAAAAGGCCTATTTGCTTCAAGAGGATATAAAATCTAATCTTTCATTTGATTACAGCACTTTTTCATATAGGAAAGCTTGGATACACACAAACCATGGATTTAAGGAAACTAAAGCTCACTGGTTCCCCCTCTACCCCAAAAGAAAGCATGGTAACTATTCTTACCTTCAGAAAAGGCATGACAGCTCTGGATGTACATCTTCAGGATTATCCAAAACTTCCAAAGCCATCAGGAGTTACACCCTTGTGAATTATAGAATAACACAAAAGTAATATTTAAGGATTATTTTTTTTTCTTCAAACAACACATAATAAAGTTCTTAATAGTATTATTCTTTCATATTTTAATACTTTTAACATTTGGGAAAAAACCACAAAAAACCAAAATCAAATTTAAAAAAAAAAGCCCTCCTTGGCAGGTAGCCTGACTTGGTATTGATCACTTCTTATTCTTCACATATGGTGAAATGTTATTTTTAATGCTGACTACCAAACAAATAGAGAGATAGAGATACACACAGGGTATATCCAAAATAACCCAATGTGGGGCTTTCCTGTAAATGAGACTGCCAGCAGTACCCCAGAGTGGATTTGTGTCCTATTTTTGGTACTTCATATTTCTTTAGCATAGCATTCCTCAAAACCAATAAATAAACATAAAATCTACAAGTTTAAAATACAATCTAGGCAAAACCAATTCACAAAATACAAGGAACTGTTGAGGCAGAATTTAAAATGTAATCACAAATTTAGGAGTTTCCCACACAAGCTCCTCTCTTCAAAGTTTTCAATAAATCACTCTATTCCCATTTTCTCCAGCTTTCTATTATTTTCCTCATATTTATTTTTCCTTCCAATCAAAAACCTCTTTCCTGTTTTCTTATTTGAAAATTGAAAAAAAGAAATAAATTCTGTAGAATCACTATGTAGACAGATAAGAAACTACTGCATATTTCAAAGAGAAAGTTTCACACTCAGTATATTGAAAAATGGAATCAAATGTACACACCACTTCTGGAAAAAGCAGGAGAGGCTCCCAGGCAAATTTTTCAAGCTGTAGGGATTTGTCTAGTACCTATTTGCTCTGATGAGCTTGTGGGGAAAACAAAAGAAAACAAAACAAAACCCAAAAACCAAACCACAAAATAACAATCACCATAACTGATAAGTTGCATCAGTGTGGTGTTCTTCAAGACCTTCTTTGCACCACCAGATTTCACTCTGCATCCACTTTATTGTGCTTGTGCCTTTCAAGAGCACGAAACAGAGCAAGGTCTACTCAAGAAAAGAACTCATTTGGAACAAAATTAGAGAACCCCCATCGAAACCCTTCACACTTCTATCAGAAAAAATCAAACCATAGGGTCAGGCCAGGAAGAAAACAAGTGCATTTACAAAAAACAAAACAAAACAAAACAAAACAACAAAAAAGGAAAGAAAGGAAAGGAAAGAAGCTTTTTTATCAGCATAGCAATAAATAAAAACAACAATTACTGCAGGGACATCAACCTGCACCTCTCTAAGAGTTTAACCCTTACTCCCTCTTGTGAACTCAGTTAATCTCCTCCCCTTTGTGCTTTTTCCTGTTGCTGAGGTCCCTATTTGTTAATTACCTGTCTCCAGAGCAGGTTGGCTAATTTAACTCTGACAGCTATTAGTCGCCAGGCAACATGTGGCACCAGCTTTTACACAAATGTCTGTTTTTACTCATTTATCCTTTCATTTCTTTGGGGGGAAGATCATAAAGTCAGCATGCTGCAGACATGAAGAGAAGGAGGAACCTCAGATAACAGAAGGAAGCACATCTCTCACACTTAGTTAATATCAAATCTATGAATATTCATGCAAGGAACACCTAGTCCAAGAAGGGTGTTTTGGAGAGAAGAAAAAAATGCAGCTGCTGATTAGCTTTGTAAGGGCACATAAGAAAACTTCACAGCTGTGACTGATTGCAAGAAAAGGTGTTTCATGTGTCCCCAAAGCCATTCTTAAAGGAATGTAATACAAACCTTGGGATATCTCTGTTTGGCAGAACAAACCCTGAAATGACTAGTGCACAGCAACACGGTCAATTGTGTGGTCACTGTAAAAGTGTCGTGAAGCCAAAGGACATACATGCTCTGCAAGTGGACTCATGGGATCAATAAAACATCACATAAGGGCTTCTAAATGCAGCTCAGCTCACCTAAAGAGCATAAGAAAAGCTCAGCCCTCCAGCAACCTTCTTCACAAAGCAGAGCTGTCATGCTTCATGGTAAAGATATCCCATTAGCTTATGTGAACATGCAACACCCACACCAAGGCTGCAGGGGAGCAGGAGATCCTGGGTGAGCAAAGAAACAGTGATCCTTCGAGCTTTGTTTGCATTCAAGAGAGACAAGAAAGCCCTTGCATATTAAAGATAATGGAAACACCAGGATGACAACCTACTCAGAAATCCAACCCCACGGAGTGGGAATTTGGCTGAATTGACTTTGATAGCTGAGAGGAAAAACCCTAAGTGACAGCTAGAACAAGAGATTGTTGTTAGAATCACTGTAGGTTTCTTAAACGTTTGAGGATTTTTTGCTGTGCCTGTAAGTGCTTCCAAGGTTGTAATCAACAGCTCAATCCTTTGCTGCTACACAATCAATTTGGTTTCTTGAGTTTGCATTCTTGTTTGAACTTGCCTGCTGTTGTGTGACCCTGGGGTAGCTCTGGCAAACTGAGGTGCATAATTTCGCCAGAGAACAACAATAAAAGAAATAAAAGAAGATCCCACGAAGAATCTGCAGAATGTCTCATCAAGAAAACTGAATGCTCTGAAAACTGGTATTATCAAGATACAGGACTAAGGAAAAAAAAAGTATATTTTGACAGATACTTTTCAGTCACCTTCAAGTAGGGGAAGAGATGATTTATGACATGAGGAAATCCCAGAGTGTCTTGTCTTGACGTACGCACGACCCAGGACCGGCAATCTGTAGCTTAGAAGAAAACATGACTTTCATCTAGCAACCTGAATTTCAGAGAATATTTATGTATTCACTAGCTCTTCTCTGTGTGTCAGTTTTAAGAGCTGCTTGATTATTAGCAGCTGTACCTGATTATGTGCCAATTAATACAGGAACTCCCACGGTGTTAATATGAAGGGTTTCCTTTCCTCTGCTGTTCATTTTTATGTACAACTTCAAGATAAATCTATTGATCACCCCATGCTAATACAGTCATTTATTATGGTTATTAGGCTGTTATAAATTCCAGGGAACTTTGATAGATCTTACTATTTTAGATAGTGGATTTATAAGAAATATTTGGCAAATCATTTGGAGGAACAAAATGTCCTGTCTCTAAACCATACGCTCCCAGAAGCACCAGCTACTTGTGTCTCCTTCTCCAGTGTGCTACACAAAACACCTCCCAGGCTCTCTGTTTTCTTACATGCCCATCCTGGTGGACACTGATAACCAGAGTGGTGCATGACTGTTCTGACTGGGAACCAATTCCAGAGACAGATGGATCAGCCACAGGCAGGGAAGGCCTGGGGCTGCCTCAAGGTCACATGAGGTGACAGAAACTGCAGCCCTTGGCAGGGTAGGACACCCCGTCTCCAAAATCAGGCAGCCACCACGGCCACCTCTGAGATTCACTCCAGTAACTTTTCCAGGAGACAGCTTCTATACACCCAGCAGGTCCCTGCTCCTGCCTGCACTTGAAGCAACACAAAAACAAACCCTTTGGCTGAGTTTTCCAAAAGCTCCTTAAGAGGCTTGTGATTGGGAGGTAGCTTAGGTCAGTCTGCTGCTTTTGAAAACTCTTCTTGTTTTAGTGCATTTTGTATAAAATATTAATGTATAAATATTCTGAGAATTAATTCTTTCTGACTCCTAGTGACTGGATAATACAAAGAGAAATAACGCCTAGAAATTACCACTGATTTACAATTGTAAACTATTTATTCTCAGCCAGCTGGCTTGTGATATGAGCTGCTCTGTGTTCAAAAGCATAGCTTTCTCCATTGCTTGTCTGAGTTTGGGTGACTTTTATGGTGTCTCTT
The DNA here is from genome assembly GCA_013398615.1 of Brachypodius melanocephalos. Lineage (NCBI taxonomy): Eukaryota > Metazoa > Chordata > Aves > Passeriformes > Pycnonotidae > Brachypodius > Brachypodius melanocephalos. The sequence goes on along the minus strand of VZSR01000001.1, from coordinate 4,286,653 downwards.
TGCAGAGCTCTTTTACCAGGGCAGTGATTTGCAGTTCACACAAGCCACCAGGCTCCTGCATTATGACCTTATGTTATAGATAATACAATTTAAGATGCTGATTACAGAATGGTGCTGTGAAATAGGATGGAAACTGTTGCTGGTCTGTGAGGCCGTTCTGCTTCTCTTGAAGCATAAATGAGTTTATTTTGTCATCTCCTGAAGACCAGCCATATCCTCTGCAGCACACACACATGATGTATTTTCTGCTAATCCTATGGTTATTAATCTGTCTTGTGGTAGCAGCCATGGCTCAGAACCCAAGCAGAGAAAAACAACATTTGAACTTAATACAGTCACGCAAGTTGTTTGTTTTTACTGGTGACACACCCATGGCTGGCTGGTTCCAAATGTGGCATTATTCAGTGAAGTATAGAAAACAGTCAGACGAAACCATTTAAAAATAATAACCTTTTTGCAATATGCATTATCTCTACAAGCGAATGTATTAGTGTTATTAATAATAGCCTCACATTGATGCAAAGCTGTGCTGTCACCTGCCACAGGACAGTGGCTGTGTGTATGACTCCACTGGTTATTAAATTACAAGGATGCCTGGAGCCTTGTGCTGACATTAAGTGAAGCAAGCATGGCATTTAATGCATTTAGCTAAGTAAAAAAAAAAAAAATTTAAATCATACCTGTAATTTAATATATGTATGTTCTTCACCATGGCAATTACCCACAAGTCCACAAAGAACAGACTGGGCTTGAGGCTATCAGACAGTTTATTCAGGATTATTCCTATGGATGATAGCACTTCATGGTTTCCAAAACAAGCTTGTTCATTACATTGCTTTCTGCTAACTGTATTTCTGCAAGATGCTCCTTTCTAGTATTTCTGGGGAGATCTTTGAACCATGAAAAATACCAGAAAATTGACACAAGAGTGATTTAAACATCACTCATCAGATAAAGCAAATATGCAAAAAGTGAATATTGTTCTCATGCTGTCTGCAGTCCTTTAGTCAAGGAAAACATTTGCACAGCCAGGAATGAATGGGAGCTGAAAGAAAAAAAAAGACATTATTAACCCAAATTTCAGAATTACTAACCCGATTTTCCAGCCTAATTTTTAGCACAAAGTAAAAGCACAAAATCATCACCTCATAATAATCTATGGACTCAGTTATTCTCACTTAGGTAGAGTTGCAGAAGATTATGCTCCCAGAAATTTATGCCTGTTGCATTTGTCTGGATCTGTAGCCTTGCAGAAGTCTGTTCCAGATTTCTGAATAGACTATGCACCCTGGCGTGCTGAGGGCATCCAAATGCTCCAGTTGGATCGTCCTCAGCAATTAGCAAATAGATCCTTTGTCAGCATAAGCCAAGCCCCAGTTTCAGGTCACCATGTTTGTGACACACAAGACATCTGAAATGTTGAGCTGAAGTCCAAAGTTTACAAAGTTAAGATTCCAATGGCCCTTTTTTGTTTGTTTACATCTCGAAACCTTAAGCAGTAAGGAATTTGGCCACTTCCTCTGTCATTCTCAGGTAAGTTCTGAGTTTCTTCGGGTCAAGACAGCTGCTTTCCAGGGGCCATGCCAGCAGTTTGTCTTACTTTTATTGCTCAGCATGCTGAAGAATCACGAACATCATCACCCCATTTGTTTGAGCATATTTGTCACCACAGTCTCATTGCCATTGGCTTTTCCTATGCAGTAGTGTAGGACTCATAAAACTGTTCTTAAATATTGACCCATTTTATTTTCCTAGCTATAGGCTTGGTTCATTTTATTCTAAAACAATCAATACTGTATTTACCTGGCAAAACATTTCCTCAAACATTTTCTAACCAGCCAGTGTAAGACCAATGTTGAAGAGGTTTTTTTTCTTTTTTTTCATTACAGCTCTAAATTATGGTTTGTTTATTTAGAAAAAAACACACAGAAAAGTATGGTCCTATCTAGCAAGAGAGATTCTGAGATTGTGCCTTTTGAAATTTTAGCTGTAATGGCTCAGGATTGTTCCACTGAAATACACTTATGGTGGAAAAGAAATTCTTGGAATGAAAAGCTCTGCTCTTTCAAAAATGTTTGGATTTCATTTAGGAAGTGAGACCAAAATATTTTGCCTCAGGATAAGTAAACTGGTGTTGCAATATTTGGTTTGTGAGACAGAGTCAAAATATTAGCATCGTTATAGTGATAACTTGCAACTCTCTGACAAAACCCCTCAGCCTGCAGAGGAATTCCCCACAGGTTACTGCAAGGATTCAGCAACATGAGCCAGGATAAAGTGTTTCAGTGTGGCTCTGCAAACAGAAATTAATTTTTATATGAGGAAGTTTAAATTACGTCACTTCAGATTAAAGTCCTGAAAGGTTGTATTTGGGCACTCCCATTTGAAGAGTTTCTTTGAATTTTGGTTCTGGATTTAACTTTTGTTCTGTTTTATGTGAATTTATTGTCAATATTATTATTTATTTTATAATCTTCCACAGTAAAATAAGTTCTAAATTTTTAGGATTTCTAATATCTGAATATGTTGGTCATAATCTAATAAACTAAATTGCTTAAAACATAGACTAAGCTAATTTATCTGTCCCAAATATGTATTTACATGGCTTTAACAAGACTTAAGGGACGAAGGGTAATGTTTTGTTGTTAGAGGAGAAAAAAAAGCCTGCCTACTGTTTTCCCTGGCAAGGGTCTTCCAGTTTCTAAACAACACTGTATTCTACAAAAGCTTCATAGCCTAGTATTTATTTCCATTTCATCAAAGATACGTGACCAGAAAGATGAACGTGTTGTGCTGTGCCCTCACTGAGGTGAGAGGGACTGTTCCGTCACTGCTTTGAACTTCCTTTTTGGCAGATAACAGACCCTGCTAATAAAAATAACACATTCAAAGACACGGTTAAGGCCTGTGCTCAGGCTGTGTGAGAAGTTTTTAATCGAGCACCTCAGCCCTACGAGCACCCAGGGAAAGCAGGGAGAGGGAACAACACCGGTCACTCCAAACCGCCGCGCCAAACGCCTCGGAAAAGCTGGTGCCATCGCCTGGCATTCTTAGTTATTGAACTCTAGGAAAAGCCACAGCACACAAAAGTGGAAAAAACTGCTGCTTTAGCATGTGACAACACGACCCAAATGGGTGGCGAAGGCTCTGGAGAGGGCAAGGCGCCATGAGGCGCCATGAGGGGAGCTGGCGGCCATTTTGTGGAGGCCTTGCAGGCCATGGTGGCTCCTCCATCCCTCCCTCTGCCGCCCCTGCTTCATTCCCACTGCCGGCTCCCACAGCCCAGGGGCAATGCCAGGAGGAAAAACACCTCAGACAACTGGCAAAACCCTCCTCCCAGGCTGGGACCAGGGCAGCCATGCTGAGGAGAGGCAGCCGTGGGGGCTGGCTGCCGTCACCTCAGGCTGAGCTGGGAGTGCCAGGGCCGCAAAAGAGGGTGAGGAGATTTAGCTGTCCGACCTGGGGCACCCTGGAAGTGCAGTGCAGCCACGCCCTGAAGAAATGGCTTTATAAACACCCTCTCAGATCAAGGACTTTGAAATTTAGGCAATCCCAAGGAAAAATTGGAACAGAAACAGCTGCTGAGACCCAGCATCCCAGGAAACGTGTTCCTCCATGGATGTCTTATCCAGCCCAGGAGTACCACAGAATACACTGCTGGTACTCTTGGCCTGCCCACAAAGGGAAATCTGAGGGATTTAATCCAAAAGAGACAAAGTTTTCATTTTAAGGGAGGCCAGCTGGGTTTCATTTCAATTCTTTTCTACGTGTTCTGATTCAGAATGAAAGCTACACTATTTATTTTACATCGTTCCACTCTGATTCATTTTCCAAGCTACAACCATTGAAATGCAGAATAAAAATATGGCAAATTATAATTGAGAGCATCAAACAATAGAGCAGATACATTCCACAGATTTCTTCTATAAATTTTGGGGTTTCCTTTTTTTAACCTTGTAAATTTTTATTTTAAACACCAGTTCAACATTTCGTTTCCACGCTTCCCAAGGCATCTTCCCCTATTACTCTACTAATAAGCTTTGCCACTCTAGTTTTGTCTGCCCATCCACCCAGCATGATCAATGCTCCAGAAGGATTTTTACCTGTCTCACACTAATATTGCTGGTACCAGCAACAGGCTCATCATTTACTCTGCACTGAAAGATGGGAAAAGCTCAGCCCCGGGAAAGTTTTCTGGCTCCTCACTGTAATAACTAGTGCCACTAACACAATAAAATTTTATATCATTTTTATTGCATCTGTCCCAGAGAATTATACGCAGAGCAGTGGCTTGCAGAGCAGATGTGTAAAGCTACAGACAGAACTGCATCTGTTTCCTTTTGCCACAAATTGTTTTGTATAGATCCCTGTTGACTAGGAAATTTAACATACTGTCGCTGTACATCACATTTGTAATAAAATTATTGTTAAACAAACACATTATCCCCTTCTACTCTTCTCCCCCTTTTCTTTTTCTAATAACAAACTGACTTTATTTTCTCTCCATTTCCTTCCTTCTCACTCCCCAAAATAGATTTTTCTTTCGGCTCCAGTTTTACTTGGAGCTGGGCCAAGTCCAGAAGTTTGATGTCAGCTTTTACAGCAGTCCTGAGAGTACAGGGAAAGTGGGGAAATGTCCATAAGAATCTGCTGCTTCCCACTAAATCAAAATATATTTGTCATTGTATTTCTTGATGGGGCTTTTTATTTTTTTTAACCCAAATCCTGCTTTCTGTGAGCAGAAGAGAATTAAGTCACCATCCAGATATGGAATTGAAAAGAAAAGCTGCCTCTGAGCTGCAGAAAGTTGCCTGCAGCATTTAATCTCCAGGCTGGGGTGATGCCCTGCTTTTGCTGCAGCTGTGAGCGCTTTGCAACCTCATCCTTCCCTGGGTCACTGCAGCTACTCCAGTTTTTGGAGTGTGGAATAAATCAGCTCCTGGTCGCTGATAAACACAGAAAGCAGAGGACTCTCAGAGTGCATTTCCATGTGCAAGAAAAACACCCCCTAATTTTGCTCATATTCCTACAAGAGGGAGAGTGGTATGTTAATGTAACGCAAATCCTCCAAGGTACCACATATCTTTGGGAAAGAAGATTTTTTCTGGAGGGAAAGAAGATTTCTTCTGAAGGAGGGGGTCACACCAGCTGCAGCTACTCTGCTTCTTGGGGTATGGTTGCACAGCAGGGTCTGTGTCTCAGAAAGAGGGAAAGCCAGACTCTGCCTGTACCATCTCACATGGACATGGAGCAAAGCCATACAGGTCTGCTCAGGACTGTGTATGTGTCCTCTGTGAGGAATGACTGCATGATTCCTCAAATCAGCCATTCTCACAGAGAGAGGCACTGCCATACCAAATATCTGGGTACAGTGCCAAGCTGGGAACACAGCTGACACAGACAATAACAAGAGGAAGCTGATGAGATTATGGCTGAAAATCACAACAGTGATAAAAATGACAGAAAGAGTCATAAGCCCGTTAAGGGGTTCTGCCTTATTTGCATTTTCTTATGTTGCTTGGAAAACTTAATGAAGTTTATCTTCTGTCATTAAGATAAACCAGCTCTGTGGTGGTGCTGTCAGAGCTTCACTAATTAAAAGTCAGCCTCCAAGTGCTTAAAGATTGTCTACACTTGAAAATTAATTCAGTTTGAGGTAGCTTATACATTTAATTTGCAGCAGCTATATTACCTAAATTAAGATATCTGTTTTGTAGGCAGGGTTCCTCTGAACTTGGCTCAAATTGAAGCTGAGCATTTGCTTCTTTGCCTTATCCTGAACCCAGAGATCTGTGCATAAGGAAGGATTCAGGGATACCTCTTGCTAAGTAATCCCATGCACAGACAAGACTTAGGGTAGCTGACTCACAGCACTTTCCTTTCTGATTGCTTCTCCTTGCCTTGTGTCCCATCAGCTGAGGTAAGGCTGCAAGCAACAGATGATGCATGGCTGCAAACACTGTGCTAAACTGATATAGTTATCAAATCTATATGGACCTGCAGTGCTTATGCAAGGCTGCTATTACAGCATAAAGCCTAAATAAGAGAACTTAAACCCAGACTAAAACCTTTCTAAAAAAACCCAAAAATAATTTCTTAGTATTCATTATAAGCAAGAAAGTTTGGAATAGAGTAAAAATACTATGACCACTTGGGATCCCTTTTCTTTATGTGCATTGTACGAATACAATCATCGACCAATTTAAGAAATTAATAAAAAATGAGCACTAGGTAATATAAAAAAAATTCTGTTGCCATCAAGGGTGTTTTTCCAATTAAATTCCAAGATCTTACAACATCCAAGACATTTGGAAATTTCGGAATACCTGAAGAGCACAAAGCAAAGTTCTTATTTCTCCTTCCTTTCAAATCCTGCTCTCTCAGATACATGTTCAAGACTGAAAGTTTTCCTAATGCTTTCTAGTGGGATAGATCCAAGACAAGGAATAGAGAGGAGATGGAGCAATGCAGCATTCACATCTTGACCCTCATCATCTAATCTGGATGACGTACAGAGGGTAGAAAGATGCTGTTTGAAAGGAAAGGCTGCCCCCACTCAGAGAAGCATAAGTGGTGGTAAACAAATGCTGTTTCAGGTGCTCTTTTTCAGATCTCTTTCCAGAGCTCACAGAGTGTAATGTAGCTCCAGGTTGGTCTTTAGGCATCTGGCAAATCCAGACAGCAAAACAAGTCAAATTGGGAGTTTTATTCAGGATCTTAGGTGAAGACTCATTCATCACCTTTGTGAGGGAAATGATCACAGTGCTTCCCTCATCTATTTTAAGCAGGGATTTTGGAGAATGTTGAAAGAAAATGGTAGACGGAGAGCCATGTCTAGCAAAATGTGTTTGTCATATGAAAAGAAACAAATTGGTAGTCCTTGCAAGGGTGTCTGACCCTTCAGCTTCACCCATCTGACCAGGTGAAAATAATTTTCCCTCTTCTACATGGAAGGGAAAGGGGCTTTCCTTGCTGTTAAATACAAAACTCTTTAATCAACACCTACTCTCTACAAGATTTTAGCCCATTTTCTACTTGGTGCCATCTATATTTGATGGAAGTCCTCCCCATCAATTTTAGCATTTTTTGTTAGATGTCTGCAATGGATTCCCCCTGAGCAACTGACTGATGGTTCCAACAATGTCACCTTCCTATGACAAAAATGGGAATCTCTGCTCTGGTGGGACACTGGTAACACAAGAGCTGCCCTCCACTCAATTATTTTCTCCCAAATAATAAGAAATGGCCTCAAGTTGTTCCAACAGATGTTCAGATTGGCTTTTAGGAAGAATTTCTTCATTGACAGGATTGTCAAGTACTGGAACAGGCCACCCAGGGAAGAGGCTGTCACCATGTTGGAGGGATTTAAGAGATGGTTTGATGTGGCACTGACATGTTGGTTTTGTGGTAAGTTTGGCAGTGCTGGATTTATGGTTGGACATAATGATCTTAGAGGTATTTTCCAACCTAAATGATTTTGTAATTAAGGTGTAATATTCTCAAAGAGAGATACTGAATGCTAATAAACAAAATCCTAGCAGTACCGCGATAAGACAACATCCAGATATCCCATTATTTTCTTTCGTTGTGTCTCTCTCTTAATTTTCATATGTTTTTCTCATATAAGATGTTTATTACCCTGGATGGTCTCAGATGGACAGTGCCTGAGGTCACTGTGCCACTGGCCCTGCAGGACTGCTGGACCCCCAGGAAAGGAATATCCATCTACGAAGCTAAGAAAACTCAAGTGATGGTTGTCCTTCCTCAAAATAAAGCCATAAAAATTTCCTGTGTTCTGAAATTAACTGGGGGAAGCTGGGGGAGGAGCACTAAATATTTTCGTCTCCAGAGGAAAATATTCAGGAGGACTCCTGCATTCGCCATTACACACGTGTGGACACATGTACATGGACACATGTGCAAATACTCAGAACAGGGCCACACATTGCTTTCCAGAATAACCTGAAGGACAATAAAGGATGCAACTGGCAGTGGTCCTCCAGCTGGGATGAGGTATTTCTCCTGCTGGTATCCAACCACTTGCTTGAAAATGAAACGGTTGGCAGTAGAAATGCACCGCAGCTGGAAAACAAGAACGAGTCAAAGCAAATAAACAATCCCAAAACTGGGTTTAAACCAGTGAATAAAAATCAAACATCATCTGAAAGTGTGCTAAAATTGGCTGGTGTCTGAGAGAGCATTTAGTGGCTCAGCACTTCTCTGCTGCACTTCAGAAATTAAAGAGAGAAACAGTCTTAGATGAAGCAATAAATAATGGACACTTTCAACACATAATTTGCATTTGAATTAACTAGGCTGGCTAAATTAATTCATCCATTATGAAAAGAGAATTTTACTGTCTATATTTTCAGCCTCCCTAGTGTGCTAAGTTAAATGGGCATGGAGGCAGGGACTACTGGCTTCCTAGAAATTGTTACTAAATTACTTTGCTCCCAATTATTATCTAGTTCACACAATCTGGAAGCTTAATGCTGGTAAAAACAATTGTCCCAGGGCCTTATCTTTTCTCTGCTGCATGGATTGTGAGGGTGAACAGCTACAGAAGCACTTTGGAACAACCCAGGCCTTACTCAGGTTTTTGTCTGAAACATTTCTCAGGCCTCTCACCACAGAAGGGTTAAATCACATAACCAAGGTTATTTTGAATTCAACATAAATTTAAAATTTTTGGAGGCTGAGGGGTGATTTCTTTGCAACATTACTTGAACTGCTTCCCCCAGAGAATTTCAGATAACCTTAAAATGGATAGCTGCCACAATATATGACAATAGGTAATTAATTATATAGCTTAAAGCATCGAGAACTAACTGGAGGAAGACAGAAGCTTGGGGAGACATATGGAATAATCAATAATAAACAATCATTGTTCTTAATAATGCATTGTGTTTGCAACTATAGACACAAGTTATATTTTAATGAACATCTTCAGGATTTTCAAAACCAGGCTCAAAAATTCCAAAAGCATTTGAAGAAAGGAGAAAGGGAAATTGTCATCTCCCCATTGCAAACAAACAGTGGGGGAGGAGGAAACCAGCTCGTAATGCAAACCACGTTCAGGGTAGGGTGACATCCCTCTGCTCACTCTATGCCAGGAGAGAGACACCACAGTAACCTCCAAGTGCACCTCAGGCTTCACAGGGGACACACTGTGGCCCAAGGGAGAGGATCTGAGCAGCAAGGCTCTGACAGGAGCCCAGTTCACCAGTAAAACCTATTTAAATTACTGACACTTCTGCCAACATCTGGGAAAAGACTTGTTCTGGTTGGGGAACAGGAACAAGCAAGTGATGGATGGGCACCCGGCAGCACTGCCCTTTGCTAGCAAAGATTTTAACACCTTCTCTGGAGCCAGTGAGGAGAGTGGAGCTTTACCACATAGCTCAGTTCACACAGCAAGGTCAGGACAGGATGGATTTTGGCAGAACAGTGACACTCTCCCAAAACAGCTATGTTGCAAAGCAGACATGCCTATTGCTCACAGTTTTCCAAGCTTTGTGTCCCACATCCTGGTCTACCTTTCCCCAGAGAAACGTAACACATTCCAGAATCACTATTTTTTTCCTCAATTATTTTTTGTAATGGAGGAAAAATCAGAGCAGTCCTTGCTGTGCCAGAGTATTACTCCATCAGCCCATACAGTCTTCTCACTCCACATGGACCATAACAGTGGTGTGAGGAGAAGGAAGAAAGGAAACAGGAAGGGAATAAATCAATGCTTTCTATGGCATTATGATCCCCTATCTGGAGAGCTCTAGCACCAACAACAGAGTTAGAAACACTTACATTCTTTCTTTAGATTGCCATGATGAAACAAGCTGAATGAACTGTTGCCTACTAAAGGTACTCAGATATTTTCCTCTCTCCTTCCTCACTGTCTATGGATTGCTTCTGTGCAGAAAGCAAACCACATTGCAGCAGAAAGCTCCATTGTTACATGTCACAGCAGCCCTCTTGTCAGAGGGTAGAAATGAGCTGAGACACAGACTTCTGCTCATCACAGCACAAAAAGTGTCCTGGTTTATTCCTCTTTACAGCTCAGCCATCCTGACTCCAACCATTCACTGACTCTGACTGCAGCAGCTCCTGCTGGAGGCTTCCCCTGCAGCCTCTGACTGCAGGGATCAGTGTGCAGGCTCTGAATGCAGCTTTTACCCAGCTAGACTGTAACTGCATGTTCCAACAACAGGCTCTGAATGCAGACCCAGACTGACCTCACAGCAGGGATTCTCTCTCCTCAGGATCCTTCTTCTTCAGGATCCTCACCTTCCCTTTTCATCAAGATTCCCCTTCGTTCATGGTCTCCCCTCCCCAGCTCACCCATTCCCTTTTATCACACTTCTCTTTCTTGGATGCAGCTGTGACTCCTCAGGAGTGAGGCTGTATTGGGTAATTAACAGAGCTGTTACTAATCAGGGGCCAGCTCACCTGTATTCCCTTCTCCTACAGCTACAGAGTCCAAAGGGACTGTCTCCTTCCCTGTCTCACATGCTGAGAGGATGGGACCAGGCTTTGTGACAGTCTATCCTTGATGCCTTTGTCACTTCAATCCCAAAGATTGTGTACACGTTTCTTCAGCATTAAACCTAAGAGGCAAGATATGCTGTCCTGTAAGTCACATCCTTCAGAATATAAATCCATTTACAGAATTGCTAAAGTTTCTTCCTTTGCTCTTAGCTCCAGAGAAGATTGAAAAATTTAGATCTAAACAGAGTGAATTTGAAGACTGTAACAGGATAGCACTTCAAATACAGATTTTGTTATTAGTGGGATGTTACAGCACAAAGCACCTACTATGTGCAGAGCGAGGATGGACAGACATCCTCTAGAGCAGCTAACACCCTGGAACCTTGCAGGATAACTTTTAAAAGCATTCACTAAACAAGGAGCATAGAAATTATCTGGGTGAATACATTTAAGCTACCTGAAATGATTGGCAAATGATTGACTCTTGCAAGGGCCAAGTTTAAGCCAAGAGCAAACTCTGCCTGCACTAGGGCGGAAAATGAGCAGAGCAGATTGCCACTAAAGGGAGCATTGCCTTCCCAGCCAGAGGCTGAGGGTGATAAAAGGGATGTTTAGACACATCATAGCGACAAGTCTGCGTTTTTAAATTTTTGTGAGCTGATACAAACCAAGGAGCCTTGAGGGAAGCATTCAAGTACTGAGAAATTCAATATCAAAGATAAGAACAAATAAAAGTATCTCACAAATCACAATTATGAGGACAGGCTTTCTCCCTGATTCATTCAGATTTTCAAAGATTCAGTATATAGTATATATTAAATATTATTTATGTATTCCTTGAGCCTTCCAATCGAGGAAAGAAATCCCACATTTCCTAAGCTAATGTGAATAGGCTAGCTTCCTTCCATATCAGAATCATTTCAGAAAATTAATTCTGTATATCTGAAAAGGTCATTTATTCAAGGATGAGTGACAGGTGCCATAAACTTACTTGTATGTCTGTTCAGCTCAAGTGAACACAAAGCAAATCAATTCAGTGTGGTCAAGTGTAATTACTTGCCAGAGCAGGATCCATCGCTTGCATTTATTATTAACAATGCCACAGACACACCAAATTCAACAGCAATTTTGATTAGTGTGAGGTCATGCACTGCTCTTCCTTCCCAAGTGCTTCCTTCTCCTGGAGTTTGTAACACGATTATTACAGTAGAATAATGTTATTAGTATTTGTACTGTGATAGCAATTAACTTCCAGTTCTGAATGAACAAATGATGAGATCCAGTGCTAGATTAGCAGGATTAAGTTTTAGCTGGAGGCAGGAAAAGCTGTGTTTTTCTAAGTTGTGCATGTGTTTCTGGAACTGGAAGTGCTCACAGGACTTTGGGGCCTTAGCTCCTCTTTCTTTCCATTGCCTCAAAATATTTTTTTAACCTGTAAAGAATACACACATTGTGGGTGAACTTTTTCACTAAGCTCTGATCACCTGTGGTTGTAAAAGACTTCAGCACTTACTGCTACACTCTAAGTGTGATTTCAAGTTGCACCTCAACAATTTGTGGATGAATAAATTGATGGATGAATAAATCTGTACTTTTAAAATAAGTTTTTGTTTGTCATTCTTTCATGAAACAATTTAATAGAAAATGACATGTACTTCCCAGTAAGCCCTGTGCTATGCTAGGAGTCATTAGCATTTTTCTGCATTGGCTTTTCTCCCCACTTTCTGGTATGATGTAGTTTGAGGAATCTTGGATATTTTAACCCAGGTGTTTTTTAATCTCTTCAATAAAATGAGAACAATGAATGCTTGTAAATGGGGTGTGCATTCAATATAAAAGTCAATTCAATATACATTTATGTTCCCATGTGATGTTTATAAAACCCTGAGAAAAAAAGAGAAAAGTTATAGATTATAAAATGATTGATGGAAAGCAGCCAAAACCTTCAGCCAAATTCACCTAATATTTACAATATACACACAACAGTCAATCACAAAGTTAGGAAGGAACAGATCATTGCAGGAGAATTCAGAGCATCATCATACAGACAAATCGCTTCCTAGCCTTCAGCACAACTGTGTGGTTACACAATGATGCTTGTGTCAGTTTTGCTTTTTTATGTGATGGTGAAAGTGTTCTGGTACAGTCAAATGAAAATTAAATTATGATTTAATAAGAAGAAAATCAATTAGAAACAAAGGTAACTCACAAAGACAGAAACATTATGCGACACAGTTAACAAATTAAGAAGGCTAACCTTGTTGGAATCATTGCTAAACCTCCCCAGCAGGCAAATTTAGCTGTGTGCATCAGACTACATTTTCCCTGAAGCCCTCCCAGAGCATCAGAATCTACCACAACTCTCAAGGAGTTCTCTAATCATGTAACTTGCCTGGGTGCTGTTCAGCATAAAAGCTGTTTAAAGAACAAAGGATATAATTCTATACAATGCAGAACACCATTTGTCTTATTTTGTAAGGTTCCTGCTGAAGTCCTGGCTCTTGAGGTAGTGCAGTCAAAATCAATTCGCACCTCCATTCATCGTGCCTCGGGGATGAATGGATGCAGTCTGTGCACCACATCCATAAGAGCTGCTTCCATTATTCTCCAATCCCCCCAAAACAAGTATAATTCAATTGATTTTCTCTATGCTTCCGAGAAGGTTACAAAGGACAGGGCTGTGCAAAATGAAAGAGAGCAGCACCCTCCAAGAGCAGCAGGAGTGGGGAGAAGCTTGAGTTAACAGAGGATACTCACACACAGGATCTCTGGAGCATGGGGGCTGTAAAGATCTGTCTTCCTAAAATTCTGGCAACTGCAATGCCGAAGGAAGGTGCCTTTAGTTTTGCAGCCTTTGCCCAGCTATGACAATGCTGACTTGCTTTATGTGTTTTTATCATTCGATAGTTTATAATTTGATGGATCCGCAACCCGTAGTGGACTTCTTCAGGAGACACTTTCTTATTTTGCTCAACACGAGATGCTCAGAATGTACAAAGAGCTCTTGCAAGACCCCAGGGTCCTCCTATTTTTACAATCTTACTGGAAACAATGAACATTTTCTGTGACATAATTTTGCCATCAGACCTAATGGGTTCACCAGAAAATATCAAGCTATGGGGAAAACACCATGCTTATTTTTATTATTTTTGATTATTTTTATTTTTCTATCAAGAGCACCCAAATGAAATGCTTAATTTCAAAGCCTGGGTTTGAAAATGCTTTGTTTTGTTCTTTATTTAAAATGTAATACTACTGCTCTTTGGGAGATAAAGCCCCAAACCAAACACAACTTGCTGTTCTAAATCACGTTTCACTTTAGATTTCAGATATATTTACCACATATGGGACCAAACACCATTTTTGTTCTGATCTACATGACAGGCTGTCATCAGAACATGAATACATCCACATGGACCTAATCGACTGTATGTACAAGGACTACATGTTCCCAGAAATTCTGCTTATTCAGTCACAATATAAAAACAGAAAAGAAAGAGCCCTTGCTTGCCTTTCACAGAATTTTATGTAAGCTGTCATAAAGTTTCTGATGTTTTTTCAGATAAATAAAGCATTTGAGAACTATAGTGAGCAACAGGAGGCAGAAATATACTGACCTGGGAATATACAGATTGAACAGTTTCAGCAGAACAACAATATGGGCTCCATGGACCATTTCTGTGATGGATCCTTTCAACCCTTCAGTGCCAGAATCTACAAGGCTTGAAGGATTTCACCTGCAACATCTATAGGTGGACTTATATATCTTGAACTCAGTTTAAAAAACACAAAAAAAATTATTTCACATCATTTTAGGTTGTATCAGACCAGCTGAAGACAACACTGGCCTCCTATTTAGCTTCTTCGGTTGGACTTTATGAGCTCCAAGGTCTCTTCCAACCTGGCTGATTCTGTGATTCTGATTCATCCTTTAAAAGCAGCTTAATGCTGTGGCCAAAATTTTGGTCTGGTAAGCACCTATGGATTTAGTCTTTTCAAGTTTTGTGACCTAAGTTAGAAGCCACAATATTCCTCAGTGTGCAACGCTGGGTTTCCTTCTGCCCTTCTGAAAAGCGTAATTCATGCAGGAATGAAATGCCTTGGAATTGCTAAGAAAAAACCTCACCAATAGCTCATCAGGCACATAGGCTGACATTCCTCTGACATTTAATTCCTGTCTCCCTTCGTGAAATCAGCACACTCTCAAATTAAATTAGACCTGAAAGTCTCCTAGTCTGACGAGTGAAGAGAGCACAAATGCTCCAGGCTCAGGATGTCCCTCTCCTGCTGAGGAAAAGACCCAAAGAAGCATATGGAGGGTGCACTCTTGTGAGAAGCCAAATCTCAGCCTCCTCATTTTCCATATTTGTTTCAAAGCTTTTCCTAATCTGTATTTCTGTAAATATTTTTTTCCAACAGAAACTTCAGCTTGGGGGTGTTGGTGAAAAGATGATATAACATTTCACAGGTGTTAGCAAAATAATTTTACAGATGACACTGGTAAGAAACCAAATGTTTCTTTGATGTTTTGATGAGTCCCTATCTCCATATTTTTCCAGCAGGGGTAGGAGTTTCATTATTTCAGTATCACCCATCTGGATTTTAAAAACACTGAGTTAAACATTTTATAACCTTTCAAAAAAAAAAAAAAAAAAAGAGGAAATGAAAAAAATAAAAGAGAGCCTGAGCTCCCCTATGAAAGAGCTCTAGTAACAAGTCAGAGTCACATCCAAACCATGGAGAGGGGAGGAGAGAAGTGTTACCACAGGGGCCCTTCCTAAAGGCCTCCTGAAACAACTTGAGCTCTTCAGACAAACAACGTGCAGTGAGACAAGGGCTAAGTTCACAACTACTTACATACTTTATATTGAGTCATAATTAGCTGCAATATATATACACTTCACTTTAAGCCAGCTATGAATAGATGAGTAAGTGCCAGGGACTGCCATCTGCTCCCTAAGCCATAATTAACTGCCTGATTACGAAATACATATATATTTATCTAATTAGTTATAATAGCCTTGCTTTTGCTGGCTCTGCTCCAAAAACCAGGTGAAAAAGTGCATCCTACTGCTTGATGGAGAGAGGCTGGAGACACGAACAGTTCTCACAGAGGGCTCCTCCAGAGGCCAGCACGGCTCCAGGGGGATGGCAAGAAGGGTGAGAAGGGACACTCAGAGCAGGGAGCTGCTGGAAGGTTTAACAGGACAACACCCAGGGCATTGCTGAGCCAGCCCCTCTCTGCCTGTGCCAGCACGGGCCACGATTACAAAGGTTGCCTTGGGTCTTGTGGTGCTGCGGGTGATGGTGAGATGGTGAGAAACCAGGAATATGAGTGCACAGACAGGTGTAACTGTGCTCCACCATAAGGGGACACCAACCAAGTGCTGCTTCTTCAAACAGAGATCACTGATCATTTGAGCCCAGATAATTCTACTGGCAACATGGTCCAGAAAGACTCTCTACAGAGATTGGGATGCTTTGCTAATTAATTCAGGAAGAAAAAAAGAAATTCTCTTAACATGTATTTTTTTCCCGGTTCTCTCTGTAGCATAACCAGCGTTGCATCCACTGTTAATTTCTGGGTGAGCAGCATTAAGGCTTTGCCACAGGTCAGATTTTATCATAAATTCCACATTTTGATTGCAACTCCGGCACTTCCTGCAGCATAAATACATTTAGGGCCAGATTTTAAAAGCATTTCAGATGCCAAAGGGTACATTTGACATCGATTTCCAGGGAAGCCAGGAATCCAAATGCATCAAAATCCAGTCATCCAGCCCAGCCCCAGTGAATCATTCTCTGTTTCCAAGGGCTGCAGACGAGCTCAATTTTGACTTCAGATTAGGAAGTCCTTTCATTTTAGTAAGCATGGGACTTCTCACAGCAATCCACCCTCAAAAAGTCTCCACGGAAGGAATAAAAAAGATGGCCTACAGCTTCTCCATCCCTCTTTACACACCTTGTGATTTTGCAGGACCTATCTGTCAGGTTCTCTCATGAACACCAACAGCTCACATTGTTAACATCTCCTCTGGGTATCTATTTTAAAGCCTGTGCTTCCTTCCTGGAAGCAGAGAGATCGATCCATGAGTTAGGATATTAATGTGAAGCCCCCACAAGATGCACTGCTAGGGCTCAGGGCTCCCCTGTGCACATATTGAACCAGACCTTTGGTAATTGGAGTTTATTCCCACAGGGAACACCCATCCATTGGGCCAAGCTGCTGTAGGAGCTTGCAGACTTTCCACAGCTGGGATTCCTGCTCAGCTCTGCTTTCCCTCTCTACATTATAGCTGCTTTTGCACCACCACACTGATGCCATCAGACCCATCAAGTGCTCCTGTGACATTTCTACACAGGAAAAGTCCATCATTCCAGACAATGATTTCACCAAATCCATCATCAGAGCCTGGTAAATGAAGTGTGACAGACTCATTCTCACTCAATGCCTGCGGTGCTGCCAGGTGACAGCAGTTGATGCTGATGTGGCTGTCCCACAGCAGGGCAGGTACATTAATTCTGTGACACACACTCCTGTCTCTATTCCTCAGCTTTCTCCGCTGCCCCCATGGGGTAACTACCTGTGGATGTCATTTCTTCCAGCCTGCAGGGCTAAAAAAAAATACTCTCAGAAGTCCCTTTATTTCTGCAGATGGGCTGAGATCCCGCCGGCCCCAGAGAGCCATACCTTTGCATGTTGGTGAGGAGGCAGAAAAATTCTGCCTGCAGTTCCCTTGTGTTTCTGGGGAGCTGCAGGCCCCTTGCAGGTCTGGAAGAAGTATTATTGCTCTGGCACTGTGATTACAAGCTGCACAAAGCTGCTATATTGCAAGTGATGAGTGGGAGGAGGGGGAGATCGCAGCTCTTTTTTGGATGAGATGAAGGGATGTAATTTTTCAAACGGGACCAATAAGCTGAGATGTCTCCCCTTAGAGCCTGTTTCTTGAACACTGCTCACAGCCTCTCTCAGCCTCATAACAAGACAACTGATCAAATAAGAGAATACAAATTTCTGTTGTTCAAGTAAATAACCTGAAAAAAGCTTAATTCTTACCTTTCTCACTGAACCCACTGGCAATTGGCTAAGCAAAATAGTTTTATCCTGCAAGATTAAGATATTTAGGAAGTTAAAAAAAAACAAAAAAACAAACAACAGAAAATCCACACCATCACCCTGGGCCTGTGTTTCTGCTGAGAAACATTCAGAGCTCCTTTCCTTCAGCTGCAAGAATCCTCTTCCCCATTCTTATCGTTGGTCATGAAATTGGAATTCCTTTCAGTAAGGACATTACCCAAAGCAACTTTACTACTCTATTAGAGCTTTGCTTCTGCCAGTCTCTACACCTGACTCCTGATGGCCTCTCTCCAGAAAAGCACTTCTGTATATCCTTCTGTAGCCAAGGGAGCATCTTCTCAGTGGCTTCCTGGGAAAGTCTCACACATTGGGATTTACCAGTGCACTGTTGAATCAGGGCCTACCACTTATCTGTCCAATTAACAGCGTTGGGCTCCTTAATTACAAGCAAACCCAGGCAGATGTGCCATTTCCTGGAGAGATTTTGTATGTTCTGTGACAACAATTGTCAACATTTTCTTGAAAATGTACTCACACACACTCATATATATACACATACACACACACATATATACATACATTACTTATTAAAATCTCCTTCCATTTTCAGAAACCATTTTCTGGCCTCATAATATCAGAGGTTACAATTTATAGGATTGACGATACAAGTGTCTCACCCTGAACTTGTGATAGGTCCACTCTTCACAGTCTTCTTGCATGAAATGGAAACAGTGAAACACTCCCATTTGCCTCTTTTGAAACAGATCTGAGCATACATTTGTTTAGGGAGAAAACCCAACCCTCCTCTACATGCACCTCAAATACCCAAATGAAAGACTTCCTCCCCAATGAGGTTTCTTACCGAAAATAATCTCTTCTTTAAATTGAAGATACTAGAGAGGATAGAACCACCAACATTTACATAACCAGAGTAAAAACAAGCTAAAAATACATTAATTGCAACCATCTCTGAACTTTGCCATGCTTGGAAAGAGGCCATTGTGATGGCAAGAGCAGACACCATTTCCTTTTTTCCTTGCTGAAATCTCTCTGCACAAGAAAGAGAAAATGAGGAAATGCCTACCAATGTTCCCACCACAGCCCAACCCTGGGGTGATTTTCAGTCAGCTTTTTGTCACCTTTTTAATCCAGAACCTGCCTTCTTGACAGTGGGCAATGAGAGCCTAAGTGCCCTCAGAGAGCTCTCCCAGCAAGAGTCTTTCCTTAGTCAAAAACCTGATGACAGTGATGCCTTTACCTGTCCACATCCCTGACACCAACCACTTTTCTCATTGATGGAGCACTTCTTTGGCAAGGCTGAACCAGGGCAAGCAGCTCTGATCTGTGCACAGTGGGCACTGCAATAAGGCTTAGTGAAAAGCAGGAGATGTTAAATAAGTCTGATGCAATATTTTATTTCCTGAACCTGTTAATGAGCCACAGTTAAAGCTTGAGACATTCTCTGGAGCAAAACTGATGAACCAAGGCAGGCTCAGTTACTTGAAACTCTGTGGACACGAGGGCATCACATAATGTGCTACAGACAGCAGACTTGCTGGGAAGCTGTGGCTGTTCCTAAAATCTGAGGTAAAGGCTAAAACTAGGAATGACTGATGAAAATTAATTGCCCTTGCTCCACGATCGTGAACAGCTCTCACTTTGCTCAAGGGAAAGACCAGGTGAATAAAGCAGCCCTGGTGCTGCTAAAGCTCAGCACCACACGAATTCCTTTTAGACCCTTTGAAAGTGGCTCAAGGCTCAGCAGGAGGAAGGGAAAAGTATATTTGATGGCTGGAGCAGAGAGACTGGTGGGAAGCCACATGCCCTACTGCTGAGCAATTCCATCAGTGCTACCACGGCAATAAAATCGGGAGCACAGCAGTAAGAATGAGCTGGGATTTGTGTCTGCAGCAAGTGAAAAGCTTTGCCTGAAGAAGAAGATTGGGCCCAATGTAAAGGACCTATTTGTATTTCTCCCTATTTTGTAGAATTGCAGGTCTTAGCTTTTCTCCCCACTTCAATTGGCCTCCCTCTGTGCTGCTCTGAGCACATGCCTCCATACCTGCTATTACTAACCCTGTAAAGCTGTTAGGAACCCATTCACGTGGGAAATGGTAAAAGCACATCATCATTCTCACCTAAATTTAGAAACTTGAGGTAGGCCCAAGACCAAATACACAAGTTCAAATAAGAGTGTTAGGGAAAAAAGAAAAATATCCAGCCAAACCTACAGGAAAAAGTTCTCGCTGTAACCAGATCCACACATATCAAATTAGGAGCTATTTTACTGAAAGTTTAGATTTTGTATTTCCATCGTCCCATAAAAGAAGAGGAGAAAAGCAGACTCTAGACCCTCAGCACTGAGTGACAGCCTTGGAGAAGTCACCTTCACTCACAAGGCCAGTTACCTTCTTTCTCCAAGGGGAGGAAAAGGTTTGACGTCTTTTGGAGGACAGATCATGCTGCAGATATGATATTCTATTTATTCCTATTCACAGTAGGAAGCAAGCCAAGACAGACATATACACCTTTGATTCCCTGAGATTTTTCTGCATAATATGGAAATCAAGGATTTTTGCTCAAACAGGATTTAACGTTTTGTCTGTAGACAGCCAAAGGCGTTTACTTATTCAGTCAAAAAGCACCATTCACCCAGACTAGTTTGTACACTGAGTTTCTATCAAATTACAAATACTCCTTTCAGAAATAAATTTATTTCAGCTATCCCGCCCAAAAATATGATGTCAGTTCTCAAGCAACCTTTATTTGATGTTTATGGTTGGACCACTGCAGCTTGCTTATTCTAAATCCTAGTTTAATGAAAACTGCCAGCAACTCCCAAGACACAGCTGACAAAGTGATGGGCAACACCTCTCTCCACAACAGCAACAAAGAATTTTGCAGAGTTGGGAACTTCAAGGGCAGGTTTTAATACCAGTATTTGAACAGGATTAAAGGCCAAGGCCTCTCTCACACACCTTCAAGCCAGGAGGTACAGGATTTTCACCCTTCCTGCTCAAAGAGGGTGTCTGTGTGTCACATGGGCAGGTTGTATATTTTAAAAGCCAGGGCCCCTTTTGTCCTTAGATAATGAAATTTGTTTCTTTAGACTAGTTATTATTAAAACAAGTTGTCCATAGAATTTGCACGGGGCTGGAGACAATTTCAGGAAAAGCACAGCATTCATAGAAAGGGCACAGGCTATAAAGCAGCCTTCTGCACTATGTTATCTGCTCATCAAATCTATAAACCAAGGGACTGTGCTTTAGAAAATAATTGTTTGAGAAAGGGTTACACCTCAGGAAATTCAGCTGTGTTACTCAGAAAGTTCCGGTTTCAGTGGGGATTTTGAGCAGGAATCCTGCTGTTTTGCACAAAAAAGGGTCACTTGAGGAAAAACATACAAGAATCTCCCAACAATACCAAGCATTTAGTCTTTTACTGTTTCAAAGGGGAGAGATTTCTTGTTCCTGCTGATTATTTGTCTTCCCTGTCCCAAACCTCAGCTGATCCCAGCTCATGGCCATGTAGGAATTCTGCTGAGCATGGCTGTAATGGCATCCACGGGTATTGACAAACTACAAGACAGGGCTGGGGCTTCATTGTCCTTCCCAGCACAGACAACCTGCTGGTCTCTAGATCTACTGGGAACTTTCCCAGCCACATGGGTTTCCCCTCTGGAAAATTGCACTCAACAGCAATAACCTCTGGGAAATAATTGTGGAATGTATTTCATTGGAGTGACTTTAATCTTAACATCAAAACAGCCTGATGGAGTAAAAGAGCTACAATAAATTGAAAACACTGTGAGTTTTGCCTTTGCAAAACCTCTTCATCTTTCTTTGCCTTCCTCCAGGGCAAAAGAGAAGGTCAACATCTATGAATTTCTTCAAGGAGAGAAACTCTTTTCTCAGCCCTCTCTTAATGCAATCCCATTGCCAAAGCTACAGGTTAAATGAGTTCTGTGACCTGTCTAATCACAAGGTATAACTTAGAGATGATGCTGCTCCACGCTTCATCCATAAATGCAGAACCTGATTCCTCTCTGCCACCGAGACAAATGCTGTTTTGTGTCTCTCCTTGCCCATGAAATTGCTCCATTCTCTGAGCCCCATGGGGGCAGCAGCCAGTGCTCCTCCCAAACCCTCTACAAAGGTGGAAGCTCTGTTCCTCATGGTCTGGGGAGGTGTAACCCCAAATGCCCCTCACCAGCCTGCATCAGCTCTGTCACTGTGGCCCAAAATTCCTGGCTTAGCCCTGATAACTTGTTCAAGGTGGTCACACAAGCCACTTTCTCACAGTGTAAAAAAGGCTTCCCGTGATAAATGTAGGAAGCGAGAACACAGAACAGGTGAGCCTTGAACAGGATGCAGCCTCCAGTCCAGAAAACCCCAGCCAAGAACATGGAGAACACACATCAGCACACACACCTTGCTCCTCCCACCACTTCTGAGCACAGCATCAGGTGTGGAAGAAAGATTGGAAAAAAGAAGAAACACGGGGAAAAGCAGTTATTTTGGGAAGCACAGCTTGCATTTTGCCTAGGGTCATCCAGCAGCACACACTGTTCACTGGTAACTGCCTTGCCAGGAGACAGCTGAGCCAGCTCCTAAACACTGCCTTTAATTTCTAGAGTGGTCCTCATGAGCCAGGACAGCTGTACAGTTAGCAATTCCACATAAACCATTCCCATGATGCTGCCCTGTGGTTGGAGGCGAGGAGCTGCCTGTGATTTATTGCTGTCCCTCGGAGGGCACACCCAGCGCAGGCAAAGAGCACCCAGCACATCCAATGTGGGCAAGGAACACTGAACTCAGCCTGCAAACACCTCCCAAACACCCCAAGGCTGGACTACTTCAAACCACAGTTGTGGAAGATGACATCTTTAACTGCTTCCAAAAGGAATGTCCCCTCTCAGCACGGAAATCCAGCATATAACACCTCTGGGCTTCATCAAGAGGAGTCCAGACAGGATATGTATTTCTGCCTCTGTGCTCACAGCTGGGATTGCATCCTTGTCCATGAAAAGCGTTTTTTGGTTCTTTCTGGCCTTTGGGAAAGGACCATCTCACAGGGCCTCTGCAGTCAGAGTGCTGGCAGAGGCAGGAACACTTTTCTGCTCTACTCTGGCAGATCAAGGGACTCCAAACCTCAGACGGAGGTTTTGTAGTCTGTGGCTGGCAGAACTGGAGTCAAAGGCAAGATTTCACTTGTCAAATTAGATCTCCGTGTGATGCTATCAAGCATTATGGCTCCTGAAGAAAGAATGGAGGCGTAGGGATATGCACAGACCCATTATGTTGTTTTTTGCAAAGAAATGGCAAAGACAAGACAGATTTCTTACTTCCCATCCTTTTAAACCATTCTGAAGACCAGAATAAAGCTCAACTCCTCTTTTAAAGGACAAACACACCACCTCCATGATTTCTTGCTTCAAAGTGCAGCCCTCTGGTGATGTACACCTTGCTTGGGAATTGCCCTGCCAGAATGGATGTCCTGTTGCGGTTTCTTTTATCAGCAAATAGCACCACCCACAAAAAATAACCCTTTAAACCGTCCTAAGGTTACCAAAACAAAGTCTACAAAATGAATGCAACACCAGAATTGTGACTGGCCCAGATGGGTTTAACCTACTCAAAAGCAATAGTCTGTAATTTTATCACCCCTCAGTAATCTCATTCCAGTAAGAGACTGGCTCCATCCTCTGCCCCAGCTTTTCCCTCCTCACCTCCCCAGGTGCAGCAGGATTAGAAAATGCCACACAGCTCCTGCTCTCCCCATGTCCAGCCACTCTGGTACCAGGCCATTCCATGTTTTTATCCTCTGTGTTCACCCTCAGCCTGCTTCCCTTCCTCACCCATGCAGGAGTAAAGTAAATAACTCTTACAGACACTTTACTACAAAGACAGAGGGTACTTTCTCCTGCTTAACCTGCTCTTTGGAGATGCATCTGTCTGCCATCTCCAAAGAACTCTCCAAAAATCAAAGTCATCTCCAGAGCTCAGCCCCACATGGATTTTGAGTATGGAAAATGCCAGGTCAGAATGGAGAGCTACAAAGAACAGTGCAGTCCAGGGCAGAGACAGGCAACTCCCACATAAGTCAAGAAGTATCAAGCTTAGCTACTTTTTACATGAAATAATAAATATTGGAAGGAAGTGTGCTTGTTTGACCAAATGTTGTCATTTTGCAGTTGATTTAAGAGCACCAAATTGAATTTGAAAATGCTATTATGAGAATGGTTAAAAAAACAAACAAATTTGAGTGGACATAGCCTTAGGGGCTATTTTAATTTTCTCTGGGCCAGCTTGCTCACTCCTCAGAGTCAATGTAGATCAAAAGAATAATTTATAAGCTTTAATGAGAATATTGATCTTTGAGGTTCATTCTATTCATGTGAGCAGGGAGGGAGGTGACTGGGGAAGGGGCCCTGCAGGCTGTGGTCAGAGCCTTGTTAGAGTCCATAAACCTTCCTGGGACACAGAGAGCCCATGCTGGGATGGGGAAGGTGCTCCACGCAGCACAGACCCTGCTCCTAGCACGGATAGGCATCAGTGTTTCCAAACAACTCACCGTCTAATTTGTACTTATGCAAAAGAGCCGTCCCACAACACAAATCATCGAGCAATTAACATGCAACACTTCAGCACAACTCTCCGTTGCTTGTTGTTGAACTATCTTCAATGCCATTAATGAGAGCTAATTAAATCAATCAAGTCCCCGCCGTACTCAAACACGACTGCAGCTACTGGAGCGGTATCAGATCGGGAGCGCTTTCTCAGGCACTGTAAGCATCAAGATGCACATTTATCATGCTGTCCTTCCAGCATACATCTGCTCTCACTGCTGTGTGTTTCATTTATCATATGTTGTCACTCTCCCTACCCCCAATGCATCTAGGTGTCAATTAATTCTTCCCCGTGCGGCTCGAGTGCATCGCGCGGAATCATCTCCGCCTTAACATCCATCCACGAGCTGTCCTCAGCCGGGAGCAGCAGCGCCCAGCCACATCTCCCAAATTACGTGGCTGTGACCACAACATCTCTGTTTCTTTACTGCAAGTTATTAAACCCCCAGACCACCTCCACACACTCGGGTAATTTGCAGGGGAAGCAGTGGAGGTTCGGGTTTCTTTCTCCCTCTCTTCCCCCAGGCTTGACAGGATATTTGCAATGCCATTCACCAAAATAAACTCTTCCGAGGAGAGTTTCCAGGAAAACCCCTCGAGTGGATAGTTGCTGTGGACCTTCAAAATGCTTTTTATAATTGATGAGCATCCAAATAACAGATTTATCTCCACGTTTGCATGCAGGCAATGACATTTCTGGTATACCAGCAGCCCATGTGCCTCCTGCTCCACTACCATGAGCATGCAGGGGAAGGAAAGCCTTTTTCTAAACAGGAGCATCGCCTCTCATTATATTATAACATTTGGTCTCTATTTATGTTTCTGCTCTGTCTGGCTAACTCTCCTTTTTATTTACAAATCAGCTATATTAATGTGCTTTAATTTCAACGCTGGTTGTTTATTTTAGAGATGAATCAGTTGGCAAAGCGAAGAAACCCCGCCTGAACAGAAAGAGGCACCAGCTCCAACACCATACAAGCACTTCTCCTCATTCAATAGCAGACTTAAAATCAGTGGGTTTTTGACTTCACAGACATACCTTGTGGCATTTCCAAGGTTTAAGTGTAAAAATACTGACTTGTAGGTCAGAGAAGGAGCAGATAACTAATGCAGTGTTAATTTCTTGCCAGCCCTTGGCCATGGAAGTGCATCCCCTGCCCAGTCACCATGGAGAACAGAGGTGCAGCAAAGTCCCTGGATGTTTCCCAGACAGAAGGACATGGAGGGAACACATGCATGGAAGCAGAGCCCCTGGGAAGAGCCACACTGAGAATCTGTGTGGAATCCCATTCCAAAACAAAACCAGTTACAAAATCAACACTTTGTCAGAGGTAACAGCAGCGAGTCACAAGCCAGAAATTTCCTCAAGGGGTGTAAATGCCCAGATGAAGTTGCAGGTGGCTTTATCCTGGCTCTATGTCCACACAAGGAGTAAAAGGCACATAAATAACGCTTATGGCTTGATTTCTCCATACCCAGCACTCTGAAAAAAAATTCAAAGTAATGCTCCAAATAAACTGCCTTACACATGTGAGACAGACTCAAGCTGATCAGTTCTTATCCCTCTGTGCAAAAGGCTTTCAAAGCCTCATTGGAACACAGCCAGGAATACTAATTTGGGTCATTATTATTAATTATAACAGCTGTATGCAGGCTCCCAGCAGAGATGAACCCCTGGAGATCCCTTTTCCCCCATCATCCAGCTGTAGAAGGACCCAAGAGAGGAAATCAAGGCTTTCTATGGCAGAAGAAATGACAGCATATTATTAGGCATCACCATACAGGAAAGCAAGCAGCACTTTCAGTCTCTGATCTCTCTGGGTACAAAGAATGACAGGGTGTTTTCTTTCCTTCCTATATACCCAATTCCTTCCACCACCGGGCACACAAAGTTAAAGGTGCTGCAGAAGACACAGGCAGAGCATTTCCCTGCTTTAGCATTGCTACTCACAGAGCAGCAGCCACATCTACCCTAGGAAAACATTCAGGAGAGCTGAGCATGAAGCAGAAAATCTCCAAAAAAAAGGTGGAAACACCAATACATTTGCCATATTTGCTTCTTTTTGCATGTTGGCACTCTCCTTCCCACATCTGAAAAAATTAACTTTTTGCCAATCTCAGGTATTCTGTTATGAGAGTCATAGGAGGACCAAAGTGTCACTTCTTGTGGTGACAATCACTGAGACCTGACATCTAAAATCCAAGTTCCCTGTAGTGCTACATCTCACAGACAAACTTCAGTCCTGATCCCACCACATCAATTTGCTCATCTAATACATCCCTCCATCTCTGTGTTCTGCTGCAGCAATTTTAAGGCCATGGCAGACTTGTTCATCAAATAAACACATTTGGCTGCACAGGTCTCTCCAGCTTCAGAGAGGATCAATGAAATTCTTTCCTTAGAGCAAGGAGTTTGATGAAATTCTTGGTTCAATCCTTCTAATATCATTTAGTTGAGTAAATTTATGTGACTAAAAGGATTCTGTCAGTTGAAGGCATTTCGTCAGGAGTATACACATAATTCTAGTGACAAAGTGATTTTTTGTCAACAAAATACTGCCTGGCACACGTACAGAAGTTTGTTTAGCATTGAGTGAGTACACAGTAAAGGCAGGAATCAGATCATGAAGATTATGCTGTTATAAAGAGACAAGAAGGAGAGGGAAATTATCTGTTTGGTGCCAGACTGTGGGAAGTAGTTTACATGAAAGGAAAAGGAGTTTATAAGGCAGCATCAGCTTCCCATGGGCCTTTACCATTGGCATAAATCAAATCACCGACACAAAGCCACGGTCACATTGCATGGGGTTTTAGCTTCCTACTCTGCTTTTGATCCTGCAGCCAGTAGATCTGTTTAATGTGTTAATTGCAAACTCCTCTGGTCTTTATCCAACATTTCTTCTGTTTATTGGTGTGTCTGGCATCAGAAACATGCAAATAAGGCGATGGAATTCTTTCGCCTTTTGCGCGGCATCGCACCTTCATCTCATTGGCTTTGAAAAAGCACCAGCAGTTGAACCTTAGCCCCAAATCTGAAAACCTGTGGATATTGCAAGGAAAACCCACCTGAGCTGAGTGCCCAGCAGGCACAGAGACATAGAATGGTTTGGATTGGAAGGGACCTTTAAAAGCCCTTCAGTCCAACCCCCTTCCAATAAGCAGGGACAGCTTCCACCAGATGTGGTTGGACAGAGCCCTGGGCAGCCTTGAGTGTTTCCAGGAATGAGGCATTGAACAGAAAACAGGCTGAGGTCTACAGCCAGGACAGGTCACACAGGGCAGGGAGCTGGGTGCTGTGTCAAGTAATTCAGAAGTACAGGGAACAGAAGAAAAAGCAGGGAGGGAGGACAGGGGCTCAGTTCTAAAGAAGTGGAGATGCAAGGGGCAACAAGGAGCGTTTGTTACAGTGAAAATTGAATTCACACACACAAAAAACGCCACACAAAAGAAGCAGTGAAGTTAACAGCAGAGATCACCTGTCCTCAGAGACGCTGGCAGACAGAGGAAGGAGGAAATCTCAGAGCAGATTTATGTATTTGGTGGAAGTGCTTTTGATTTCCCAGCCATGCAGGAGCAGCAGCAGGAACCCCCAGCTGGGCAGAGGCTGGGCAGTGCTGGTCAGTGTTTGCACACTCACAGTAGGGGGAAGCAGCTTCTCCTGAGCCTTCAGGGTGCTACAGAAACATTTTCCTTTCTTGATCCTGGAGGTCAACAGAGCAGCAAGGGAGAGGGATCCAGAGCTCTGTGCTCAAGCCTTATTTGTGACACGAAAGGACACGAGGTTTCTGCAGGACTTAGGAGCTGAGATTCGCCCACCTCCTGCTGAGGCTTCCTTTTTCCCCCAACAGCTGCCATTCCCTCCTGTGCCTCCCAGTGCCACACAGCAGTCCTAACTCACTGACCCATCTCTTCCAGCACACCCTCTCTTCAAGTTACTGTGTAAAGCTCTTCACTGCTACAGCCGTTCCCAATACAGGAAATTGCAAGGGGAGCTGAAGTCTTCTGATAGGAGGAGCTTAAACAAAAAGCCCTGGTAAACAGGGTTTACATCTCTGGGCAAGTATCATCCAGGAGAGAAATTAAATTAGTTGCATCCTTCTCCCTCCACAGCAGCGCTTCAGCTGAAGCAGTAATGAAGAAAAATCTCACAAACTAGCCACTGGCAACCAGAATCATTTGTCTGCTATCGATCCACAGTGTGATTTAATGGGGTGGAAAAGCAGGCACAGGTCCCTCTCTAGGTTAGAGAAATCTCACCTCATCCTTATAGGTTCTCCTGGCCCTGTCCTGCTTCCATGGCACCCCTGTGCATCCCCAGCTCAAGCCCTGCACTCCTATTTCACCTCCAGGTGCCCTGAAAGGGTGGCTGTACCCCAAGAGCCAGAACTACTCACGAGACAGGAAAATCCTCAGGACTTGTGAGAAGGGGAGACTGTTTAGTTCTGCTGAACCCATGAGCCTGAAGGTTCAATCTCAGTCTGCCACAAAACGGGAAGAGATTCAGAATTTATCAAGCAATTTTTGCGGACTCTCACACCCAGACATTTGCTTTGGAAAAGCATTTGCTCTGGCTCTGCTTTGCTGACATTTGCATCTCTGCACCAATAATTGAAAGCTGCAGCCTCACCACAAAACACCTTGAAATTTATGACTATTGTCATCGACAGGAACTGCAAAATTAAAACCCAAGACCCTCCCTCACATCAGTTCTTCTATCCACGAGCCCAGCTCTGCCTAAATCATGCAAAAGCCATAAAAAGGAGCCACACGCACCACCCCATAAATCCCAGCTGTCCTGTCTCGCCAGCCTAATGCCAAGTGATAAAGATGCCCCAGAGTTTATGTGGCTGCTACCGCCCCCCTCCTCCCTCCTTTGTTGATTGTATACATAAATAAAACCACAATGATCTCATTTGAGTCCCTTAACCAGCAAAAGCAGGAGCTGGGAGCCCCAGCCAGTCTAGCTGGAGTGACTCTCAGTGATTTTTGATTGAAGCTGACTATTAGTGGATACAATTAAGATGCCTCTTCAGTCTGAAGATGAATTGGCCATGCAGAGACAAATTGTGAACGCTTATTGCTGCCATGCTGAGGCAGGTAATCAGGGAATGAAGCTGTAATTGTGGCACCTCTTGTTTTGCTCCTGCTAGAGCACAGAACGCGAGATTCAATTTAACAAACAATTTGCCACGCGGCTCACGCCTGCTGGGTGGGAAAGCAAGGCGTGCTGCTGAGGCTTCCTTTGAGTTCTACTCCTTTTTAAACTTGTTACAAGCAGAACTGACCCTTGCTCTAACCTTTGCACCACAGCAGGAAGGAAGAGGAGAAGCCCAAGAGTATTGCTGATGGTGTGTTTGAGAATGTGTCTTGGGCTTCATCCAGAGATGGTAAAAAAAGAAACCCCACTCACTGGAAAGTATAATCATTCTTTTAATACTTTTTGGGTCTTTCTGAGCTTCTCTGGAGAAACTAAAGGACAACTGGGCCAGCATGCTGGAGCAGCAAATGCCAATGTGGGTGAGTGGAGAGGCATTTCTATACACCTAGAGCTGCTCTACTGCTGCAGGAGAGTCATGTTACAGCCCCTGGATGATAATAAAGTCAGTTATCCTCTTTTTTACCCCCCAAGGGAGGGAGCGACCAATTGAAGCAGCAGCCCCTCAGCAGCTGGCTTTCATCCTGCTGCAAGGCAAGGAGAGCAGAGATGCTCTGCAGGGCTCAAGGGATTGGCATTTAAAGGACTCAAAATAGAATCAGAACCAGAGATCTCCTGGATCAGACTCACGGAGCAGAGCTTCTTAGCTTTGTTTACCTCTCTCTGGGACCCATCCTTGCATACAATCACTGTCTCCACGTTTCTAGTTCAAACTTGGCTTCTCCAATTCCATGGAGGAGATACAGCCAGGTATTGCAAACCCTTCCTGTTTCACTGTTGTTAGTGATTCACAACCACACAAGTAGCTTATTTAAACCCCAAATCTCAGGGATTTTATTGGGTTTCTTTAAAGCTAAACATGTATTTACATGTTTTGAAATCTCAGAGCCAACCAGGACCAGCTGCTCTTGATACTTTAGGGGGTAGACATTGGCACCCCATTTTCTGTCAAAGGACAGTTATTCTCTAAATGCTAGTCTGACCTAGAAAATGAGGGCATCAGCTGTACAGAGAAGCCCCCCTGTTTATCAATTTGTAAGTGGCTCAGTTTTTCCTCCTCACAAATATACAGGGATCACAGAAATTAGAAAGCACATGGGAATGTTCAGTGGTTGGCAGCTGAAGAGGCTCTGATAGAAACCTTACAGAAAAGAAAATTTTTTAAAAAATGAGCATCTTCTGTTTTCCTTCTGTTTTTTTTTCTCTAAGTATAGGTGCAGGTCATGGTTGGCAGAGAAGAATTTTTCTTGCCTACAAACATTATATGGGATCCAACATCAGCTGGATCCTGCTCTTCACCCCTTATCAGCCTTGGAAAAGCCCCAAGGCAGTCAACAGCTCAATTTGATGATACTTCAGGCAGGTGCAAATCAAAGGAGTGAAAAACTCATCTAATTAAAGTTTAGTGTTTGTACAGAGGCAAGAGATTTGTGCTGTGACAAAGCAGGAAGCAGAGAAGCACAAATGTTTTGCCATTCATATGTGAGCAGTGCTGGGTACCTGGGGCAGGATGAGGGTGATTTTCTTTTAAGTGAATGATCTGTACTTTGAGAATGCTCCTCTCCAACATCTCCCAGCCTGGCCTCATTGCAGAGCTTTCCCTTGCCCAAATGTCTTTCAAGAGACCAAGGTGTGGTATCCATTGCAGGGCAAGCATTCTGAGGCAAGATAATGCCTCCTTGTCAACTCTTATTAAATAGCCACCATTGCAGGTGGCTACAAGGTTTCATTTATTGCCTTATTGTTAAAAACCCCCTGTTTTTTAAAAAACTTATTCTTAAGTAGCTATCTGGCCTCTCCCTGGTGATAATTAACAGATCTGACTGTTTTGGAAAAGCTATCCACAGGTTTCTGTTTAAAAGAGCAGAGAATGAACAGCAAGGCAGTGTTTGGATCCAACCCAGCCCATATATTGGATATAAACTTTTGGGCTGTTCAAATGAGAGTTTCAGGTGTGCTGATTTTGGGCCTTGAGGCAGCCCCACAGCTCAAGACCCGAGCACCAAGGGTACTGCAGGGAAGGTTTCTGGAGTTGTTTAGCAGCTGGACAAGGAAAGGAATAGCAGGTATTTGGTTTGTAACCCCTGCCTGCCCCTCGACAGCAGGACCTGTTCCCTGGGCAAAGCCTGGGAGCTGTGAGTTCAGGCCAACAGAAGGGGACAGACACAGCAACTCAGAATTTCTCCTCCAGGCTGCCCCAGGCACCTCATTCAATCGCAGGTTACAAGAAAAAGAGACCTCTGTGTCCCAAAAGGCACCCACATTTGATACCCTGAGCTGGCTAGAGACAGGCACTGCAGACATCCCTCCTTTCTGACACAGCTGG
This sequence comes from Brachypodius melanocephalos, assembly GCA_013398615.1. Lineage (NCBI taxonomy): Eukaryota > Metazoa > Chordata > Aves > Passeriformes > Pycnonotidae > Brachypodius > Brachypodius melanocephalos. The sequence continues at coordinate 4,254,981 of VZSR01000001.1, read as the reverse complement.
GTCATGTTCAGCGCTCTGCTGTACAGCCGGGCAGGGAAATCAGGCAGAGCAAGGTCAAACGGCTCACCTTGCAAATGCTTGCATGAATGCTTAATCTCTCTCCTGTGAGCAGCCTCACCAGCTTCAATACAGCTGTAGATATTTAATCAAGAGGAGAAAAGATCTTTAACCCACTGCCTACTTCCAAGGGGCCTTGGGAGGCAGAGAGCACAGTCCTCTCCACCTGAGCCACCCCACCTGCAGCACGACCCCAGCACCAACCTGAACACCACCACCACAATGTTTTTAGCTACAAAGCCCTGGCTTTGTCTTTTCTGCTTTTCACACACAGAAGGTTGCAATCGCATTTCCTGGCAAACCACTCTTATTCTCCCAAGCCCCACGCACAGCAGTCAATGTTCTCCAGTTCAATAAACCATCAATTCTACCACCACAAAGGGAAAAAAATGCTAAAAAAACCCCACTCAAAACAACCTCACACAATAAAAAGAAAAAAAAAATCCCCCCAAAGCCTCCTACCTCTTCAGGCTTTCTCCCTGCAACATGGGTGAGTTTCCAGGCTCTGCAGAGGTGCCACATCTCTCCCATCCAGGGAAAAACTCACAGGTACCCCCACCTGAGGCCACTTCAGATTAGGCAACCCTAAGTCCACCCTCACCTCCAGTTCCTCCCAGCCTGGGCCAGCTACTGAGTGATTTAGGAACCCCTCCTTTTCTTCCTCCTCCTCGTTCTCCTCCTCATCATCAGTGAGTGGGAGCAGCACCTGTGCAGCCTTGAGAGGGACCTCCCCAAACCAGCCATTGCTGCTGAAAGCAGCAGGTGACATCTTCAAGGACACCCACCTGTGCTGCCCCTTCAAGACACAGAGGGGGCTCCAGGGCTGAGCTTCCAAAAGAATCACTAAAAATGGAATTTGTGCCCTAGTTAGAGCCGAGGAAAAGCAATTCCTAAGTCAAGCTGCTCGAGTTCATCATATGATGGAAACACAAGCCCTGCTGAATCATCCACTGGTTTTATCTTCTTGGGGCAGGAGACAAAGTTATACAGAAAACGTTGTCTACAGACAACATCTCTATTTGGAAACAACTGCATATGTTACTGAGCTAAATTGTCTCAGCTAAAGGAGATGGAAATGAGACCATTTAAAAGCAGAGAGCTCTCCCGTATTGTTTCAGCAGAATCATCTCTTTTACATAGCCAGGCAAGGGGCTCATTTTTGGGGAAAACAAGCACATCTTTTATGATTATGGCCACTCAAAGCTGTTTTCTGCACTCTAAATTGTCGCACATGAAGGATCAATGGCGTTCTCAGATGATGATTTAATTAAAAACTCCTCCTTTCTTCAAGTTGGGATCTGCAAAACGTCTCTGAATGGCTGATGGATGATTTGCTATTACCTTGCCTGCTTTCTTTTTAATAATTTTTCAGAATTTTAATTGCTGCCATTTGAGGATTATTGATTACCTGTAATTGCTCCTTTTCTCAGGCATCTCCCTAGTTATCTGCAGCTAAGTGATCTCTGCAAAAGACAAAAGCAGAGTGCTTCAGAACCTAATGGTTTTCCCTGGCTATTAATGAACACTGATAGGTTGATACCTGGACTCTGCAGTGGCCTGAAATTTGAAAGTGGATGAGTATGAAAATTCCTTTTTCTAAAGGAAATGCACTAAAAGCACCAAAGAACCTTTTTCTACACTAGTCACATTAAACAGAAACTAGACCAGTGAAGCCTTTACAGCACGGGACACTCCTGAGTGCAAAGAAAAATCCCCATCTGCCTTCCAGAGCACACACTCACTTCACACTGATGCCATTCCCACAGCTCATAGTCATAGAGGGTCCAAGGGACAGCCACCAGATCCAGAGGAACTGGACCTAAGGGGATGTTATTTTTTAAGCTCCTAATTCCCTCTGCTCTGGTCAGCCCATCAGACAAAGAGGTTTGCTCAATTTAGCTGTGCTCAGATCACCAACTGCTGGCAGCTCGGACTTGTTTCTGGATTCTGCAGAAGCTGGAGACACACAGTTGTTTCCCACCCCTTTGTCTTATTTACGATCCAAATTCCATGGAAGTATTTAAAACATGCAGCAGAATCACCCAGTGCAAAGCTAATTTTCCTCCTTAGGTCTTTCTCTTTGCATTTCAGCTACATTTAAAAGCTCACATGTTTCAAAACACAGGGTCAAAAATGCTGTTACACGGGGAGCATCAAGTGCAACAAGCATGAAGCTGCCCTTTGCTGCAGGTTTAAGGTAATGCTTTCAGTTTAGTCTGAGAATTTTGATCTCAGACTACAGCAAATGATCCTGTTAGAGCTGATCTGATCATTCTGGTGTACCCTGGTATAAAGATAGCATGATTAAACAAAAAAACCCCCCACCCCGCATCATTAATTTCAGAGCAATTATTTTTAGAAACTGATCATCAGCTAAGTGGGAGCTCATGACCAGATTTTGTCTAGAAATAAGTTTCCGATAGTGAGTGCCTGCCCACAAGACTTAAATAGCAAAACACTGAGAAACATGGTGGTAGAAATTCGAGAATTTTTTTCCTTTAATTCTTTTTCCCAGTGCCCCCTGACATTGACCTGCAGCCCAGTGGGGAAGACAACACCACACTCAGCTCTGCCCTGGCCCCAGCACTGTGCCATGGGAAATCCACAGACTGCACCAGCATCCCTCTGCCCTGGGAAAATTGGAGACAAGAAGCTGGAGCAGCCAGAGGTTGCAGAAGCTCTGGCCCTTTGTCATGGTTTGACACTGGCCCAATGCCAGTAACCCACAAAAACTGTTCTATTTGCCCTCCCCTGCCACAGCTGGGCAGTGGAAAGGAAAAAGAAAACATTAAAGAAGGGTTCACAAGTTGAGATAAGGACCATGAGAAAACACTTCAAGGGCAAAACAGGCCCAAGTTAAATTGCAAAGTGGATTTATTACTAACAGAGTCAGAGGAGGATAATGAGAAGTAGAAAAGGGCCTCAAAACATCTTTTTTCTCTCAGCCCCTCTCTCCTTCCCATCAACAGCTCAAGGAGACAGGGCAGGGGGGTTTTGGTCAGTTCACCACCGAGATTTTCTGCTGCTGCCCTGGGAGAGGCATCCTTCTCCTCTGAGGCCATGGGGTCCCTCTCACAGGCACACAGCCCTCCCAAAACTGCTGTGGCATGGCTCTCTTCCCACGGGGTGCAGCCCTCCAAGGACAGGCTGCTCCAGCCTGGAAGCAGGGCCCTTTCTCTCTGCTGGGTCTCCACCGGGTCACAGCCTCCTGTAGGCACCCACCTGCTCCAGCCTGGGCACCTCCACCATGGGCTGTCCGTGGAGCTCTGCATCCCTCATGGATCCCCAGGGGATGTGGGTGGATCT
>VZSR01000001.1:4214667-4251518 GCA_013398615.1 Brachypodius melanocephalos | reverse complement strand
AATGGGCTCAAAGATCCTGCAAACCTTCCTGTGGCACAACCACTTGTGAAGGATATGGCTGGAAATGCAAATGAAAGGGCAGCAGGCAGCAGGGAGATAAATGTAGGGAATCTTGGATATCTAATCCAGGTTGGAAAAGACAGCTTGGGTAGGCAGTTAATTGGGAGCCATGGGAAAAGCTTTCCCAGCTGCAGGCAGCAAGCAGCTCAGGGAGAAAGGAGCTACAGGTTTTCTGCAAGAAAAAGCTGACCGTTAAACTGAGTATAGCACTGATGGTAAATGCATTTCATCACCAGATTATATATCTACAAAAAAAGTACAACAGAGAAAAAGAAACTGTGTGTCAAGCTTTCTGGTCGTTTTTTCACTTTTCTAGGGAAAATTTTCTTCCAGTACATTGGCAGATACAGCACAGGTGGGAATGTTTTCACCTAAATGTCAATAGGCTGAAGCAATTAATATTCTCATAATTTTTTTTCCATAAAAAAGAAATCAAATACTGAGACTTATTTAGTAAAAACGATGGCCAGGACAATGGTTTTGTTTTGTAACAATGTGATTTTTTTTTCAGTATGCAGGGAAAAATTCTTATAATTCTACATTCTGAAAAAGAGTTGTTTATTCTGTAGAAATAGATAAAGATTAACCATAAAATTTCTGAGATGACCTTCATTATTAAATCCCTGCTCTGCAGAGAGCAGCAGACACTCTCAAGGCACGTGTTGGCAGCTTCGGCTGCCTTTACTCTTGAGTGCTGCAGTCCCACAAAGCAAGACTGACATCAAAACCAGAGAAAAAAAGACCATGAAAGGAATGAAGAGGTTCTTCTGGGTACAGAAGTCAACTTAAAAAGCTGGACCCTTCAGTCAGTGTGAGGCATGCATTTAACAACTGCAGTGTCTCAAATTAAGTGGGGACAGATCCATCTTATTTTCACAATAAAGTGACATCTGGAAAGTTAGAACAAAGCAAAATGTGGCATAGAAATAGAGGGGCAAAGAGCAGAGTTGGAAGGAAGCAACAGAGGATTTCACAGTGGATTCCTTCCCAAAGGCTCACTGTAAATATCCCTATATTTACAGTGGGAGAAGTTTCTTGCAGTGCTTTGGCACATCACCTTTTGTTCTTTTGTTGGCATCAAAATATGTTTCAGAGGATTTTTTTTTTTCCATGTGATTCCAACTCAAAAGTTGGCTTGAACCCTGATTCTTTGGAAGGCAATCAGTTTGGGGTTTTTTTTTGCCTTCAATCAGGCCAGTGTTGGGCTGACAGGGAAGTAGAGGGACAGTGAGTAGGGGAATTGTGCACACCTGAGTATCGACAGCAGAGAAGATAAAAGTCACTCCTGTGAGTGCCATTAGGGGAACTTGAGATGGTCCCACAAGCAAGGACAGGGAAGGCCTTCTTCACATCATCTCATGTGCCCAAATTAAGAGGCAGTCACAGATTGGGTGTTGGTGTCTTCTCCCAAGTGACAGGACAAGAGGAAATCGCTTCAAGTTGCACCAGGGGATCTTTAGATTGGGTTTTAGGAAAGATTTCTCCACTGAAATAGTTGTTAAGCATTGGAACAGGATGCCCAGAGGAGTGGAGTCACCAGCCCTGGAAGTATCTAAAAGCCACCTGAGGGCATGAGTTCGTGGTGAGCCTGGCAGTGCTGGGCAATGTTTGGACTGCATGATCTCAGGTCTTCAACCCAAACAATTCAGTGATTGTGTAAGTAAGGAGAGTGATGCAGAGCCCTCACACTGGGAAGCTGGCTGTACTGGACAGTCATCTATACTTGATGCATAAATTCAGATGGTGTGAACACGAAACCTGTCCCTGGTGTAACGTTGTTGAGGCAAGGGCACGAGTTTCACCACCTGACTAAGCAATGTGGAAGCACATTCACTGCTAAGTGAAGTAATCCATCAAGCCTTGGCTTGCTTCACCAATATCCTGGAAAAAAATCACCTTGTGGGTTGGAAGAGCAGCCACTAGGTGGGATAACAGCCTAGCAGGCAATGTCTGCACCCAGCCCTGGGCCAACATCGCTCACAGGAGTCCCACAAATGAAGCCCTGTGCTCTGTGTCAAACCTGCCTTGGCCAGGGAGCAGGTTCAGGAGACCTCAGCATCTCTTGAAATATTCATACATGTCCTCTGTAATTGCTCTGTTCACATTCAAGTGTTTTTATAGCTGTACTATTGCACAGTTCCATAAATGAACTTGCTACATTTTTGAACATCCTAGCGGGGCTGTTTCAGAGCTCAAGCAGAAGCTGTAACACCACAGTAAAAGAAATGGACAAAACACTTGAAATCAAAGAATCTGGCTTAATTTGCATCAGAAGGAATTTGACCAGTAGATTTTTTCTCCTATGCTTAATGAAGGAAGGGGGAAAGAAAAAAAAGTGATAGTCCAGCTTTAATATTTACAACACGTCTTTCATGCATCCTTAATGGCATTGTTTATAAAAAATGCATTAACTGTTGCGTTTTCCTTCAGGCAGGGGGGATCCTTTGCAGGACAGGCAGCTTAATTTGGATCTTCACAATGACAACGTTCCACGAATTAATGTGTCTGGGAGACGAACTCCAGGGCAAAGGTGTGAGAGCAGGAGCTTGGCCTTTGCATGTCAATATTCTCAAGGAGAAAAGAAGAGGTTTGTTATTCCTTACAGCTTCAAGTAGATCAGAAATCTCCCCAAAAGAGCAGGAGGGAAGCCAGCTGCTAAGAAGGGCATGTAGTGACAGGACAAGGGGGAATGGCTTCAATTGTCAGAGGGCAGGGGGAGGTTAAATATTATGAAGGAATTCTTCCCTGTGAGGGTGGTGAGGCCATGGCACAGGTTGCTCAGAGAAACTGTGGATGCCCCATCCCTGGAAGTGCTCATGGCCAGGCTGGATGAGGCTTGGAGAAATCTGGTCTAGTGAAAGGTGTCTCTGCTTAGGGCAAGGGGGTTGGAACCGGATGGTCCTTAAAGTCCATTCCAAGCCAAACTATTCTATGATTCTATGACACAGATAAAATAAGACTTGGTAAAAACCACACAGAATTTTGGTATGTTTTGAGTTTTCCTTTCTCAGATTTTTATATATGGAATTGTTGCATTCCCCTTGTTTCTCTTTGCACAAGTAGGCTTTGTTCAAGAGGGTAAGGATTGGGTTGTCCCAAACCCACTTGCAGGCCAAATCATCAATTAATTACCCTCACATTTATGCTCTCCCAGAAGCTTCCATGACACTGGAAACCCTGCTTCCATTGACAGGTTACCACAAAAAAATCCATATGGGCAAGTAGAGTCCATATAAGAAAAGGCCTTACACTGAGGCTTCCACTTGACAGAAAGTGATTTCTGCAGGTTAACATTTTAGTGATAAGTTGGGCATATATATATGTAATTCATAGCTATGCATCCATACTAATTTGATAACAGTGAAGATGCTAATTTGGCAGGAGGAGGCTGAAAATGCCTCTCACATGAGTTAAGGATCAAGAATCTGTAAGCCTAAGGAAAATGCAGGAGTGAAATATTAATAAATCCCAGGAAAATCGGAAACAAGTGGCACAATACCCAGGCAAGCACATTTCTTTAAACCATAATCCTGTTCTGCAAAAGCAGTCTCAGGATATAGGGGTTGTTTAGGGTGTCAGGGGGATGTGAATAGATCACTTTGACAACTAAATTAAGGATGAAAAATATTTTTGGGTATCGTAGCATTGATTTCCCTTCCAATAAGAGTCTCACCTGCCCCTGAATCTCTAACAGTGACGATTATGGACGAGCATGGAAAGAATACTCTGGATGATCCAATGTGGCTTTCAGTGTGCAGAAGAATTAATTTGATTTCGTGGCATTTTCAAAAGGATTTAGAGTTACAAAACTAAATGAGTATTATTTTTGTGTACGAAGCAATAAAAATGAGAGATACCCTACTAAGCCTGGATTGCCAAAGTCCTCGCTAGAAAACAACCATGTATTAACAATTTTCAAATACAGAGCCACAACAAGATAAGTTGCAGCAGGAAGGAATCATCATAACATTTCAGCAACTGCTGCTGGCACTGGCTGCTGTAATTTCCCACTTGTAACAATCAGGCATTATAAGGGAACTTGTACTTTGGAGAGAACCAGCTCTGTCTCTTACACTGTGACAAGTCAGGCTCAGCTAAAAATAGCAACCAGCAAGGAAAACAAGATGAATGCATCCCACGCCACCCTTTGAGAAGTCCTTTTCTCCCCACTAATTTCAGCTGAAGACGCCCCAAGAGCATTTGTGCCAGACACCACAAGATCAGTTGGGGTGTGCAGGTTAAGAGCTCAGGGTTTAGGAAGCTTAAGAGCAAAGGGTGGCAGCAAGACCCTTTGACAGGCTGAGAAGGGCAGGAGCCACGGGAAATCAGCCTCTGACACGAGACCTGAGCCCTGCTGTGCTCACACCACGAGTGCAGCTTTTATCCTTCCCCAGCACCCAGAGAGATGTCACTCACATGGCTAAAGGACACAGGAGAGCCACAGGAACGAGAACCCTCTACAGTGGCAAGGTTTCTTGCTGTTTCTTTAATTTTTTGTCTGGCAAGTGAAATACATTTCAGCAGAAGGTGGGAAAGGACTTGGAACAAAATTGATCTTGGCTGAGCAAACATTTGACAATGTTCTGTGGGAAACAACCATCTGTCTTGGGAGATATCAACTCCAGGAGATATTGATGGCACTAAAAATATCTGCCTCAGTCCACAGTCCCACGGCATTCAGTTTTCAAGCGTGGAAAGCTTCAACCCTTCAGAAGAAAACCTTTCTATTTAATTCTATTTTTAGAGTGTTGACTTACCAGGTGGAGAGTGAGAGGCTCTGGTTTGTTCAAGATGCAGCCACACAAGTTTTTGGTGCCTGGGATGAGTGGAAACTAGAGAGGAGCTGCAGACAGATAATTAATATGGATTAAATGGAAAAAGGGCTTTGTGCTCTGCTTCACAAGTACAGACCGTACACAGAGATGGATGTCTCTATCTCAGAAGAGCTTCCTGGAGCAGTTTGGCAGGCTGGCTTCTTCTGAGAAACATGAGAGGAGAGAAAAAAAAAAAGTACTCTTTGAAAGAAACTTTAAAAACATACCATGAATTCAAAACAGCTCTTCTCTCCTCACTGACAGAGGCTAACAGATTTATTGAAGCTGACAAACAGTCCCCATCCCATGAATCATTAAGATTTAGACCGTTTCACCTTCCACAAGTCACTAAAATTCAAGATAATATGAAGTTTTGCAAGGGAAAAGAGAAGATGGGGCAGCTTAACTTCATCAATGGATGTTCTGCACAGAAGTTGGCACATCTATTTTTGTACCTGTGATTTGCTGGTCTCCTGCTGCCCAGGCAGGTGCTTTTCCATGGGCCTCTGAAGTAAGTAACAGTTATTTTTACCACAAACTGGAGATCTTACCCCAGGGCATATTCCATTTTGGAAAAGGCAGGCTCTTGGCCATCAGGGGTCTCTGTAGGGGAATACCAGAGATGAGAGGATTACAGGCAAAACCCTTGAATTGTTCTTCCATACCTGCTCCAGTGTCTCTCACTCACTTCACCTGTGATTTGTACAAACTCCCCACCACAGCCAAGCCAAAATTCACATTCCTTCATAAGGAGCTCCAGATGCAGCAAGAACAAGATCCTCGTTCCACAGGAACAACCTGCTTTCTCCTCTTTAAATCCTCACCCCATCATATATCCTGGGATAATTTTTAGGGCTGGCTGTTCTGGGATTTTTTCATTTTCTGGTGGTTTTCTGTTGCCCAGGAATGCCAATAAAAAATGCCATACACTTGTGCCCAGAGCAAGGACAAATTCTTCCTGCTGACACCCCTTGCCTCCAGCAACTGCTCACTGTGAACCCCAGAGCTGGATCCACCTTCTTCATCTCTAGTGTCTGCCAGAGGATCTCTGTTCTGTGGCCAGCGTGGCAATCCCATGGGAATCCTTGCAGAATGCCTTGCAGAAGGATGACTGGTCAGTACACTCAAAAATAAATAATGCCAAATTCAGTCAGATACTGCAGTGATGGAGGTAGAAAATGCAATGACTGCTTCATCCAGATACACTCAGGTGGGTAAAGGAAAGGGATAGAAAAGGAGAATTCCCATTTCTGGAGTACTTTAGGGAAAAAACCCACAATAAAACACCTCAGGAAACAGTAGCTTCATGGAATAGTGAATACGACACACTGGGGAAAAGGGAGTCAGGGTTTGTTTCCTGGGCAACTGGGGAACCATAAAGACAGTGGATCACAGTTAGGAAAGAAGTGGAAACACCTGAAATAGGAAGGCAAGAAGGAGAAGGGATTTCTTCCTGCAGATACAGCATGAGAAGGAGAAAAAAGGGCGATAGGATGCACATTTTTTGATGACTTTTTAAAAAAGTTGGGTTTATTTGCATGACAGCTCTGAAATAGGACAAAGTACAGAGAAGGGCAATGCTGCATAATGTGAAAGAGGAAAGGGAGCTGTTTGGCTTTTTCATTTAAATGCATGAAAATCTCTGTGAGGTCTGTGTGTGTTGAGAGGAGGGGTATGAATTTTAAAAAAATTATGATAAAGTAAATGATGACTCCAGTGAGAGAACAAATTCGAGTTGAAGGCTCATAAGCACAGCTAAAATTAGGAACTGTGCTAATAGTCCCAAGCAGTGTTTCAGGTTGATGCTGAGTGGGCCACTGACTCAAAAAACACATCGGCAAGACTGAATCCTCTGTAGTTCTTTGGGAATGAAATGTGAGGTAATGGTCACAGGGACCTGGCTGCAGGATGGATGGATGGATGATGGATGGATCCCTGCCCATCCACAGGGATCTCCTGACCCCGCTGAGGTGGGTCTCCATGGGTGGTGAGATGCCAGACTGTCTCTAAGAGCCACATCCTGCTGGTCCTCTCTGCCTCCCCCATCCCACTCTTTTTCCCTGGTACCAGCAGTGCCCTGCAAGGGAAGGATGCAAACTTGCAAAGTGACTTACTGGGGAAAGAGCAGAGGAATGGAAAACCAATAGATTCAGGCCTGGACACACCCAGCAGGGAACAGGCACCCCAGAAGTGAAGGGACTTGGAGGTTTGGTGGTGGGAAAGAAGAGGACAGCTTGGCTTCCAGCTTAGTGGTGACCCAGACCCCTCAATCTGTCCCCCACCACCAGGGCTGGCTGCCACCCGAGCTCTGGCTGCCTTCCTCCATCCTTCCTTGTGCTGGGGCCATCTGTGTGCTAAGGCAGACTTTGAGGGGGACACATGGGGAGAAAACTCTTGAGACACTGGACTGCTGCTCAAGACACGGAGATGTCGGTGGTGCCTTACCAACAGGAGATCTTTGCTGGCTTTGTATCATCTTCACCAGATGTCCAATCACAAACAGGTTTCCTTTTAGCATCTGAGGGAAGATCATCAAAAACTCACAAAGCACAGGCTGGTCTGAAAACAAAGGAAATGAAAATCATGGAATCACAGAATAGCCTGGGTTAGAAGGGATCCCAAAGATAATCTCATCCCAGCCCTCTGCTATGGGCAGGGACACCTTCCACTAAACCAGGTTGCTCAGAGCTCCGTCCAACCTGGTCTTGAACACTTCCACAGATGGGGCATTCATAACTTCTCTGGGCAACCTGTTTCCGTGCCTCACCACCCTCACTGAATTTTCCCTCATATCTACTCCTTAGATAACTCCTTATTCCCAAATTTCCAAAAACCAAATCCAGATGAAGGCAATTAATGTAAAGAACCACATATGGTCACTAATAATACTTGGATTTCAGTTGTCCTGGTCAAACCAAAGCATTTTTGCCACATCATCAAATACATGCTATCTGTGCATCCTTTATTCAGTAATGATTTGTTTATACATGGCTGCGGTGCACCCTGAAACATACAGCTTACTAATTAACTCCTAGCCACCTGGGATGGCAATTAGCACAACAAAACCTGGAGCAAATCCATCAGACTGATCATGGGTTGTACATGCTTGAATCACTGAAAACAGGCAGCCTTGGTGGTTTTTTTAAGGAGAAAACATGCATTTCAGGTTGAGTGCAGGGGAGGCTGTCCAGGACTGACACGTGTGAGAAATCAGGCTCTAGTCGTGCAGGGAGCTGCAGGCTCGAGGTTCTCAACCTTCAAGTTGGTTCAGTGGCAGCACAAGGATCACATCAAAGAGCTGGAACTCTTTTATCCCATGGAAGAATGCCTGCCCAGTGCTGTCCCTCAAAGTCATCCTGCCAACAGACCATGGACTGGAGGTTTTGTGATGAAGAACTACAGATCTGCCTGGGACCACTGAACCAAAGCAAAGACAAGCTAAATTTGGGTGAAAGACTTCACACTCTGTGCACATGCAGAAGGGCTGCTAAGTTGATACAAAAGCTTTCTGATATCATACCTACTGGGTTTGAGGCTCTTGAGAGTTTAGTGCCTTCCCTCCTTTGCTTCCATGAAAAATTACAATCGGTGGGCGCTTCTCATGCAGCTCCACCCTGTCCATTTGCTGCTGATGGGTGAATTTAATTCTGCTGGAAATGCAGAGGTGGGCTGCAAACGATGAACTGTTTCCTGTCAGTGTTTAAGCTCCTTCATGCCTGCTCAGGGGCTTTGCCTAAAATCAGCCACAATCTGCCCACATCCATACCTAATTGTCATAAACATGTGAAAACAGATCACAGCATAGTTAGCAATTCTCCCTTCATTATGCCAGTGTGCTTCTCATAGCATAATCATGATCAACAGACATGTCATTCTCCTCTCACTGTTTTCATTTTGCAAATTTAGCTTCTTTTTCCCCTAGTAAGGATTAAAAAAATGGAAAGAAAGAAACAACATAAACCACCACCTTTCGAAGGCTGAGTCTGCCCATGCAGCTGTTAGTGACAAATAGCCTCTAACCTGCAGAATCAGGCTCTGCAGTAGCCAGCAGCAGCAGGAATAAAAAAGCACGCGGTTTGAAAGAAAACTTGGTGCTCATCACAGGCAGCTCAGAGCCTGCACTTCATCAAGGGCCAATTTTCACTAGGATTAGTTAAGCAGCCATTTCCTTCCTCACTGGCTTTTAACCATTTGTTGTTTATGGTGCAGCCTGGGAAGCTCTGCAATAGACACTAAAGCATTTAGGAGAAGCAGCAGGAGTCACTCCACAGGAGTAAGTTAAAGCTCAGCATGTGCCCTTCAGCTGGAAATCATAAAGCATCCCTGGAAACATGTAGCTGAGCCCTGAGCTGGAAGACAGAAAACAAGAGGGCATCTTTCCTGCTCCCCATGGAGAGGGCTGCCAACCATGACCTGTTCATTCCAGGTGATGTAAATGCAGACATTTTTGCTAATCTTATGCTAAGTTTGATTTCAAATTTTGCTTTTGCCTGCTTAGCCTTTTATTCACTCCTCCCTCTCTCCCCTGTCTTTGAAGGTTGCCTGCCCTTAGGAGTCTCTTCTTCCTTTCTCTATCCAAAACATTTGCATTCTTCCTCAAAATGTTGCTGATACTGTCTCCCATCCCATCATCCCCAGCTTCCCAGTCGTTGCATGCTTCTTGAGAAATAAAACGAATTCAAGGTGCTGTTAAAACTTATGATCCAGAGACAATATTTGCTTTGGTTATTGTACAGAGAATTGAAGAAGCTGGGATCTCCCAGTTTCAGGAATTAAAGAGCTGTTTTACACAGTACACTGCCTTTTTTGTGGAACTGATCAGAAAATGCTGGTCTGAAGTCTGGAGTATTTATTCCAGGACCAGTGAGTAGCAGCAGCTGTGTGTGAGGTTTTGGAAAGGACAAAGGACATTTGTAACTTCTGTCCAGTTTATTTTGTAAAGCAGCTTTAGATTTAGGAATGAGTTCAGATAAGTTTGTGCACTGTGCCATTTTACGGGACAGCAAAGCCAGTGGCTGACTGACACCCCTGGGGGTGGGAGCACTGACTCCTGTGCCAGACAGCAGTGATGCTGGTGGAGGTGAGAAGAGCCAGGCTTCCAGGGCTTCCCAGTGCCTGACATTGGAGGCCTGGACACCTCTTATGGAGAGCAAAGGCAAATACCCAACAGTGGTTTAATACCAATTATCAAAACTCCTCTGTCCTCTGGCAAATCGAGTCGGTTTCCAGGACAATCTAACTATTTGTGCCTGCTTCTGGTCTGTTTGATGCTGTTAAATTCCAGCTCAAAAATGAATCTGTTGTGGAACAGCAGCACTGGTAATGGATACGCAGATCCTGTAATGGGATCACCACAGCTAGCAATGCAGATGAAGTCCAGCTCCTGAACCAGCAGAAGGGCTGCACACCACAGTTGGATTTCCAGGCTCTTTTAAAGCTGAGTTCCTTCTCACACAAGGAACAGCAGTCCCAGAATAGCATCGTGTTTGCCACCTCTCAGCCAGAAAAATCTCACTGTGGACAGCCTGTGAGTAAGTGTGAACCCAAGCCCAAAGCTCTGACGCCACAGTTTCCAGAAGTGACTCTTCTGCTCATCCCCTGCTGTGGCCAGGGGTGCTCCTGTGGGACAAGGGACAGTCCTGGACTGGAGCCACTCCACTTCCTGTGATCCAGCAATGAGCACACCTGCCCTTTGCTCTCAGGAATGTCCAGCTCTGCTTCTCTCCGACACCAAATAATCCCAGTATGATCAGCAGTTCCCCCAGCTTAGTCTGAGGAAGGTGAGCACCACCCACCCACACCTCACAAATATTTCTGCCTGCCACTCCAAGAGCTCCGCCTGTTTCTTCCACCTTGCCTTTTCTCACTGGAATTCAAAAAAAACAACCTGCTTAAAAACCCAAAACTTGCTTAAAAAACTCAAACCAATCTCATACAGAGAAACCTGACCAAAATTGGCCATGCCACTGCACTTGCCTTTTTCCCCAGAGGGGAGGATGCGAAAGCAAACAAGACATGGCAGATGTTTGTCATGGTGTAAACGTGCTGCTGGACGGGGTTCAGATCCTGTTGTGGTGAGAGCTCAGAAAGCTACAGTGCAGAAAGCCAAACACTTCAAGACGAGCTTTTTGTTTTGAAATACTTCCAGATGATGTGTCACAGAGCTAATTTAGGCAAGAATAGATTTTCCTAAGCAAGACAATGATAGAACATTACACTCTGTTGTTACGCTGAAATTGCACTACCTAAAAGGCAATTCCTCACCTGCATCAGAGTATTAAAATAATTTGGTTTTTTTCATCAAAGTGCAGAAAAGATGAAGAGCACTACAGCAAAATGCCTTCAGATGGAGATACAAGCTGTCCAGCACATTCCAGATCTTTGGAAATTACAATTCATCTTTTCCAATAATTTTGAATTAATACCTACCTACCTACATCAGCTTGTTTCTAAATTGCAGTGACACACATGGTTAAATTCTCAGCTGTATTAGAACATCCTGAGTGAATGAAAAGGAAAAAAAAAAAAAAAACCCAGCTCACGGTTTGTACATGTTGCATTATATCATCATTTGACTTTAGGATGTTGGAATTTGTTTTATCAGAATTTGACACTATCTACTTGACTCAAACACACTAAAAATGTAATAAAACCACCAAAAATGTCATGCCTGTGAGCTTCAAAGCAGCACAAAGCTTGACTATTTTAACACCTTTTTTAATCTTAAAGGCACTGCTTACCTATTGATTCAGCCTGTTCACCCAGGATCATTCTGTCACTGTTGCTCAGAGTTTTAATGCATTTCTCTCTACACAATAATTGAAAAAATAATAGATATAACACAAAATTTCATGGCCTGTGGTTAAGGCTTCAGAGTTTCCTTGTGCTCATTGTAGCACAGCTCATTAAAAATGCATCATGCTAATGAGAAAGCAGCAGACTGCTGGCCAGGACAGGTCTGCAAAGGTGTGGGGCAGTTTAATGAGGGAAAAATTCTTTCCTAAGGAAAGCAGGGACAGAAACTGCTTCCTATTTCTGGTCTCAAGGTTTTGATTCCAGTACGGCATCACAACCGATGTACATCCAACTGCTCCTCCCAGTCACGACATCCCAGCTCCTCCCTGTTATGCCCCCAGGGAGGGAATTCTCTCCCACTCTGGGAGGTGGGCAGGGGTTACTTGGTGCCCCTTGCACAGAAAAAACCCACAACACAACAAACTCCTTGGCAAACGTGGAGCCGTGTTCAACCTGTGATGGGAATATCCTGGAACGGTGCCTGGGACAGCAGGGACATGACCCCTACAATTCCCTACAATAATAACATGAGCTGTAGGAAAATTTTCCCAGAGGAGAGGGCCTCCATCACCCTGAAATCCCATTCCTGTTGTATCAGCCTTTCCCACAGCAAAGTGCAATTCCAGAATAGAAACCATTCCGTGCCAAAGCGATAAAACTCAACACCTTGTGAAACAAATCACCAAAGCCCAGGATGTTACTTAGATACAATAAGATTTTTAAAAATTTGCTAATTATGGACCTTCTCTTACTGATACCTTTAGATTTTGAATGTTCCATCTTTTCTCTGGGAGCAGGGAAGCAGAGAGACTTGCCCTTTCTTCCTTTTTCTTTCATGGAAGGAAATGTGCCTTCTCTCCAGGTCATATATTGCACAAGATATTTTGAAAATTGTACAAGATGTTTTGGAAAGCAGCAGGCAGATCTACAGTAGCATTCAGGTTCCTTCTTCATGTTGAATTTAGGATTACAGGGATCCAGGTATAATTTAATTTAAAAAAAAAATTAAAGGGAGTAAAGATAAGCAGTCAAAATTAGCATGCAAAGTAGAAGCTGTAATTTTTTTTTCTGTGCAAATATTAATTTTACAGAAAATAAGTAGAAGCAGTATTCTTAATAAAACAGTTTTTCCTTTTAACCAAAGACTATTAAAACAAAAAGCTCTTTGAAAAAAAATCCTAACCAAATATATCTGACAAAATACCCAAGTCTTTCTTCTTTCCTTGCTTCTCCCCCTTCCCTCACCCTGTTTTCTCTCCTTAAAGGGAATTGTTTTATTTTCTGTGCTTTTGTTGTCACATCTGGGAGGCCATTTGTGTTGTTGCCTTCAATATATTTCAGTCAACCTGGCAGCAGATGTATTGCAAAGCGAATTAAGATCCAGGCAGGCAACGTGAAAGGCTAAAACAAGGTACTGCAAATCCGATAAAATTTGGGGCAGAGACTGTAGTCAGCTCTGTGGGTGCAGGGTCAGCTCTTTGCTGGTCCCCTACCTTACCTGGGGGCAGGTTCATCATCTCCTGTGTCACCAAGGGCTCTGCCCACCCACCCTGTCACCCATCCAGGGCTCTGTTTGGAGCAAGAAGCAGCACATATTCCTGAGCCCACTCAGCAGGAGCAGCTCCTGAAAGTGAGAGTTGTTAAAAGAAGCACTTGTGTGTCCCTTCTCTCCTTTGGACTCCAAATATAGTTTAGGAATGTACACGGAGGACAGGATATCTGCAGGTGGGTGGAAGTGTCTGCATCAGCTTCTCAGTCAGCAATGCCCAAATGTAGCTGACAGCCTGGAGCTGCTCAGCAGGCTGGAGAGGATTAACACATCCACCCAGGGCAAAATGTAGCAAAAAAGCTTTTTTTTCCCCTCTCCTGTCCATGCTGCCTTCCTAAACACCAGGAGAGAAGGAACCCATTAAAGAGACTGTATCTTACCAAGTGTCACATGGCATCATTAAATTGCAGATGTGCCAGCAGATAATTTTGATAAAGACCAAGAGGCACGTAAGAGTTATCAGCCATGACTCCAAGGATGACAGGTTGTTGCCACAATTTCCTAAGAGGCTGCATCTGTGAACTCCAAACACCCTTTATATTTTTTGCCCTCCCACAGCCTTCAGCAACTGGAGTTTAAGTCTCTTTTAAGTTGATGCGCTACAAAGGAACCAAAAGAAAGCCTCAAGGGGAAGATATCGGCTTCAGCTATTTGATCCAGGTTTTTATGTTGCTATTCTATGCCCAATTCTGAGAAAAATAAATCCCTTTATCCTCTGATTCCCTACCTAATCAGAACTAGGCCATTTTACCCAGATAGCCAAGCCACGTCGCTTAACACCCACATTGATTTCAGCCCCCTGGGAGTCAGATCTGAGAGATTTTCCTTTGAAGGACTAGTCAGAAAAGAGAGTAATTTGGCTGTTGCTGCTCTTGTGGAGCTGTCTTAGTCACAAAATGTTACTCTTCCCATAAGGAAAACGAGTGGTCCAGCAGCGTGAGCCCAGACAAGGATCCAGGAGCCTTCAGGTCTGGAGCAGCCTCCTAAAAGGAAAAATGGATCCACTCTCACCTGTGGTTGTTTTTGGCAGAGTTAGCAAGGTCTTTGTCAAACACTAAAGGCTAAAAATATCTTTCAGCACCTGCAATTGTAGTCTTCTGTTTCTCAAGGTTTTTTCTTTTTTTCTTTTTTTTTTTTTTTTGTTTGGTTTTTTGTTTTTTTTTTGTTTTTTTTTTTTCCCTAAGTGCATGCATAGACACAGGAAAGCAAACCCAACAGATGAAACAAGAGCATTACTGAAGGTGATTGCACAGGAACCTTGGTTAATGAGCTTGTAGCATGCCTTACTTTCTTGGCTTAGCATCTCGTTGCTACATCAGATCCCTTTAGCTTTGAAACTCCAATAATTTCCAAAATTCACACGAACATCCCCTGTGCCTGAGCAGCAGAGTCACCACTGGGGTTGTTGTGGTAAACAAGCTGTTCTACCAGCCAGGAAAGGAAAGTGCTGTATAAACACTGAGTAATTCCTCAGAGGATTAACAATGCTAGAGCAAGGTGAAAACCTGAAGTAGCTTTACTCAATGGAATGCAGCCAAACCTCTTTTCCACAGTTGATGGAGATCTGTGACTGCAGCACATTCAGATTTATTATTTTTTCCAGAAGCTGTTCTTACAGGTTAAAATGCAAATTGCACTTTTACTCACACTGGAGTGCAGGTCAAGAGAGAGGATTCTGCCCCTCCGCCCCACTCTGCTGTGACCCCACCTGCGGTGCTGTGTCCAGATGTGGTGTCCCAGCACAGGAAGGACGTGGAGCTGTTGGAGTGAGGCCAGAGGAGGCATCCAAGTTGATCAGAGGGACAGAACAACTTGTGTTGTTGTTCCTTGTGTTGACTTCCTTGAAGGAACACTGAATGATTTGGGATTTTTCAGCCTGGAGAAAAGAAGGCTCAGGGGTGACTTAATTGTGACCTTCCAGTACCTGAAGGGAGCCCAAAAGAAAGATGGAGAGGGACTATTTGGGAGGGTCTGGAGTGACAGGACAAGGGGCAATGGCTTTAAACTGACAGAGAGTAGGTTTATATCGGATATTAGGAATGAGTTCTTCTCTATGAGAGTGCTGAGGCAGTGGCACAGGTTGTCCAGAGGAGCTGGATGCCCCTGGATCCCTGAAGTGTTGAAGTCCAGGTTGGATGGGGCTCTGAGCAACCTGGGATAGGGTAAGGTGTCCCTGCCCACCTTTGGGGGATTGGAACTGGATGACCTTTGAGGTCCCTTCCAACCCAGGCCATTCCATGATTCTGTGAAATACAAAGCCACTGAAGTGACTTGAGTGACATTATCCTGACTGCCTTAACCTGGACTGAAATCCTTCTCTTCACCCCACACCACCACAGCTGGGTCTCACACTGCCTCCCTGGGACTCACCACACCCACACATGAAGGAGAACTTTGGGAAGAGTCACCTTTCTGCTCATTATCTGGGGAAGGCTTTTCCTCATCGTACCTTTTCTCACCTGAGTAACTGTGTGCCACGCAAATGCTCTGCCTGTGGGTTCACAGGGCAGGATAAAGCCAGCGTGCCACATGTCACAGGCAAAATAACTAAATGGTGACAGGTAAAATCCTCATCTAAGAGACTATTTCTGAGAGCTGCATGTTGGGCCTGTGCTGCTCAGTGTCTCTGCTCACGGTTTAGGGAGGAAAAAGATCCAAGTGATGTGTCACACATGATACATGACACATGCATGCAGTGACACAGGAATTAGTATGAAAATAAATAACAACAATGCCCAGCCAAGGGAAAACAGAGAAAGGCAGCTGCTAGAGGAGACACCTTTTAAGTTGCTCTATTGAATTAACGGCTAAAGGGAGTTATTTAGGATTTCCAGCCAGGTGGCAGAGATGAGACCCTGCTGCTTCTCCTTGTCAAAGAGGGGCTCAGCTGTCCACTGCTGTGCTGTGCTCAACTCCTACCCCATGGCCTGGAGGCACCAAAACCAAGGGAGAACTTCAGAGCAGCCAGCCAGGCAAAGGAGATCAAGTGAGGAGACCGGTGGGTGGTAGATAAAAGAGGAGAAATCCCAGGAAGAGAGGAGAGACTTTTCATAGCTCCATCAGAAGGTCAGAGGGGTGTCTAAGGACACTGAAGCAAATGGTGTTACCAGATTATGGTTTTTTAAAATTAGTATTCATAAACAAAACAAAGCAGTTTTTTCCCCCATCATTAAATTAAAAGTATGATTATTTTAAAATTTTTGTATTGCTGAGAAAATGTTTGCAATTAACTTCATTAGCCCTTTCCTGGTTGTCAGAAGTTCCTTCTGATGGCTATGCCTCTTTAAAAGCTGCATCCAACCATTACAATACACAGTTTATTCCATGAAGTCTTCCATATAGACCTCCCAATCTGCTATGGACTGTCAAACTAGTATTTGCTAAAACAAATCTCTCAACCTTCATTAACTGACAGGCTTATCCTCACTATAGTTACACAAAAAGTTAATATTTGTCTTTGTAGTGGCTGCCATTTCTCACTGTAGAATAAATGATGCCTCAGCTTCTTAAAAACCCAGATGTGTTTCTGATACTGTTCCCCTAAACTTGAACAATTAACATCAGAAATAATCTAATAAAACAAAGTTTCACAGTCTTGTTACCTCATTACAGTTGTTCCTCAGCACCACAGAGCTGCCAAGGCATTTCTCATCACCACATAATTTCCAGGCTACTTCTCCCAATTTCATAGATGACAAAGCAGAAAGCTGCATAGCTCATGTAAATCACTGTACACCCAATGTCCCACCAAAAGCTGGCTGCTGAGTCACAAATCAAACATCAGCCCTGCCAAGCCTTACTTTCTCCCATCCTGATATGTAGCAGAAAAACATGGAATCACAGAATCATCAGGTTTGGGAGGGATCTCTGGAGATCATCCAGTCCAACCTCCTGCCAAGTCAGGATCACCTGGAGCAGGTGACACAAGAACACATCCAGGTGTGTTTGGGATGTCTCCAGTCAGGGGGACTCCATGATCATCCTGGGCAGCTGTTCCAGTGCTCTGCCACCCTCAAGATAAAGAAGTTCTCCCTCATGTTGAGTGAAACTTACTGTGGCTTAGTTTATGGGCATAAACTAATCATGACATGAAGGTGTGTCCATCTGTCTGATCACGTACATCCATCCTCTTTCCCTTTTCTGAGCACACCAAACAGCCACAAATCAAATGTCCTTTTATGACCCATTTTTGGTGTAAGGAATGCAAATCCAGACCTTTCATAATTCAGAGAGAGAGAGAGAGCACACAAGCCAGCATGTACACATGCCCAGAGAGGGTTTGCAATTATGCACAGACTCCCAGAACCAGACTGTGACCTCAGCATCCGCTTGGTACAACTTCAAAGGATGTTCATCCTACTGCTTCCAACTCCCAATTCTGTTCATCCTACTCCTCCTGATGTTTGTTCAGGGAAACAGAAGCTGTTTTGTGGAAGACAGAACACAGCTGAAAACCTCCAGGATGCCCTGAATGGTCTTTCCACAGCTGGCAAGAGGTGGGCAGAGGATCAGGGTTGTGGAAGCCAGTATGGTGTGGGAAGACCATCAGAGAGAGTTGTGGCAACTTTTATGTTGTGGCTTAGAGATGTCACTTGTGTGGCACAAGTAGGGGCTGAGTCTGCAACCCCAAAGTGGCCTTGGATTCACCTCCTTGCCCCAGCTATTCCAGGGAGAACCATTTCCTGGAGTCCTCTGCCCTGCATAGCACAAGGCCCTTTCTAGCCTTACCAAAGGCCAATACCAACCAAATTCAGTCTGGCCAAATTAAAATTTCTTTTTTTTCCTCATTGTCCAAGCACACTTTGAGCTTTCCAGCCCATTTTCCACGTACTCTCCAGCTCTTTAATCTTCGCAGCAACAAGAACAAAACTTGCCAAGCATTTTCTTGCATGTCTTTCCACTGGTCTTAAATACTAATGCATTGTATAACTCTGCCGTGTGCCCAGGGACCCTTTACATTATTTAAAGGCTGTCAGTCAGGTGTGAACCTTTCCATTGATTTACCATTCACTTCTCATCCTCTCCTGGATGCATTAGGCAGCTGCAGCCCGCTACTGGTGTTGAAGAATAACAATTCCATTTGTTTGGACCTGACTTAGAGCCGCTCGCTTTTGCAGCCTATATAATTCTCCTTACCGTGGTTTCTGTGACATTAATGACAAAATAAATAATTCAGCGTGATTTTCACCCAAATGTAGCCCTGTCAGAGACTAATATACAATCTTTGCTAGCTTATTTAACAAAACAAGCCCCTGAATGATGCTTTTAAAGGCTGAAGCTCTCATTTTAATGGAATTTGGTGGCAAAACTCCCCCGAGACCCAGCGGTAACTAACAGGCACAACGTTCCCACTCTTGTTCCTGCCAACCCACCTTCTCACTTAGCCCTGGTATTTATGCTCTGCACCCACCCAGCAGGTCTGTGCCTTCTTGCCCTGCACATCTTAGGCTGGCTTTTTATGGAGCTGCACTTTACCTGAAGGGGCCATAAACTGGAGCTGAACAGCACCAGGGATGTCTACAGGGTAATTAGGAGAAACGAGAACACTTAGTTCCCTAATGAGACCTGACAGTGAGGCTTCAGGAATGAAAGCACTCCTGTTCTTGCTCTTAGGGTGGTGGGTTTAGTCACATACCAAACCACTCCAAGCATTTCAGGAGGGCTGCTTGGCTACAAGAGCTCTATAACAGGACCACCATTAAAAAAAAAAAAAAATACTAATATTTTGGATATTCCTAATCAAGTTTCCAGTACCTTCACTGAGGCCAGGATATGCTTCTCCATATCCACTCCCTCAGTTCCTCTACAGCATGCTTTTTCTCCATTTCTCATACACTCATTCCTACTTGTCCTGTGTTCATTAATGCTGTCCCTGAGCTGCTGTGCTAAAACTGGCGTCAATAGCTGTAGAATTTATGCATAAAGGAACACTCCTACCAAGAAAAATCTTGCATCTTTCCCTCAAAGCCGTGCTGCTTCTCCTTAGAAGTGTATTGGTTCCAAAATGATCTCAGGGTTGACTTGGGAGCAAGACCCTTCTTTCCTCATGACTTTATGTTCACCTCCTTTTCTTCTTTTTCCAGGAAAACCACTTAGTTTGTGTGTAAGCAACACATTCAGAGACAGCATATACATCATGCCAAATTATTCTAGCCTGGAGCAAGGTCAATTTGATATTCAGATTGGCTTTTCATTCATCCCAGGGCTGCAAAGTGATTTGGTTTTCTTTCAGCTTCAATTTACCTAAACTACGGGTATCTGATTTTTGATTTTGCAGACTAGACTGCTATCCAGGGTGTTTTTTTCCTCATGCCAATGGAGTCTGGTTTTCCTGTTATGCAACTGCAGCTGCTGTTTGCAAAGACCGCAGTGTCCATCAGGTAGTTGAGGAAATAAAACCTAATGAATTCTCATGGAGAGAGGAATCATTAAACTTTGTGGTTTCAAAATAATGATTTGCCCATTTCTTTCAGAATAGCATAGTAGTGAATAGATGATACATTTCAAAGTATATTCTAAGGAAAATGGCTAATGGTTTCCTTGGAGCTGGAAATTATGCTCCAGGAAAGGAATGCATCTGTCCCCAAAAGCAACTGTGATTGTAAAGGAATGAGAGACAAGCAATGCATCCTTTTGGGTTTTCTTCCCCAACTATAAGACACCGAACCAAAAAGTTTCTGACAACCCAGGTGCCTCAGGAGCCCACATCACCCTTGAGAATCCCTTCACAGCCCCAGTCCACCATGCTTCACCCACTTCCTTGTTCTCCCTGCATGAATCCTAACCCTAAAAATAACCATAACTCAACCATAACCATAGAGTAACTCCTGTATCATCTTGCAAAGGGGCATGTCCAAAACCACCTGTTTGAACAGAAACAGCTTGGTTTAAAGTCCTGATGAGCTAAACAGTGCTGTTAACTCACAGGCTGTGGAGTTATTAAGCCAAAAACCAGCATTAAACATGGAGAGTCTGAGTTCTGCATGACATTAAGGTTACCTGCTCAGTGGTGATTTTATTTACATCAGTGACATCAGCACAACCAGGAATGAGCAGACAGAGGGGCCCAGAAAATCTCCTTAAAATCAAGGAAACTGACACAATCGAGATATCAGCACTGGTCTCATAATGCATCTGATATGGAAAGAAAAATCAAAGTGGCCTTTCTGTATAAATGATCCAAGAAAAAACACTGCACCCAGCAGAGAACACCTGATGGCACAGTGGAGCTCTTGCAAAGGGTTCTATTCCTGCCTGTATGCACAGTTTGCAGCTTGATTCGCTCAGTACCAGCTTTAGCTTTGCTGTTCACTCAGTCTGAACTGCACACAATACTTACAGCAGCATACGTGGGACTGACACAAATACAAATGAATTCCTCACATTGGGAGTTATGACGATGACACCAGGAAATGAACTCCCAGGAGCTTTAAAAGAGGAGAAAGAGAAATCTAAAAAAAAAAAAAAAAAAGAAGAAATCACTGTTGGCTTTTATTTGATTTCCTGATATTTTCAGCTTCCATAAACATTACCTCAGTTGATTCCCTGCACTGAATTATTTTATGGTAGGAATAAAGTTGGGATTTTTTTTCACAAATAAAAAAGCATTCATCCTGACATAGCAGCCCTACTATCATATTAAAGGCACCTCCCTTTAAAGGCAGAGCTATTCCAGATTAGAGAGAATTTTCGTTGGAACCAGAGGCTGAATTGCACTTTTCATTCCCATGAATCACAGCAGACAGGAGCAGCTAGCTGGGATCCTCCAGGAGCAGGGCTGTGCTGGTAAGTGGATTGACTGCACTCAGCAAAGCAGCAATTCTCAGTGATCCCATCCACTGCAGCCCAGCAAACACTGACCAGTGCCTGATCTGGTCCAGCACACACTGTGGGCACTGCTGACTCCCCCTCACACCTTGGTCCCCCCCAGGAAAGAGCCACGACAAAGGGAGGGAGAGGAGCTCACTGCAGGCGCCGGCTCCTTGCAGCAATGACTATTTTACTCCTCTGAAAAAATCACTGGGGGAGTTTGGAAGGCTGAAATCTGCCGTGACTTAACCTTTACAATGACAAGGTTTTGCTGCTTTGCTCCCAGCTCTCCCACCCAGCTGGGACACCAACACCCCACATTTTCCTCTCCATGCCTCACTTTCCCTTTCCTGTCAGCTTTGGGGCTGGTGACGCTTTCCAAGCCCTCGTGCCAGCTTGCTGACAAAGATCAGGGTGACTCAGTGACAGCGTGGAAAGGTTTGGCTCCTCTGAGAAGATGCTCGTTGAACCCAGCATCCCTGAGCAATGAAATGCTCACAATGCACAGCCCCTGCACTCTGCAGCAGAGGCAGGAGTCAGTCCTGCTGCCAAACCTTGGTGACACTCGGGGTGGCTTTGTCAGCACAGCACAGCAGTAGAATGAACACACACAGCAAGAGCAACCAGCACAGCCAGCCCTGCTCTAAATGCTGCCAGAATATTTATAACCTAAGTGTTCTGCCCAGGGAGGTGCAGCCTAATTTAGGCTCCTTCTTCCTGCTTACTTTCCTCTCCTCAAACATGAGAGTTTTCTATCATTAATCTTCACACTCTCATAGTTCCAGTGTCCTGAACTTGTATTTCTCTTTATAGGCACAAGCTGTCCTCCTAGTGCACAGAGCAGCTGACCTGGTCACCTTTCCTGACAACACTCACAGCTCCACAGGGTCAGGGCCATGATAAGGAATAAATCATTCCCAGGTGTCTGTGCACACACTTGAACAAGGTTCATAGAAGTGGTTTTTCCACACAAGAGGCTGCCCAGCCCCAGCTGTTTCCTCCCATCTTGATTTCAGAGTGATTTCCAGAATTATTCCTGCTCCTTCAGTCATTTTCACCAGACCAGAAGTTGGTCCTGCTCTGCAGAAGTGATTGTGCTGCTATTTTCATCTTCCCTGCGCTCAGCCAGTGCAGTTCTGTGCCCTGGCACAGACACTAAACCCAAGGGGACTTTAGGAAATTAACTGGCAGCTGTGAGGCTATGGGAAAGAACTTTTGAGCAAAATCAGCACCAGATCTGAAGCAACATCAAAATCCCAACAGGAGCAGGTACACTAAACAAAGGTAACTGGAATGCTCCAGGATGGCATTTTGTTAATAGTAATAATAAAAATTTAAAAAAAAGGCAGAGTTTACTGACTGAAACTGCTGACTCTCACTGGCACTGGAATGGGAAAAATTATCAAAATGCTTTCATTTTATATTTCACATTATAACTCAAGCCTAAATAAAGGTATTTAAAACCCCAGGTATTGAAAAACCCCCAACACCACCAACAAAAATCAAGGGCTTTTAGTTTTTGTAGCTAACAAATAATTCAATTACTCACCCAGCACTAACGTGAGGGCAAAGAACTGGAGTGAGGGAGATTTAGGTGGGTAATTCCATTAGCACTCTGGAAGTCCCTTCACATAAATCTTTATGGCATTAATGAGAAAATGAGGCATCAATCACATGAGAAATTTGGTTCCTTAGCTCCAGCTTGGGGGGGATCTCAAGTAAGGACATCTCAGGTTGCCCACCTCTGCCAGGAGCAGCTTGTGCATCCCTGAATCTTCACACAGGCTCAGGGTCTGGGCTGTACTGCTGTGGTTTACAGGTCTCACAGTGGCTCCGGAGGAAAGGAAATGCAAACCCTTGCAGGCAACAAGAAACACAAGTGCCATTTGCTCAGCATTCACAAATCTGGATGCTCTCATAAGCTGTGCACGAAATCACACAGTGAAAAGGAAGAGAAGGAGTTAAGCGTTCAAGAGCGAGCAGATCTGCTCCGTGCAGGGAAGGCACAAAGCCCTTGACTCTGCGACATCCTCACCGAGCAATTGTGCGGAGGCTCCCGGTGTCGCAGGCATTGTTTCATCTCCTTATCGGCGCCACACACCGGCTCTGCGGCGCTTCCCAGAGCGGGCTCCCCCCGGGATGCTCGGGATGTTCACACACGCACAG
The DNA here is from genome assembly GCA_013398615.1 of Brachypodius melanocephalos. NCBI lineage: Eukaryota > Metazoa > Chordata > Aves > Passeriformes > Pycnonotidae > Brachypodius > Brachypodius melanocephalos. The sequence goes on along the minus strand of VZSR01000001.1, from coordinate 4,228,325 downwards.
CCCCAGCAGGATGAAAGTGCTCCCAGCCTCTGCCCATCTTCCTGCACGCTCTCTCTCTCTCTCTCTCTGCAGACTTGCACAAAGAGGAGAAAAGGAACAGGTTTTGCTTTTAAGTTAGAAAAGTAACACGGCTACTTTTGGGAAAAGAAAAAAAAAAAGGAAAGAAAGGAAAAAGGAGAAAAGCTGGATGCTGTTCCTGTGGTGGGTCTTCCCAGAAAAGCTCAGTCTCTTGGCCTGCTAGACCTAGAGAGAGATAGGACCTGCCAGATAAAATACTTCATGTCTCCCAGCATCTGCTGCTACATAATCACAATAAGCTTGTTTACAATTGAAATCACAAATTATTCCAAATATTAGTCTTATTTAACAAAGACACCCTCTCTCCAGTGCCTCAGAGGGTGAATAAAATAGCAACGACCTGAATGATATACACCTACCTTCCTGAAATCTCTGTGTGCAAGGCCACAAGGTCCACCTCCCATGGGAAGACAGGAGCTCAGCAGACTGCAGCTGAAGGAAAGGACAGCAGACAGCCAGGGCTAAAAGGAGGGGACCACAGAATCCTGCACATATTCTTTTCTTCAATACCTGGAAGGATTTTTTTTTCCCTAATTGTGAAAGGAAAGGAATGTTGTAGTGGCTAGATGACTTTTTCGTTCTACAATGCATTCTCCCTCTTTTCTCAAAGGCTCTGGGGGAAAAAAAAACAGACCAAAATAGCAAGTTTAGTTCTTTATGTCTCTTCCTTCTGACCTACCAATGCTCCTCACTTGTGGCTTTCACAATTTCAAAGGAACTTCTGATTGTTCTTCAAGCCTTAAGAGCACATTAAGGTAAGATACACCTGGACATGTGGATCACAGATCCAGCACTGCTCTGCTGAGCTGCTCATTTTAAACTTTGATCCTCTTCTCAGTGTGAGATGCAAAAGCAGTTAGCAAAGGAAAATCTCTCTCCCCTCCCAACCAAATCCTCAGGTCTTTTCCTGCTGGCTGGATATGAGTCCCCACCTCAACCTGGCAGGCACAACTCCCCTCATTTTGTGCTACCACCACTGCACTAAGCCAAGCAACTGGAAGAGAAGTTGGCATAATGCACTCCTTTTCCACTGAGTTTGGAGGGTGGAGAAATATTATGAGTGTTGATTTTTGCCTTCCCAATGCTCTACTGCTAGGGAAGAAAAGCTTTGCAAGAGGCCCAAAAGATGCAACTGAAGCTTTTGTGGTCTATTCTTCCATCTCCTAGGCAGGCCTTTACAGACATGGATTATCAAGTTCAGCAGCAATTACAGGGGCTTGCCTTCACACAGATGTGGCTGCAGCTGTCCTGGCCCCAGGTTGGCTAAAGGCTTGGCTAGGTCTGGTTTGAGCAGTGCTGTGCCTCTCACCAAACATCCAGACCTCTGCTAGAGCAGGAGTTGGAGCAGCTCATGCTCCACCCCAGAGCCTCCTCTCCCAACTTATTTATCCCTTGAGGCTTTATAAACCATACTTGCAACTATGTTGGCAGCTCGAGAATTTAATTGCATGTCTCATGATATTGGGTGGTGGTTTTAATGAAACCAGCAGCTCCTGGGGAATGAAGGAATCCCAGGGTTCATATAAAACCAATTAAGTCTTCTAATTGAAGCTGCAACCTGAGAACACCCAGCAAGAAAATCCTCAAGGATGGAAATCTGAAGGTAAATAAAAAGACCCTCTTCCTTCCCTGTGCATTTTTTTTTTTGTGTAAGAAAATGCTCTCAGGGTTTTCAAACTAATGACATGGGAGGCCTGACTCGCACGTACAGAGCTTCGGTTCAGAAATACTAATATTAACATAGAACGGGCTGGCAGGGAGAGAAGATAACAACGGCTTTAAGCATTAATAATGGCTTATTTTTCCACTAATAATAAGATTAAAGCACTTGGAAGCAGGTAAAACACACACCTTGACAGCAGCCATTGGAAACAGGGTGGCACGAGGCAGTTTAACAGCCAGGCAGAATTACCAATTGCGTCCCTTTGACATTGATATATCACCAGGGTGTGAATTCAGTAGGATTCAGGGGTTACAGGGCAGCTCTGGAGTATCTGGAATAGAAGAAAAACACACCTGAAGTTTAAATGACAACTGGAGCACTGTGACTTATGTCAAGTTTAGTTGGAAATTAATATCCTACCCTTTCCTAAATCTTGGAGCCTAGGAGCCAGTAAGGAATAAAACCTGCAGTATTTACGATTTAATGGGAAATGGTTGGTCTGTTTCCACAAATCCAGCTGGCTTGCAGGGGAAGGCAATAGGGATGGCCAGAGTCTCATATTCTGACTGTAAATGATGAGTCCTTTCTGCTATTTTTTTTCTGGTTATTAAATTCAAGTTAAAAAGGCAGTTCTCCTTATGTTTAAACACCCACACAGTTAATTGGAAGTAAAAAGATGTCTGTTTATGGCCAGGAGTGCTACCCCTGTTTGGGAGAAACAGGTTATTGTGCAAAATTCATGTAATTGGTTTCCATAGCCCAAAGCATATCAGGAATAATTTCTTATAGCAGAGGAGCAGATTTATGCTGAAGTGTCCCTTGAAATTTCTCATTCAAAGGCTGATGGCTCTAATGACTGCCTCCAAATTGCTATCAGTAAAAGTCTACGCAGAAATGGAATTCAGCGTGCAATTTGGCAAACAGCTGTACGCTCCCAGCCTTCAGCCCCTAATCTAATCTGGGCTTTAATTTCTCTTTGTGCAGATTTGCAATGTACACAGGCTTGATCTTAACGAGGCCATTAGCACAAGGAGATTTGCTCAGGCCCACAAGAGCCTGCAGAAGGAGATCCTGGGTGCACTCAGCTGGCACCAGACCAGCCCCAACCCTCACCAGTGTCATTCAGGCATAGAGGTGATGCCTTAATTTCAGCTTTCTTGTTTTTCCGACTCTGTGCTGTCTAGGTGTGTAGTGCTGAGCCTCATATTAAGTGTTAGTAAGCTATCTTCACAGAGTATGCAGACAAAACAGATCCTTTTCCTTCTGGACACCAAGGACAACGAGTACAGGTTTCCAAGCCCAAAGGCACAAACAACGGTGGACTGAAGAGAGAAAACAAGAAGGATGTGACTTCATAATCTGAAGCTGTAATTGGACAATTAAAACCAATATGCAAATGGTCCAAAATATATAAAAATGTGGCATTTTGTGACCATTTTGGGTCCACCTTGGGTGTAGCCCTGGTCAGGCTCTTGTACTACCTAAGGTGAATTTTTAAGGCCTTTTAATAAATGCCTACTTTATTCTCTTAGCTGTCTAGTCTCTGTTCCAGGTCAGCCTTCCCTAGGCATCAAAGGGATACCTGGCTTTTCCCTCTTCCCAGCAGGTCTCCGGCTGACCCCAGCACACAAACCCCAGTCCCAGCTCAGGCCTGTGCCTGGATGGGGAATGGGGAGCTTCTCCCAAGGCCTGGGAGAGCCTCCCTCTCCCCAGGCAGTCAGCTTTTCTTCTGATGCATTCATTCCCTGCTGACACAGAGCCTCCAGGACAGCGGTGCAGGAGTCAGAGAATTCCCTGCTCTTCCATTCCCCTTTCCCTCGGGGACGAGCCGCCCGCACTCCGCGCCAGGAGCCGCCTCTGATTAAATTGGATCAAACGTCTGTGTTTACGAGACGTTTTGACCGACAAATCATTTTCCCTGTCAGGCTGAGATACGACGACGACGATAACTCAAATTTCCCCAGTCAAATGGCTTTGGAAAGCTTTCCTGCCATTACAGCCCGTGAATGTCAACGGGTTTCGCTGAGTGCGGGCAAAGACTGATGGCAGCGCTCTCTGCATCTCCTTTTCCCACCAGAGAGCTCTCTGTAATGCTGCCTGGCAGCTCTGCCCCAAGAAAGGAGGAAGGAAGACACTGGACATTATTCTTGTGATTTGCACTATGTTGAATTTATCTTTGCTTTGCCCATTAAAAACAGGTTGCAGAAGATACCCCTATGAGTTAAACACTGAATTAATTTCCTTCTGAAAAGAGAGATCTCCCTGGAATACTGAGCTGTCTAAACAACTGAAATATACTTCCAGAGTAAGTAATGACACTACTATTAAAGAAAATTCAAAACAACATCATTTGAAAACATAGAACCCTGTAACAGAATTACAACTCATTGAAGTAAGCGAGTGAATGCAAATCCTGACTTTCAGTCTTGTTTATCTGCCAGCTGTTTCTGGGACAGGACCCCCAAAATCCCTCTGGTATCCTTGTGGGAAAGCCCAGGAGCTTGCTACTGCTGCCACATCTATCCTGCACCACCCAGAGACAGCTTTCACCTACATTTTGAAGCCTTGGTTTGCAAGCATAAAAGATCAAACTGGCTGTTTTTGCTGTTTGAACTCTTTCATCCATCTTCAAAATCAAGAGTGTGGCAGTTCTGCTTAGCATAAAGCAACCAAACAGGTGAGGATTGCTCAGACCCTGTGTTGAACCACCATCCATCATTCCATATCTTTGCCTTCCTGTTTTTGTAAGTATGGCTGTACTGCCTCCTTCCGTGGCTCCTTCTCTGCTTATTTTCTTTCCAGGGAGATATCATGAGGAAATGAGGGAAGCAGAAAGCAAGAATGAAGAAAAGGCCCAGCACAGAACACTCCTCTGCATGGAAGGAGGAGGAAGGGGGAGAAAGAGAAGGAAAACCTGAGAAAGAGCACAAGGCTGAATAATGCACTGGGAAAAAAAAAATACAGCAACTGGATTTGCTGGGTGAGAAAGGAATATAACAGCAAACCAAAAACTAGCCCCAAAAGACCATTCCTGGAGGAATTTAATGGAAATATGAGCAAATTAAATATTGGTAAGAAAACAGTGTGAGTAAAGCAATGGGGTAAACAGGGGGAGCTACTGTGAAAGAACACAGATAATTCTCCGTATTAAAAAAGACAACATTTTTGCTGGAGGATGGTAACAAAGACTATTTACAAATATCAACCAGAAGTCACTAAAACCACTGGAAGCTTTTGCAGTGTCTTAAACACTCTGTACCAGACCCTCAGCCCTTCTTGAGCAAATAATTTGTGCGATGAACCAGGCGTGCAAATAGCCATGGGCTGCTCTTACGTTATCTTCGACGCTGCAAAAATAACCCAACAATGCAGAATTTAAGATGCCTCATTCATGCCTAGTCATCACCACGTTTATTTGCGTGAAGAAAACAGGCCCAAACCTACTTTGTAGCCAGGAAACTGAGAGTTGGAACCAATGCTTGTCCAAGCAATAGGAGTTGTTGCAAAGATGGAAAACCTTAGAGTATCTGGATGTCTCCAGCACTAAGGTGTGAGGAGAGGCACTTTGTTTTCATTCCCTCTCCAGCACACATCTGCACAGAACAGACACCCAGGAGAGGAGCTCCTTGGCAGGAGCTGACGAGAGGGACAGGCACAATTGATCAAATTCTAGATTTTGGGCAGCTGAAGGACTGCTGAAGGTACCAAGCTGTGCTAGTGAAGGCTGGAAAAGTGCTCTCTTTGGTAGCCACCAGTTAGCCAAACATCCTCACTTTGGTCTAAGTGTGTGCAAGCAAAACCCTTCAGATGAGTCACCCTCTTCGTGTACCTTCTATCCATAGTCAGCAGGAGTTTTCTCTCACCCCACCACAGCACCTGCCCTTATCTGCTGCAAGAAAGGCCTGACACAAGGGGATCTGCTAAACAAAAAGTTCATGCCAAGGAGGAAACTCAATCATTTCTACTGCAGCCTAAAGGATGTGAAAGGATTTTCTGCATCTGGGGAATTCACCACTGTATCCTGCTGTTGCGGTTTTCCCCCTTCTAATAATAATTTGTTATCTCAGAGGCACTACCAATACCACTATAGTCTTACTTTTTGAAAAGAATTTAAAAAAAAAATCTTTTCTGCTGTAATAGTTCACAAACAACAAATGCACTTATGATGATACAGTAAGAAAACTCCCCAAGTGCTTCCAGAGCCAGAGAGATTGATAGGCTTTGCCATGGTCTTGGGAACTTAGCCTTCATTAAGGTCAAGCTAAATTACCTTACAAATAACTTCGCCTCTACCCTCAGCTCCTTGATTCTGAACAGGTAGATTATACAGCCATTAATCAGCTCCAGGTCTGGCCTTTGGTTTTGACTTTCAGAAGGTAAACTTACCCCATGCTGCTTCTCTTACTGAGTTTCTCAGATACATTCATACTCATAAAATAAAAAATAAAAAGGAAAAAAATCTCATTCCCTACTAAGCACTGATGATTCCTCATGCTTCACAAAAGATTGAACACACCCTTTAATAAATTTGTTTGTAATGCACCAATTTCATTTTGCCTCTTCCCAAGGAAGCAGATTTCATTTGATGGGCTGGAAGACACAAGAGATTATTTATGGCCGTATATCTGGCTCTGTAGTCAGCTGCAGAGCCGTAAATTTGGAAGACAGCACAGTAGCTGATCGTCACTTAATTTCCTGGAAAATCTGAAAACTTTGTTCTGGGTGATCGCTGACAGAGATATAATAACAATAAAATGACCCAAGATGGCCAAATCCAATTTAATACTTTCCATAAAGATAATTTTTATCAGAGCTCTGTAGGACTTCATTCACTGATCCAATGCCACTCCTTACATATAACCAGTGAAAATTCACTTTCATACTCTGATCAGATTTGTTTGGCCTCCTGTAGCTGTCTTTAGCTCTCAGATGCATGTTTTTAATAAGAAATACCTTCATATCCAAGGGCTGAATTTCACCCAGAGAGGTTGTTCAATGAGGTTTCATTTTGAGGGATGATCAAAGGTCATGGCCTTATCACTCAGTTCTGCTCCAGCTCCTCACAGATGGTAGGTATACACTTGAAATAAAGTTCTGCCTTTCCATTACTGTCATAAAATGAGTTGTAGACCCACCCTTTCTTCATTTGTCTTAATTAAAAATATATCTTCTGGCTCATGGGAAAAAAAAAAAAAAAAAAGAAAAAAAAGAAAAAAGAGATCTCCTATCCATAGATGATTAATGAACCTGCAGATTTAGTCAATAGCCTTCCAGGGGCCTTTCCACCCATGTCCTGCTTCATTTGCTGCGCTTTGTATTAACAATTTTTGCGATTTCTACATTAAGCCTAAAGTATCTGGTACAGATACAGAAAGAGAATTTAGGTATTTTCTAAAGGACCAGCTTTCTGCAGGAGACATGGAATAACATTTTATGGATATTTCCCATAACGGATTAAAGAGTTTCGCATGAAAAACTCAAAAAATAGTATTTCAGTTTTTAATTTCTTAGCAGATATTTCTTGTTCTGTTTGACTTCAAAGAATCAAAATGCAAGTGAGACAACATTAATTCCAGCTGTTTCCTCTTCCCATTTATGGGTAATTTTCACAATAATAAGTGAAACATTACCATTTGGTTCTTGCCCTTCCCCAATTAGTCTTTTCTTTATTAGACCCAGCTCTAGCCTCATGAGATCCTTATTGTTTTCTAAAAATACATCTCACCCAATTCACAGTGGGGGAAACTTCAAGCCTTTAAAGCTAAAACCAGAAAACAAAGGACAACACCAGAAACAGGAGCAAGAAGGAAAAAGCTTGCTATTCTGGTTTTTCTGCTTGTTTGGGTTTGTTGTGGGGTTTTTTGTTTGTTTTCAAATGCCACCCCAGTCATTCCTGGGGGGAAGCAGAGGACAGTGCTTGTTTGATGGCTGGGGACTGTTTTACAGCCCTGACTACTTTCACCCAATCTTACATCACTTGAGTGCTCAGCAGCTTGAACACAGCTCAAGCAGCCCTAGAGCTGTGGGTGTGCATTACAGATCTATATCTCTGCCTGCACATATCCCCAGGTGTCTCCTACCTGTGTGCAAAGCAGAAGTAGATTTTCAAAACTTTAGCAGGCAGTGAGAGGGACAGGTTTCCAGAGGAGGTCCGCTCCATTTGGAGAAACTCCATCACCAATAGGTTTTTAAATTTTTTTTTTTTTTTTTTTTTTTAGCACTCAGCAGCACTTTCTGGGATGTCTCTGGCCAGACTGTCAAAGCTGTTTAGCACCCAAAAGAGTCAGCTGGCCTAGAAGCTCCATCTCTAATTTTAGTGGCTAAACAAGAGCCGACCTCAGTCATGCGAGCGAGCTCTTTGGGAAAGCCTGGCCACAAAGCTTTCATCTCAACTGACTGCTCCTCAAGCAAGCAGTAAATGTCTTCTGACATTGTCCTCCTACTTCTGTGCCCTAACATATGCACTCTGCTTATTTATAGAACGTGTGAGCTTCACATCCATCAGGCCGAGTCCCTGGGGACCAAAGTCGTGCTCGGATTTGCGCAGTGCGGCCAATGGCTCTCCTGGGCTCTGGGAGCAAAGGCAGGAGAGGGAAACGGCTCCCAGTTAACCCCGATTCAGGAATATTTCTGGAAACAGTAACAACTAACAAGAGTAGGAGGGAAGAAGCTGATGAACTCCAGGCCCACCATGCAGGAAGGGGAGCAGAGGGAAAATCCCACCGTGTCTACTGCAGAAAGCATCCTCCAGCCACCTGCAAGGACTGTGTAATTTGGAAAGGTCTGCAGTGCATTCCTGCCTTGCTCCAGGGCTGGGAGATGCCAGGGAAGAACAGCAGAGCCTATCTCCAAAATACAGGAATATTTAGAGTTGGAGACACAGCCTTAAGTCCTGCGTCAAACAAAATTACACCTGTGCTCAAATAATGAACGCCAAATGAGAACCACACCCACACCACAAAACAGTTTTGCCCAGTTGGTTTAGTGGAACTAACCAATAATTCAGCAGAGATTTGAGTTTACTATTTGCCCATACACCTATATTTACTACATTTATTACAAACCTAAGTTTACTATTAGAGATTAGTTGGGGGGGAAAAAAAAGTTTCTTCTTCTAGAGCTAGTCGTAATTTCTTTTTGTATTCTATGTGCAGTAACATAAATTAGTACAGACAAACCCCATGTGATGATGCACCAGCCTCCATGCAAGGATGGACACACTACTTTTTGCAGGTGCAAATAATTGAGCTGAGGTGTTTAACTACAGAGAAAAGAAGCCATCATCATGCAAGCATCCCTCTTCATCAGATGTAGGCAGGCAAGTAAATTCCCTTTGTCTAAGGCCACAGTGCATTCTGGTGGGCACTGAGCTCTCAGGCAGCTCAATCATCACATAAATAAGCCCTAATTGGCATTCCCAAACGTTCTGAAATTGTATTGCCTGCTGCTGGCACTCCAAAAGTTATGCCTCTGGAGATATCAGTGGAAAAAAAATCATCAAAGATCATTTACAATTAGATGCAACAGCCCCATGCCCGACTGGTGTGTGTCAGGGGTAAAAAATAGCATCAGCCCAAATGGTGAGTGCGTTTTGGTTTGTCAGAATTGAATGTGCAGCAGTTATTACAGGCTCTGATCAGCAAAGCAGACAATCATTTGCCTTGTTATCGTGCTGCCTGCCCGTGTGAGCAGCATCAAACAAGCATTAAAGGACACCCCGCTCGCCCCCGAAGGGAACGCGGGTGGTGAGGATCTGAAAACCTCCTCGTTAACAAGCTAACCTCTGAGTCTGCTGAGAAGGCAAGGAAGCATTTACCAGCCACTCTGTCAATAATTATGGAAAGGAAAATCGTAGCTCGTTGTCTGTCCCAGTGTGGGGGGATAAACAAGGCAGGCCTGGGGCGAGCAGCCCTTCCACGGCAGCTCCCAGCCACAGGCAACAGCTGCCAAAAAGGCAATTATCCACGGAGCTGCACCCCTGGGACTGTTCAATCCAGGATGGATGTGTGTCTGGAAACTACCCCAAAGTCCTTGTGCTGGTAATGGGGGTCTCTGCGGCACACGCTCCCTCGGGGACCCTGAAATACCCTGGTGAAGATCAGCCTGAAAGGCTCCAGGCATGGGTGGGCAGTGGTGTTGTACACCAGGGCTGAAGTCTCAGACACCATGAGTTTTGTTCCCTGGAGCTGTGATGTTTCCCCAAGGGCCTTTCAACACGTAAGGATGGGGCCCTAATTTTAAGCAGAAGGCAGTAACTCGGCTCCCTATTTTTCGTATTTTTCTCTCCTGTGTCACCCAGGAGGACTTAAAAAACTAATTATGCTTCAGCAGGCAGCCACCTGCCTTTGTTACAAGCCTAAATCCTGCTCCCATTTATAACCTAACTCCATTTTCTCTCCAGCCTCATTGCAAGGAAGGAGGGAGGGCCCACCCAAGCCTGCACCAGACTCCCTGGGGGTTGCTACTCTGCTCCAGCTCAGCTTTTGCATCAAACCAGCAGTTATCTTTTCAATTAATTGTGGGTATCATAGTGGTTGACAGGACAACCTTACTACCAAGGGATAATTTAATATGACTAGACCGTAATCAAAGTGTTAATAGCCTCAAAATTTAATCTGCGCAGAAGTAGGATTTATAAAAGGGAAAGGATAACCAGGGCCCAGATGAATAATGTTAGTTGTAACATTACAGCTAGTTGTAATAGAATAATTAGTTGTGATATCCAGAAATAAAAATTACACTGCTTTGAGTTCCAGGATGTGTGCCAAAAAGGGGCTGTTAGTCACAGCGATGAGGAACACTTACACAGTCCATTATCTCATGAACTGCAGGGCCCAGAAATGAATCCTGCACATCACAGGAGAATTGAGACTCTGCATTTTCAGCAATACACAGCTTTTCATTTTAGCCCTTACACCAGCTCCTGTCTCACTGTTGGAATGATGTGCCTTCCCGTTTGCAGCAAGGTATCCTCAGAAGCCCTCCTGGCTGAGATTCACTTCCCCTTTGGGCATGGTCCCGACTTCTCCATCCTGCGGCAGATGAAGCTCACCCCTGGCATCCCCACCTGCTCCTTTCCTCCAGCCTCACCAGTCTTGTGGAGAAAGAAAAAACCAAAACCAAAAACAACCCAAAAGTTCAAACTACATTAAATTCCAGCCTTTCTGCTTTTTCCTTGCAGGGCAAGGATGCTGGGTGATGGTTTGGCTGCCTCCATCAACAGGTGCTGTGTCCTCATGGGGTTGGGCAGCCCCTGCTGCTCCCTGGCTCAGTGTTCAGGGCCAAATGCTTTAATCATGGAATGACAGAATTTGTTAGGTTGGAAGGGAGCTTAAACCTCATCTTGTTCCAACCTCCCTGCCAGGGGCAGGGACAACTTCCACCAGACCAGGTTGCTCAGAGCCCCAGCCAATCTAATCCCCTCTAATCTAGCAACACACTTCTGAACCCAAAGTGCACAAGGCAGCAATAAGGCTGGTGTTCAGCATCATAGTGAGAAAGCAAGAAGCTGTACAAAAGCAAAAACAATGTCACCATTTTTTTTTTAAATTATGAAGTCAGCCAGCTTTTACCATCTCCTTGTTACTCATTCACTTGCATGACAGACACAGAAAAAAATTGCTTGACCTGGTAGGCATTTAAAAAAAATACTTTGAATAACTTCTATATCATAAAAGTTACTTTTAAACCATTCCCTGCTTTTTAGGTATTGATAAAGAAATTAAATACTTTTCCAGGTTGTGCTTATCCATTTCTCCTTCATTTCCTCCAGCATACTTTCTTTTCTTCCTCTTCTTGCAATACTAAAGAGAAAAAAAAGTAGGCCTGTGAAGGAGGAAAACTGGTAAAGAAAAGATAACTCTCTCTAGGGAAAACAGGGAGGAAAAAGAATAGAAGTTGTGATTTTTTTTTTTTTTCTGAGAGAAGTCACCTGGGATTGAAACAACTGAAACTTTTGTCTCCTTCTCACATACTCACATCCTCTCACCCCTTTTTCTTCCTGATCCTGGCTGGCTTGCACCATCTGGCAGGCACGTAGGTGCTTGTTTTGCTGTTGCTCCGCAGGATGGAGTCTCCGGAAGTGATGTTCCCAGGGGATGTTTTGCGTAGGGATAACAGGAGGAGCAAAGCTGTGCTCTGCTGGCCCTTTCCTCACACACACAGCGCCGTGTGCTGCATTCCTGCTCCTGCTGCATCCTCCCTGCGTTGTGCATCAGGAAAGACACCACTAAACACATCTGGGGATGTGCTTCCCTACGTGGGCACCAGAGCCCTGGCCCAGAGGCAATTAAACACTGCAGCCTGCCCATGCTCACACACCTATCTTTTGTGGCTGGCACGAAACAAATGCTGCACTGAGCCAACAAATCTTACAATGGCCTCATTTTTCTAGCAATGATGCCTCAGGCGAGGCCTGTGTGGCCCAGAAAGGAAAAAGGTTAACTTTTTCTGGAATTCCCTGAACCTGCTTATCTGCTTCTTCTCCCTAACCATCTGCCAGTTTCAGACACCTGTTATAATATATCAGTTTGCCTTGTGGTGGTTCCTGGAGTCTATCAGCAATTAGTATTGTCAGCAAATCATTCATTAACTGAACTATTCAGTTTCAGCTAACTTAGAACTAATTGTGTATTTAATTCCTATCTAGCAAGATCAAATCAATCAAAAAAAGAAAGAACCATGGGTAAATATCAAAGATCAATAGGTAACAAATGAAACCCTTAATTAAAGTCTTATCTGAATGCTAACAAAAAACCCCCAAGTAAAGCAGAGGAGATTATTTCATATCAGATCATTCTGATTATCCTCCTGCTGTCTCCCCAGCTCAACTCTGGGGTTACTCAAATACTTGAAGAAAAGGCTGGAGTACATTTTTGGCACCATGAGAGAGCCTCTCTCCCTCCCTACCTGGCAGAGACCCCATGCAAGCAGTTCAAGGCCACTTCCAGGGTGAAGAGTGACCTCACAAAAATGGTATTTTCCTGCCCACTTTCCCCTGTGAATTGGGAGCTGCAGCTACTGACCTTACTGGCAAGGAGACAGTTTTACTGCTGGTTGCTGTTTGTGCAGAAGCATTGAGCTAAACGGAGAGGAGCAGGAGATTGTTCCCCCCTGTGTGTCACCAGCAGAGGTAAATAACATCTCTGCTGTGCAAGCCAGAGAGTAATTAGGGGGATCTGCACAGGCCTTAGGGTGGATGAGCTGATTATCTGGTGCTGCCCTTGGAGGTTCAGGCCCCTTGTTGTCCCCAATCCCTGCCATGGCTTTGGCACTGTCAGGCCAGTGAGAACGTGAGGCAAGGAAAGCAAAAGCACTTCAGCTGATTTTAAACTGTGCTCAGGTGCACAACCTTCGACAAAATCAAGGGCAAACAGATACATCAATAAGTTAAACACTATTGAGGTCAAGAAAGGAAAATAACCCAAAGCAATAAATCAGTCTCACCAGATCGATACACGTGATCTTGGTGGGATCCATGGGGAATGCTTTGTTGGCAGGGAAGATCACAGGCTTGGCTTGGAGAAGGTGGCAAACACCACCAACTTCAGAATGCTGCCAGGAAACCTGGAACAGCAGAACTACCTCCCCAACCCATGGCAGCCAGGCACTGCTGCCCTGCTCACAGGCACCGAGATAACACACCTGTAACAAGGAGGAGACCTTGGTGGGGAGCACAGACAGGAATGGGATGGACATTGGAAATTCCTGTTAACTTTCCTGCCCTCCTGCTCCCTTGCCCTACACCCTATTTATGCCATCACCTGCCAACCTGGCTGTTCCTCTCACCTGAAGGCTCCTTTCCCCACCTGAATTCTGTTTTCTGCATTAGCTCCTTCCTACATTAGTCACCACAAAAGTGCCCTGGTGTGGTGCTGAGTCTGCACAGAGGAGATGGCAACCCTAAATGTAAGTAACT
>VZSR01000001.1:4203199-4214567 GCA_013398615.1 Brachypodius melanocephalos | reverse complement strand
GTGCAATGAGAGCTTTCACCATGCTAGAGTGTGCATTTTTGAAATGTGCTTTCCTGTTGATGCCATTTTTCTCCCAGAGCCAGGGAGGACACACAGGAATCTCTATGATCAGAGCAGGCTGTGAGGCCAGAAGTGGGTGGCACCCGCACAGGAGGCTACAAAGCCTCTAAACCTTCATCACCAAGCATGGTGCACAAGTACCACAGCTTGAATCAGACCCAGACTGTTTGGGTCCAGGCCAAACCATCCTGTTTCTCTGTTTCTGGTGCATTTGCAGTGGCAATTGTCACAAAACTGCCTTTTACACCGAGCTGTGCAGGACCTGGGAGCTGCTGGAGGAGCTGCTGCAGCCTCTGGATTGGAAAGTGTCCTATGGGTTGCATGATGTGTCCTGAGCCCATCCTCTTCTTTTGGGACTAATGACAAGACAACCAACTTTATTTCATGCACGGGCATGAGATATCCCAGCTCTTTGAGCATCCCTTGCACTTTCCCCCTCCAGATTCTGATGCTTCTCACTGAGCCAGCCTGCAGCCAGACAGGAGGCAGTCCTATGTCCTAAGTCCTATGCAAATCTCCCTTTTTTAAATGCTGTTTCCCACTGCACTGGGCAAAGGAAGGAGGGCAGAAGCATCAGCATCTTGTGCACATCTGTCCCACTGCCCAGCTCTCACCCACAGGTGAGGCTGAAGCCAAAGGACCTAATGAAGCAGAGAAGAACAGCTACACTCCTGACATAAAAGGCATGGCAAGCTTTCATCTTCTGAGAGGTTAAAAATAAACAGTTTAGCTTTCAGCAAACTGGTCTGATTAGAGGCAAAGAAAACCACACTGATTTCCATGGAAATGGAATATTTTGTTGCTGCTACTTGATCTTGTTGAAACGTATTAAGAACACAAAAGAGTGCAATTTCAATATCTGGAGAGTGGTAGTATACTTTAAAAATTTAAATTAAATTGATTTCTTTTAAAAGAAAGCGGGTTGATTTTAGTTTCTTAATTAGTTCATTACCACTGCAAATGGAGCATGTTCTCACAAGCTTATAGAAGGATATTACAGAAACAGCTGCAACCCACAACAGAAGTGATACAGACATAGGTAATATCTGTACATAAAAATCAGAAACTTAAAGATCCTCTGAGGTCCTCTATCTCCTCTCTAAAACCAGCAAAGGATTGTTCTGTGACTTGTAAGTCTTTCTAAATTTAAACCCATTACAAAACAGATCCTAGCTTCTATGGGAGAAGGATCAATCCCTAAATGTTCTTTGCTTTTTTTGACGTGTAGGAATACTTCTTGAGAGTGAGACCTGCCTACACATGCTCTGGAAGCAAAACACCACAATTAGCTGGAGTTCTCATCTCATTACTGCAGTAGGTATCTCCGTGGGGAGGTTTCCTGGGAATGAGCTGTGTCCTATTTCAGTTTAACCCAGATAGTAAACAAAATAATCACTCAAAATGGGCCGGTGCTGCTGTGACCTCCACTGTGATAAATACTAAATACAGGTGTGAAGGAAAGGCTGCTCCACTGACACCTTTGTTCTCTTTGCAGATGTGCCCCAGGGTAGGACCACCTCCAGCATTTCCACACACACCACTGGGATGCTGCCACAGCATGGCCCAACTGAAATTTTCCATCAAACAAATGTTAAAAATATCCAAAACCTTTGTTCTCAGCTAAAACAACACATTGTGATGGCAACAAGAAAAAAAGAAATTAATTTTCTTCCATTTCCTCAGAGTGAAATTTCAACAGAAACAATAAACCCTTTAGGTTTTTATTTTGACGGTATGACTTTTTTTTTTTTTAAACATAAATTTTATATTACTGTAATTTTAAGTGACAGAGCAACTTGAGCTTCTAACCAAAAGGCTGCTGTATTTTATATCTGTGTATTATGTTTTCCCCACATGCTTGCAACTGGCATGTGCTCTCCTTCCAGTAGTGATGACCCAGGAAAGATTTGCCCACAAACCACCAGAGCCCTGACTGAGGACAGATTTCCACTGCTTACAAGTCACATTAGATATTGGTCAGTATAAATATCACTGATACTGTTGCTCAAGGGGACTTTGTCTTGCCTTTTCTTTTTTTCCTTCTAAAATCAGTCCTGCAGTTTCCCTGGCATTAGGCTGAAGACTCTGTTTGGCTTCCTGTACATTTAACATGAAAGATTGTCCATGGATACACTCAGGAGTGGATCCACAAGAGAGGCAGCTGCTGAAATACCTAATTTCCAGCACCTGTTAATTTTCATAGCTCTGGTGAAGGCCTTGGAGCTCTTTATTGAATGTACAGGGAAAGCCACGGAAGGCAGCAGCAATGGCAGCTACTAAGTAAGAAACACTGATGAGAAAAGTGGGATGTGAGTCCCATTCCTGGATGAAATTAGGTGAGAAATCAGAGCCTGTTAACAGAGGAGCCTGGTGAGTACAGGTGATGGGGGAATTGTTGGCAAACAACGGCCTGGGTAAGGGTGTAGGTACCCCGTTATGGCCATTACACAATTCTTCCTTTTTTGCTCTTCTGCTTACAGACACCTTTTTCTTTGCCATTTCCTAATTCTCTCTTCTCAAATAGGTGAATACTACCATTTGATAGGCTGGGTCAGCTAAAAGCTCCTCAGTGTTTGGTACTTGCAGACACACAGATAATCATAGTAAGGACTGGCTTAAGAGCAGCAGATCAATGCCCTGGAGAGTTGTTAGGGTGAAATACAGAGATCTCATCCACATAAAAGGAAGAACATCACCAATAATGACAGAAAGGGCACTCATCAGCTATATTTTCACTCATTGTGCTGCACCCAGAAAAGAAAAAAGGTGTATTCAGTTCCTCACTTTAGTAATTTTGCTTTTAACAATACCTGACTTTGTATTCAGTCAGCAGACCCTATTACATGAAGCACATTTTTGGACACTTGGTGGTTCTGCCTGCATACACAGCCTTCTGTTCCTGGCCAAAGACACTTCTGCTTCACAGCCTGCAGGCAGATCACCACGGAGAGCAGAGCAGAGCCTGCCAGCCCCACATTTCCCCAAACAAAACACCAGCTACGCATCAGCAACTTTTATATACAGCCCTTCTTCACAGATCACTGTCCCCTCTGCATCACCTGTGCAGACATGCTGCATTTACCTGCCTGGCCCTGCCCATTTTGTGCAGCTCAGTGTGCTGGTGGCTCCTGTGCAGCTCTTTTTTGCATCTCACAGCTCCTATCCAGCTGAAGGGCGCTGCCATTTGGGTGGTGCTAAAAACAGGATCCTCCTTGCAAATTTCAACAGAGAGTGAGGGAAATTGTAATGAGGCTCTTAGGCATAACCCCCAGCTCACACAGACAGATTAACCAGCAAACCGCTCCTCTGCTAGGTCGGTTTTTTAAAAAGCTAAAACCCTTTTGAAATAAGCCTGTGCTTATTTCTTCTGAAGTAATGGTAATTGGTTCAGACCCTCCTGAAATGAATTTGAGCTCCATGAAAGTCATGTCCTAGGGAAGAGCTGCACCTTCACTGTGCAGAGGAACTCAGCTTGCTTAGGAGCCTGTGAAAGCCACGGCTCTGCCCGTGGGAGGGTAATTTCCAGCAGCCTGATTCAGCAATAAAGCAATAAATACAAAATCCTCCTTGGACCTTTCAGACACCAGCACTTGAAAAGCACTGAGAACAGCTAAGCACCCTCCTTTTAACAGAAATCTCCAATCCCACTGCTTTGCCCAAATCAGTCTCAGGATTTGACTACAGTCGTGCAGGACAGAGCTATTTATACATTTATTTAGTGCAGGCTGGGGTTAAAAGTGGGGCACAGGTTTTGGGGGCGTTCCTTCATGGTCAGTCACAGTCAGGGTCCCACGGGGGGGCCAGTTTGCAGCTGCCCTACTCTCCTACCCCTGAGGCAATGGGTGATTCTCCTTGGACACTGGCTTTCCCTGATTTTTCTCCAGGCATTAAGGAGGCAGGAGGAAAAGGGTAAACTTCTCTTAACTAGAGAACAGTGTATATGCTCCCCTTTTAGCTGACTCTCTCAAAAACCAGGAGCAAACTTGGCTTCCTATTTCTAACCATTCTCATAGAAGGCAGGCTACAAATAAGTAGTATTTAGGTCAGCAGAATCACATTTATAAGCCATAAATCAAATCCAGCAGACCTTGAACACTTATTTGTAGTTTACAGACCACAACTTTGAACGTCCTGTGAATGCTGGATTTTGTTTCCACGGCATTTAGGAGGCAAATCAGCAAACTCCAGCAGCCCCAGAGGGGTCTGTCATCTGCCAGGGGGACATGCAGTGTGCTGACACATCCAGCAGCAAAGAGCACATGCAGCATCTCGTTCATAAAATCCCTGCTTTTTGTCAAATAAAACTCTGTTAAGCAGATGATAGCACCGAGTTGCTGCTGTTTTCTCTGTGTCCAGGGATCCTGGTCTTCTGCAAATAGGACTGGCTTTGTGTCTCACATCCCCCAGTTTTGTCCTCATGACACACAGGTACTTTACTGCCTGTGTTACCCTTCCCTTTGAATCCCTCAGCTCTCTCACGATGCTTTGTGACACTCATGGAATCTGATGGCTATCTTTTCAGCTGGGGTAAAGAATTCCCCTTCCTGCACCTCATCAAGTTCTCAAAATAGCAAGGAAAAGAGTTTATACACGACTATAAAGTAGTCCCCATATGTGGGAAATAGCAATTCCCATGAGAGAAAGAATGAGAAACTGGCCATGTTCCTTTAAAATATTTGTCCTCTGGTTAACAGAGGAGGAAATGTGTTTGAAACACATTACTGGTGCATCCACTAAAATAAACCTTCCAATGGAGTCCACCAACATACAAATGCTTACATTCAGGAACAAACACTACTCAAAAATGGCACTGTGCTCACAGCCATCACATCTGGCACAGTCAACAGGCACTAGAGCTGCTCCCATTTGAAGGCAAACACGACCTGCAGCTCTTTCCCTTTCAGGTTCTTTTCCCCCCTCTGCACAGCAC
This sequence comes from Brachypodius melanocephalos, assembly GCA_013398615.1. Classification (NCBI taxonomy): domain Eukaryota; kingdom Metazoa; phylum Chordata; class Aves; order Passeriformes; family Pycnonotidae; genus Brachypodius; species Brachypodius melanocephalos. The sequence continues at coordinate 4,209,577 of VZSR01000001.1, read as the reverse complement.
TGTTTGTGTCTGGGTCCCTCTCAGTGCAGGCTCTTGGCAGTCTGAAGAGAACAGTAATTGCTACTTCAGTGATAGAGGGGGAAATAAAGGGGCACCCTGCCTCTTGTTTGCACAATTCTCTCCCTTTGAATGGAACAACGAGATTGGATGGATTTCTGCCTTTGAAGGACAGGAGCTGTGAGCCTCTCCTGGCACAGTGAAGCTGTGCGTGAGCAACTTCCAGCCCTCCTTCACTGCTGGTTTTACATGGATCCTGTCCCTGCTGGCTGCTCCATGTGGGAAAGCAGCTCTGGGTGCAGGCAGGTAGGGCTGGGATTCCCTCTGCCACTTTAGCAGCAGCAGCAGCTCCTTGATTTTCCAGCTCTTTTTTTACTGTTACAAGGAAGGACAGGGGTAGCTCTCAAGCCCTCTCACAGGAGAGCTTTGCTGTGTCTTCCTGACAATCAGAAGAGGGATTTGCAGCTGCCTGGGGTTCATGAGCATCCTGGGCTGTGGTGACAAGCAGCCTGGCTGAGATACAGATAAGAGGAATGTTCTCGTTTAGCCACCTGGGATGTGAAAGCTCTCAGCCAGTTGAGAAAGGGCAAGTGCACATCCAGCACTCCTCCAGGCAGGGGCAAGATCCACTCCAGAAGCACCCAGGAAAGAGGAAAGTTTTGTTCTTGAGAGGCACCTGGAAATTTTACAAAGCTTCCCTGCTCTCTACTGCCTAAAATACTCACGAGACACGTGGAGATCAAGTAAGAGACACCACGTGATGGAGAGACACAAATATCACAGATGATACCCCAGCGTCAGACAGAGGAAAAACACGGAGAAATCCACACCCTCTCCAAATGAAAACGTGTGGGAAATGGGCAGTCCTTGCAGCCATTTCTATGCTGAAATGCAGCAGTGGGGTCAGAAAGTATGAGCCTGTCCAGGTACCCCTTCCCCCATACCCAAGTCACCTTTAAAAGAATGGGGAAAAGAAAACAAACAAAAAAAAAAATAAAAGCCCTGCTATGCTCTGTGGGATAACACCCAGGATAATAGGAAAATGGCCCAACTGCAGATGGTAATTACAAGAAAGGACAATATTCCCTCTCCTCCCACCCCCTTTTCCTGTAAACCTGCTCATGGCTCACCAGCTTGGGAGCTTGCAGAGGTTTGGGAAGGAAGAAAGCGATCCCCCATGAAGTCACTGCACCTGCCTTCTTGGAATAGAAGAATGGATTTTTATCACACAGAGATATAGGTAATTTTCTCTTCCCTTCACATGGAATGCAGGCTCTTGCCTTAATAAATTACTGCTGTTCCTGATAACATATCCAACAGAAGTTACACTGGATCTTCAGCTGACAGTTTCGGGCCAAAGTTGTCTCACCAAGCTTCTGCTCTGGAAAATCTGTTATCAGCAAGGAAGACACCCACCTCTGAAAGGAAGGTTCCTGCCAGTCCTACATCCCTCACAGGGCAGCTGGAAAATTTGGCTTGGCAAAGCTGTTTTTAGGCACTGCAGCCAGCCCTGCTGAGCTGTGGGTGAGGCTGCAGTTAAGGGCAGCCGCTGGAATGTGGGTGCAGGTTGTGGGGCACACACTGAAATAACAGCTCTGCTGTCTCTGATTGCATAAGCAGCTTCTCAAAAGGATGGAGAGGCATATCCCAGGAAATTTGCTACCTGAGGTTATGGAGATAGGGTATTTTCAGAAATCAGCCAGAAAACAGGGTGGAAAAACTCCCTCATGGAAGAGAGAGGAGGCAAAGTCAGGAATGCTGGGACAGCAAGAAAAGAGAGTGGTGAGAAAGATGGATAAATGGTAGGGGAAGACTCCTTTCCTAAAACAATCTGTTGTGGGTGATGTGAAAATTAAGTTGGCTCTTAGAAATGAGGAATCCCACCCAAAGCTGCTTTTCTGGGGAAGGGGATTATCTTGGCTTTGGTTCCCTGCCAGTTTTAAACACACAGGCAATTTAATTAAACATTGCTACTTTCCTAATGGTTGAGGCTATTTTCAGAGGCTCCCAAGACTTTCCAGGCTCTGCAGTGTTGGTCTGGAGTAGGGATTGCTCAATTAGCAGCAAGATACGGCAAGCAGTGAGATCTGGGACTCAGTGCCCTGGTCAAACAGGAATTCTGTCAGTTTATGAAACACTGACGTAATCCTGCTGAGATGGAGCCAGAAAAGGGATTTATTTTGCCTGTTCTGCTCCTCCAGATTCACCTGGATTTTTTCCAGAGGATATGAACACAGTCTTTGCTCGTTCTGTACCACAAGCCCTCCTGCAGGGCTGCTCTGTGCTCTGCTCTGCAGGGACCACGTTTCACAGCTTTTGTGAAATTACATCTCAGCCTTGAAGCTGGAGGGTACACTCAGCCAGCTCATAGTTCAACAACTTTCAGCTCCTCTGATGGAAGAAATGCCTGTACCAATAACTAAAACTAGCCTGGCCCCATCTTTGGGCTACAGTCTATTCAGAATCCCAAAAACTTGTGTTTAGGGAACCACTAGTCTCTTCCTGAGACTTACAGTTGTACATCTCAATACATAAAAAGCATCTGATTTTTCACAGGTGTGACTTCAAATTGTAAAAATAAAGCTCAGAGTAAATGCTCAGAGCTTCCAGGGTTTGTTAAAACAGTCCAGCCTTGAAATTGCATAAAGGAGGGGGAAAGAAAAGCAATTAAACTCACTTTAGTGTCACTGTAAGTTTTTGCATTTTCCTACTCAGAAGTTCAGTCAATCAAGCAGCGCAAAACAACCACAGATCTGAGATGAGCAAATAATGCAATATTCCTGTGGCAAGATGCAAACCTTACCCTCCCCTCCCCTGCTCCCCAGTCTTGACTGCCCTTCTGACTCCCAGGCATTTACTTTTCCAACAGAATACTCAGCTTCTGGGCTCCAGATGGGAAACAAAACATTCATGTCAGGGGTTTCATCTCATCTGGTGCCTTCTGCCACAGCACTGCCTCTCCTTGAGCAGTGCATCAGCCTGGGGACAGGGCTAAGCAGGGAGATTTCCTGCCCCACAGCCAAGGGGGGCAGGCAGGCTGTTCACTCCCAGACACCCAGTGCCTGGAGGGGGCTGGTACCCAAACCAGGTTGGTGCAGTGCCTGCACTCACAAGCGAGCTCAGAGCAGAGAAGAGGTGTTTGGGGTTTGTCTGCCAGCTGAGGCTCCTGTCTAACATCTGTCTCAGAGGTGTGTGCCTCAGTCAAGCCAGGATGCCTCTGGATGTCTCACCCTGCAGATACACTGCCCCCCAGGACCAGTGCCAGGTCTCTGACTTTAGTACACCCTCATTAGTGGGGATCTTGGTTTTTGTGAGCCACCAGGCTATCCCTGCTGAGCCCTTCTCCACCTCCAAAACGACCCAACAACCTGCAGCAACCATTTGGAGTTGAAATTTCTACTGGAACAGTAGGCTTGTCACAAAATAAATGCTGAGGGATGGAGAGTGTTAGACAGCTACAGGCATCCCTGCAAGCCCTTCTGATAACAACAGATTCAGCCCAGTGCATCGTGTCTTGCACACGTGTCTAAATTAATAGCTCGGATCTCTTCTGGGAGTTGGCAGAGAGCTGAAGTTGTATTAATGTCTTTCTTGCCTCATCATCTAAAAAAAAAAAAAAAATCCCAACTACCTTTAAAGTGAGGTCCTAAGCTGTCATGAATTCTTACTAGACATGCTGTAATCGCTATTCCAAAAAGAGCAAAGTGCAGAGACAACAACTGCAGAAATAGAAAAGTGAAGCTGTTCTGGAGATTTAAAGCAACCAATACCTGTGTTATGTTCTCTCCCTTTCAGATGGCTTGTGTCTGAATGGCTTTCTACCATTTATTCTTTTTTAATTTTTTTTTTTTTTATCCAAGTAACTTAATGGTTTTTTATGGCATGATGTGATGAAACCTGAACTGATGTTACATTTCACCAATGTACAGCTCCCTTGAGCCAATATCAGTTTTGTCTGTGATGGCTTTGCAAGGGCAGAGGTCAGCTGAGGGGCTGTCCCCTTAGCTCTGTCACAACCTCTTGAGTTTCCAGGACACTTATAAATAAATCAGACACTCACATTTCAAGCAGCGAGTTGAATTCTGAAGAGTAGCTCCTGACCCATGAAAAGCAATTTTTACTTGGATGATACTTCAATCAAAACTGATCAAGGATGACCTGACCTGGTCCTTGAATTTGAGTGGATATAAAACCTGCCAAGGGTGCAGTGGCTGTTTCTCAGGGTCTGAATGCACTGCAGTCTGCACACGTGCAGCTCTCAACCCAGGGCTCATTCAACCATTGCTCCTGCCATCAGATTCCTGTGTGCCACAGCCCAGGGGGACACCTCTTCCAGCACAGTGACCTGCCATAAATTAGGGGACACCAAATCCCATCTCAGCTGCTGACCCTCCCTCTGTCACCCTGGGGTGGCACTGCAGCATCAGGGTCTTCCTTCCCTGCTGAACTCCTTCTCCCATTTTGAGACTCTAGTTTGGGACCTCCTGGGAGAGAGTTTGCTGCTGTGACAAACTCTCCTGGGCCCCAAGAGGGAGGAGGTGCTTCCAGAGCCCACCCAGGGGCACTTTTAGCATATTAGTGTTACCACAGGACCAGGCTGGGGCTCCTTGGAAACTGAAAGCAGCTTCCCTGGAAGGATGTCAGCCCAGGACCAAAGCTCACAGATAAATTCCTGTGAGCTCTTTGGATGGATACAATTGACCTGGTGTCTTCAGCAATGTGAACCTGGAATTGTTTGACTGTTGCACTAGGTAGAAAAACCTCCTGTTTCACAAATACAGGGTAGGCTAATCTGTGAAAATCTCTAATTACTATTGTTATTATTATGTTTTACTGAGTTTGTCTGGGCTTCCACACTTCCCTGTACCCTTAGCTGAACCCAGCCAAATTCTATTAACTGAGGGGGTTTTCCTATGGAGCATCCTCTAGTCCATCCCTAATAATGCACAAGCATGACAGGCATTTCTCCTTTTCATTTTCTCTTTTTTTTAAAGCCTTTTTGCTTCTGGTGTGATGAACCAAAAATCATCCTCTGGAGGCAGGGTTCAGAAAGGGGTGTATGTCAGGGCAGGGGAAAACGCAGATTTGCTCTTTAGCTGGTGGCTGTCACCAGTGCCACCAAGCCCCTGAATCCCCCCTTCCTTTGCAGCTGACAGCTCCCTCCCACACCACTCTATTTGCGTTGGGTTAAATCATTGTGTACACAAAGCACATCAAGGACTTGCAAGCAGTTACAGATGCAAAATATTCCATTTCACACCCAGAGAGGCCACAGCAGAGGCAGCCTGGGGTCACACTTGCACTGGGGCAGGCTGAGGAGTCATCCTATCCTGTCTCCTGCCCCAAAACAACCAGGCTGGAACCTTCTCCTAATCAACACATTGTGCACCAGAACCAGGAGGTCCAGAAGGGGCTGTTGGCTCTTGAGAGTACAGAGAAAAATCCAACAATAAGTTCTGCATTCTCCCGGTTTCTTCTCTCCTCCTCTGTAATTACTCAGCTCTAAAATATCATGGAAACGAGGTTGTTTTTTTTTTCCCCACTCCTTTTTTTCCTTTTTCCACAGCCATACCTACTGGGTAGTACTTCAGCTTCAAATGTCTTATCTCACAAAGAAGAATGGACCACTGGGACTGACCTTGACCTTAAGCTTAAACAATCCTAAATTTAAATGCCAGATCTCTAAGAGGCCCAAACCACATCACTCAGACTCTGGGAAGTTAAAAGGGAAAACCAGAAACTTTCTACTTCTCTTACAAACCGTGAGGATTAAGATATTATGGATTATGAGTTTCTCAGGTCTTCAGTAATGTCTTCCTTCATCAGCAAGATCTGGCAAGATTAGGTGATTAATTTGGTTGCTGATGTGAGAAATGTTTGAGTTCAGAGGATTTTTCTTGTCCTTACCTGAACTCTCCCTTAAGAGAAATTTTTCAGCTGAGTAACAACTCACTCCATTTCAAGCTATAGGTCTCAAGGGAAGGATATTTAGAGTTTTAATTCTCAACAGTCACATCTAATTCCTCAGTGAAAGATGCTATGACACCACAGGAATGAAATTGGTTACTTAGACAGAAAACAAGCTTAAAATCTATCATAAAGAACAGCTAACAGAAGGTGGTTAAAGCACCAACATAAAAGAAAAATAAAGTAGACCCATAAAGTAGAAACCAACGCAGCAGCTGAGAAAAAGGAAGAAGAAAACCCCCATAAAGTCACAGATTGGTGGGATTCATTTCTCTAATAGATTTTCCATTTAATTTTGGGTCAGATGGCTTGCTGCTGCAGCAGCCCTCTTGTCAGAGGGTAGAAATGAGCTGAGACACAGACTTCTCGCTCATCACAGCATGAAAAGGGTCCTGGTTTATTCCTCTACAGCTC
>VZSR01000001.1:4172847-4203099 GCA_013398615.1 Brachypodius melanocephalos | reverse complement strand
TCAGGGGCCAGCTCACCTGTATTCCCTTCTCCTACAGCTTCCATCAGGCCTGTTTCCCTTGATCACTGAGAATCTTGAGTTCCAAGGCTGGGTAACAATCTCCAACCCTTGAGAGCCCTCCTTGGGAAAGCACCACGATCTCCATCACCAGTGGGACTGGTTCCAGTCTGCAGAGGTCACTTAAAACCAGAAACCTGGAACATCTCTGGGAGTTCTGGACAGCCTCTCCTGAGCTATAGCATTGTTCAGCTTGAGGACACTTTCTTTATGGGATTTTTTAAAATGGAATTTCCCATGCAAAGTCTAATTGCAAGTAACATCCTGAAAGCCATGGAGGAAATTTGAAACCACAAAATATCTTTCTCCCATTCCATGATTAAGCATCTGCACTGAGCAGGAAACTAATGGTCCTTCTCGAGTAATAGCTTCTCTGGAGGGGGAGTAATTAGTCATACTCTCTAATATTGCAAATGTAATAACTTTGATAAGAAATTCAATATAGAAACACTGCTCCAGAGCAGTTCCTTGTAATATCCCAAGATACTGGACTGGATCTGGGTGTTTCTTAGGTTTTTAGCCTGTGGATAGAGGATGAACCACGTGTAAGTACCACCCAGCAGGCAGCAGCTGTGTGGCTGAGAGTGATCTGTGGGATGCAGAAGGACCTGGCAGAGGTGGTCATTTCCCACATACACCCACATCCCTGCTGCTGCTCCCTTTCCCAGCATCATTCCCAACATCTTTTCCAAGCACTTTCCTGGAAAGCACCTCCAAATTAATTTTACCCGGTGCAGGTGAAATTTCTGAAGTACCTCAGCAATGCTGGGAGGCCGGCACTACGTTTCAAAGCGGATTTGGGCTGGCATCCAAGGGCATATTTGGGTACCAAACACCCATTTTGTGGAAGGACCTCAGCGCCTGAAGCTGATGGCCCTGAGCGCTCCCAAGGCTCCAGAGGATGCCAGGCATGAGCCCACTGTCCCTGTGGAGTTCTCAGCGATGCTGCTGGGTGGGTGAGCTGCTCTCACAAAGAAACCCTGGGCCCTTTTGCATTATTCCTCTCTGAACAAGGATTCCACTCAGTCCCAAATTCTCACTCTGCAAGGATGAATCATGCTCCCATTCCTTCTCTATTGTTGCCAGAACTCATTTTTTCCCTATTGTTCTTCTGTAGATTAGAGTAATTCATTCAGAAATGAAATTCAGCCCCATACAACAGCCTTGGCAAAACTAAATGCTGTTGAAGAAAGCATGGGGCATGACAATCCTTCTAAAAAGAGGGAATTTCACTGTAACTTCTTTTGGCCAAGTTTCATAATTCATTTTCAAGGGAGCTCTTAAGAAACAGTCTCTGTGCTTTACTCTACCTTATTTATAAAATAATACACAAACCTTTTTATTTATTACCTCCTTTTCCATGCTTATTTTTCTCCAATGGTTAATAATTTTAATTAACACCAGAATTTCTCAGCAGCACGTCATCTCCTTTTTCATTACAAGTGTTAATTGCAGACTCAAATAAAAGGTGAAGAAGAAATTGAGGTAAACATCAAAAGAAGCTCAACACTGTTGGATGTGCAGAAGAACAATTACTTGCACAGTTGTTTTATTAGGGCTTTAGTTGATTAATAGGAAAGCTTTAAACCTACTTTTGCATATCCTTCTACTTCTATGTATTTATTAAAACAATATATACACACCAAGCTCTTCTCTTCTTTCCCAAAGAAGTACTTTTTACTCAGATGCATCTTGTTCAGAACAGCTCACAGAGCTGAAGCACGCTCAGAACCTAATCTCTGATCTACATTCTTATTTCCAGTTCTTATTTTGAATGATTTTATCAGCAGGTGCTACTACTCATACCAAATATTGAGGAATTCTAAAGCCTTGACCTAATGAGGGTCATTTATCTCCATGTACAGGTACACAGACATTGTATGCACACATGATTTTCCACCAAATCAGAGGGCACCTTGGATAAGGAGTCAGGGGGTGCCTCTGAAGGCCAGCTGCAGCATCCAATCCTATTTCCCAACAGTTTAGAATCAAAGGCTGGCTTGCGTTGGGGGTCACCTCAAAGATAACAGGTTCACACCCCCCTGCAGTGGGCAGGGACTCCTCCTGCTGATCCTGCTGGATCAGGTTGCTCAGAGCCCTGTCCAACCTGGCCTTTCACTCCACTTACTCAGGGGTCAATAGAGGCAGGCAGAGAACCTGGCCAAACAAAAATCCCTGAGGCTTTCCCTGGGCACTGGGAGGTGGTAGGTAGGTGTTTCACAACAAGGAGCAGGCATCTGAGCACTCAGGGATGGGGAGAGGTGTTCCCCTGGGCTGAGGAGAAAGGGTAAGGGCAGCACTAGGGCTGGGATTGAACAGCTGCACTCCCTGAAAGCTTCACCAGCTTTCAGAGGGAGGAGGAGGAGGAGGTTTTCCCTCATCGCCAGTAGGAGCTACAACATCAGCTGAATCCTCAGGTGGGTGTAGAGGCACGGGTGAGCCCTCGTGGTTCGGTCCTGCACACGCACACAGAAGTCAAAGTGACAGAAAAGCAGAGCTGACAGCTTGAGGTGGAAATCTCTAATTCTCCCAGCTTCACCTGCCAGAGCTTGTGAGTCTGAACATCCCATCCCTGTCCTCAAGTCAGGCCAAAAACAACACCACAGAAGAGAGTGGCTGCTGGTCTGATCTGCCTTCAGGGAGCAGAGCATTCCTGATGCCACCCTTCCCTGCTTTCCCAAAAGCTCAAAGCTCTCTTGCTACATTCCAGGCAAGGGAGGCTCTCCTGGACGAGCACCTCTTCTGGACAAGCACCTTTCTACCCCACCAGTTCTGCTCAGGATCCATTTAATGTGTCCTGCTTGAGCCCTTGGTGCCCTGTTGGGTTCACATGGGATTTGTCCAGCCCTGGGGATACCCACCCTTTAACACCCAGAATTTTCCTGCATTGCAGATTCAGGCTTAAGCTACAGAGAAAGGACATTGTCACTCTAGGTGCCTTTTCATTGCTGAATCTCCCCTAAAAAATTAATCCCTTCCCATTTTCCAGGTAAAGTTTCCAAATTTGTATATATATCCTCTATTCCTTCTGTGTTTTTTTAGTACATCCTGATCTGTGTTATTCAACATCAATATCAACTTGGTTTTTATGATATTTTTGCCTCATTAATGAAGGCTTTTCATTAAAAAAAAAAAGTTAAAAAAAAAAAAGTGGACTAAAGGCTACTTTTATCCTGCCCAGTCCAGCACAACTCTCCATCCCAAAAAGAAACAGCACACTCCTTTGCTGGGGAATCCCTCAGGAAAAGTTCACTTGATTTAACCACAATATTTCCCAAGCCTTTCCAATTTAAGCCCTCAGAAGGAGCCTCAAGAGGGACACTGCAACCTCAACACCTCATTTTTCTGAAGCCCTCCCTGCCCATTGGAGGTCCCTGATGACCCCTTCACAGTCACACCTGCTCCCTTCCCTGCAGTGTCCATGAACAACAGCAGATGGATCACAACCTCTTCCTCATCACCTTCAACCCATAAAGAGAAACAACAAAATCAGATTTTTGGAGTTTTTCCTGCATGGGCACAGAGGGTGTGTATGGGATGGGGTGTTTGAGGCAGATCCCAGCAGCTCCGACAGTCACTCAGACCCCGAGGATGAAATTCCCTGTTTTGCTCACCCTTGTTTCACTCTGCACTTTGACTTCTCATGTTTCCTATTTCGTTGCTTCCCCTATTTCCCTGCCAGCCTTCCTCAGCTCCCAGCACTTGCTCTGTCTTTCAACTCTTGTGTACTCCCCTGTGAAATGCTGCTCTCCTCTCTTGTGGATTTTCTTCTTCAGAGTTTCTTTTCTTTTTTTTTTTCTCTTTCTAATTTCCACTTTTTCCAAAAGGAAATAGGACCTGTTCTGCTTTAATTACTGCTCCAGTTAGCATCCTCCAGCCTGGTAACAACCCCTTTCATTTTCACTGCTTCCTCCCAGTGGACTTGGCCCACTCAATTTCATAATTCCCTAAAATTTACTTTCCTAAATGTAGTTCTCTGTGCATAATTCATCCATAAATTGGATTTGTTTCCTACTGGGATAATCAAACAATCTTCTGTAGCTTTTTTTTTTTTTCCCACACCTGTTGTTATTCTTTCCTTCCAGGTAATTATAGACAAAAAGTTGGATATTTGGGGCAGAAAAGCAGGAGAAAGAAGGTCATGTTTCAAAATCCACATTTCCCTCTCCTTACTGAGGCTGCCTCTTCTTCCCATAACCAAATACATTCATTTAATTCAACAGGGCTGACATTTCTAAGCAAAATGAAGTAGATGTTGCTTTATGGCAAAATGTGAGTAAGGCAGAGCCAGATCTTTAGCTGATATAAATCAGAACAGACCTATTGTCTTCAGAGAAAGTACATCATTTTCTAGGGAAAAAACAAATTTTAAAAGGACTGCTGGAGCTGTGCAGACATAGTACAGCTGAGAATCAGGGCTACCTTTAAATCTGCTGAGGGTTTTTTCTTGTTTTTCTTTCTCTTAGTATTGCGAGCTGACTGACTTAGCACATTATCTTTTGAGCCATTAATAGCGTGGAGTCTAATTGGGAGGCAAAGCAAACGCCCAGGAAAACCAAGCAGCACAGATGACAAAATTATCACACCTTCCCTGGTACTGGCAGGAAGAATGAGGGCTGAAGGCTTGCACATGTGGTTTACTAGCAGTAGTGTGAAAACCAGTGTGCTTTGGGGGGGAAAAAAAAAGTATTTTATTATTCAAATCGGATTCCTTTTTCATATCAATTTATGACACGACATCAATTTTTGTGAGCCTTTCCTGTCAGGAGGGAAACGTGCTCACACGTATCTTTAGTGTGGGTTTATTTGTCAAATTATCGCAGGACAAACAGCGATGAATAACATCCATACAAATGTGTTGCCTTTATATGTGCTTGCTTCACAGTGAGTGAGAAAAGAGAGAAAATCAACCCAAACAGACAGAAAACACACAGAGCATGACTATTTGTAACATATATGCAAAGAGTTTCAAGCAGCAGAGACACATCCCCGGGCTCCTTGCTGCTCCTATAATACAAATAAGAAATATATAAAATACCCCATAAACTAGCTTGTTGGATTTTATTGCAAGAAATCCATCAGCCATCATATTACCATGCAAATCCTCTTATTGCGTTGTCTGACAACAGCAATTCAAATGAAAAAAAAATTAACAAAAAATATATAAAAAAACCCTTAACAACCTGGGAATAAATTTTCTCTTTCATGCATGCCAGCAGCTCCCATTAACAGCAGTAGGAGTTTCTCTGCAGGGGCTTGTCAAGGTGAGAATAGACTGCTCACCCTTCTCCCCTGTTCAGAGACTGAGTGCTGAATTGCTGCATATATGATATTTTTTTTCTCATGGAGAGATCAAAGAAGAAAGCTGGGAATAAAAAAACCCCAAAAAACAACAACCCAACTCCCAAACAACCCAGTAATCAAGAGAGTTCCAAAGAGGAAAGGTACAGTGTTACACATCCTCCTCCTCCTCATCCTCCAGGATTAGTGAGACAAATCCCTCCTCCCAGTTTGCTACGCCCTGCGGCTCTCAGAAAGTGTCCATCTGTCCACATCTGGGCAGCAGGGCAGAGTTGCAGCCTGTGAGTGGAATATGCTAGAAAATATTGCAAAGCTATATTTATTCTTCTTCACAGAAAATGTAATTTCCTCAAAAATGTAATTTCTGGATGAAAAATTGCTAATGCTTTCCTCCAGCAAAAACTTTCATGAAACAGATTTCTTCCAAATTCTGTACTTAAATCAGAATCAGTCAACACCAAAGAGCTTCAGAAATTAAGGTTGGTTGTGGTTCCTGCTTTTAGCCAGAAGTCTCCATAGGAGCAAAGAATGCTTGTCAACTTTAGACCCCATCAATTAAATATTAGATGACACACCAGTTCTAGAGGTCCATGACTTCCACAAAAAAAAAAAAAAAATTATATTCTTTTTCATGTTTTACAGTTTTCCTCTGCTACTACTTGAGAGACCTGAAAGGAGATGGACAAATTTCAGCCTGAGGAAAGTAGCTTTTAATTTCACTTAATCTCATTTTCCAAGGAAATGGAAAGAGTCAATCCTATACTACTTCCCCCTTTACATACCATAAAGGCAGCTAAGAAGTGGGGTTGCTTTCCAGAAATACAGCTCCTGGTGCTAGCTAAAGGAAAAGAGTGGAGGAAAAACACCTTGCTGCCCCTCCTGGAGTGCTCATGGAGCCAGAGACAATGGCAGGGAGGCTTGGATGCCAAGTGCACTGCAGGATGGAGCTGCATTTGGAATTTATCCTTCCAGCAGAAGATAAAGGACAAAGTTAAAGTGCGGCATAAGAGATAAGAAAGTTAAATGGTGCATAGACAAATCTGATGCTGTGTTTGACCTGTGGGGGAAGGGAAGAGCTGGGCACACTGCATGCTGTACATCTTCTGGGACACAAATGGATGGATGATTGGAAACTTGTTCATATACTTCACAGGCTTCTGCCATTCACTAAATGTGAGGTAATAAACCTTATTGGATTTCATATTTTGTGGGAAATGGCTCTTTCATAGCTTTGTCCCCTTAATGGATGTTCATTTAGGAAAGCACTGTATAGGCTTTATTGCATCAAATGGAATAAAGGGTTTTAAATGAATCCTAATGCTCTATCAAAGTGCTGGAGTTGGAAACTTCAAGCTAAATTCACAGTTAGAAGCAGAATCTTCCATAAGCTTTTTTATGTACAGAAGAAAAACTCGGAGGATCAAAGTTTTATTTAACAAGCCTTAAGTCTCATTTATCTTTTGATTTTTACAGGTAGCCTCTTTCATCTCTCTTCAGTTTTCCTAATGTCCAAGGGTCTCTTCAACCTCCTTACTCTTTTTCTCCTTTTCCCTCACTCCTCTTCCCTTCTGGACAATGCACCTGTTCCACAAATACACAGTTTTCTCCTCCACTGAGTTCAGAGTTGTCCCCTGGAGCTTTCTGCTTCCATATTTTTATGCACAGTTTCCCCCCCACAGGCTTTTTATTAACATATCTAGGAATAATAAAACAAGACAGTGTCATTTTCTGGCATTACTGTTCCTGAACAGTGGAAGTGCCATAAAGGCAGGGAAAACCTCCTTGCTTCCCTGCTTTCTGAGGCTCACAACCAGCCTGGAGCAAGCAATCTCCCAAAGCCTTCCCACGGATCTGAAGATGTGAGCTGCTCTAATACTGCTGGCTGCAAAGGCACTCCTGGCACCCAGCATTCCTTTGCTTGTTTGTTACAACCTCACTTTTTGTGTCAGTTTTACACAGAGAGCTACTTCCTCCACATCCATCCCCATCACACCTGGGACTTAGGGAAAACGCAGGTATCAGCATGGATGCATCTGTTCCAGACAGTGCGTGCTCCTATTGACTGTCTCCTTTCCTGTTTCTAACCTGATGCTAGTTGGAATTCATTCCCCATTTCTTCTGCAAGTTTTCCTGCAGAAAATTCAGTCACGATGACAACAGCCCCAACTCCCTCGTGTGCACACCCCTAATCTCTTGGTGCAGACCATGGAAGATGGATCAGGCAGTACTTCTGAGATGCACTGTCTAGGATGATGCACAGTTGTGGAGAGAACAATCTTTCCATCAATTTCAGTTTCTCAGGCCTGGAGTGTAATAGTATGACATGAATTAATCAGATGTGAGCATGCCCAGCTCCTTGTAGCACTGGGAACGGCTGTAGAAAAATCTCTGAACACACACAACACCCCTGGGATTTAATCCCACAAAATGGTATTTTTCTGTCTGGAGCAGGGGAAACCAGCAGTCACTGTGTGTTAGACAAGCCCTATCTGCCAGCTGAGCTGCTCTTTGAGTTCACTCCGTGGTGGAATAAAACAACTTGGCTGAAACCACTGCCAAACACAAGCTGATAGCATGCACCTCTTCCTGCATATCTAGACTTCACAGCTGAGCTGGTTTGAGTGGCTCACACAGGCAGCGAGGAATCAGCCTCCAGCTCGTGATGGAGCTGCCGATTTCTGTTCTTATTCAAATCTCTTTAATTCCAATTCTGTAATAAACTTCCCTCTCAATGACTCAAGGAATGATTTGCTTTGTCTCACATATCTCGGCATCTAAAGAAGCTTTGACAGGAGCATACCTAGAGCTTCGGAGATAGATATATAATAAATCTAATGTTGTCAAGCATGGTGGCATTTTTATTTTATTTTCAAAGAGAATTTAATCTAACTTCCCAGGGGATTCTTCTCTTGTGTCATAACAAAGTCTGGCTTGTAATGGATTTCCCATTTTTCTTTCTATCTTGTATAATGACAAAATTGCTGCAAAGAGAAGCAGAGCTCTATAATATGTCACAAAACATAAGTGGGAAGTGACAGTCGTCTTCGAAAGGTTGGGCTCAGCCCAAGCCCCAGTTTCTGGAATCACAGCCATTAAATTATTTCTTATGGCTCCACAATCAGTTTCTAGCCAGGCTTGAAGTACAGGGAAAGTCCCTATGTAATGGGAACTTCCCCTCTCCCCAGACAAAACACACAATAAGGGGGAATAATAATAATAATTTAAAAAATTTCAATAAATAGCACTTAAAGATCAAACTGTCAACTGATGGAACATTGATATAAAACAATAAAAAATAAATAACACTAACAAAACATAAATTTAATATTAAGCAGTCAAGAACCTGGTTCATACATACCCATCTCTGCATGTCATCCTAAATAAAAAAAATTAATATTAAATTTATGGCAAGTAATGGGATGTAATGGAATTCATATATCCTTTTGGGAAAAATGCCTCTATTACACTGCATTATAAATCCCTATGTATCAAAGGACTAAAAGCCACTACTCTCTTCAAGGCCATAATTTTCTTCAACAAATTCTAGAATCCTTTCATTGTTATTGAGCATCCTCATAAAAGACTAATATTTTCAACTGTGCTTCGGATGATTCTATTTTGCTTGCTTGAAAATCGCATTGCTGGCAGAAAGCAAAACTGGTGCTCAGTGTACACAGCCACATTTGCCACTTAAAAAGTGAATTAAAGGCTTTTTTTTCTGGGATGTTTTACATTGCTGACCTCGGGCAAGAGGTTCAGAGCACAGTAATTAGCAGGTGAGCAACCTTGAGCTCTCCGGTGGGTTGTGTTCTGTGACATTTATTGTAGTGCAAACTCGTCATGGGAACCCGGTGGGGGTGGAATTGTGCTGCTCACATTTCACTGTGCAATTACACAAATGCGAATTTGCTGTGCTGGCTGGACCCTTCAACAGCACAGAGTTTTTATTCAGGAGAGGCCATGCCCTGTCAAGCCTGGTCAAGTCCTGAGGTCCCTCACATGTCACACTCAGAGGATGCTCTCCTTTCTCCCCTCTTGATGTGGATCTTTCCTCAGCTGATGCCAAAGCACTCTCCCAAAGAAGAAGGCTGGGATCATTATTTCCTTTTAACACCTGAAGAGGCTGAGCCAGAAGCAGTTGACTGCCCAAACCATGCCATGTGCTGATGACCAAGGGACAGGTGGAGCTCAAGTCCCTCAAAGACTCAGACATCTGCCCCAATAGTGACAGAGACTTTCTCCAAAGGCTTTGGCGACCATGCCTCAAGTATCTTGCCTTAAAAATTTCTAGCCCATGGATCCCATTCATCTTATTCCTTTCTTAGCTTGACTGTGACTTCCACTGCACATCTTCCCTCCCCTCTGCAGGTTTCAGTCCTTCCACCCTGGTACAGAAGCTTGGGGACACTCTGGGGTGCCCCAGCTTGGCAGGCTGGCAGGACAGAGGCTCTCACCAGACCTCCACCATGAGGTGGGTGGTGCTGAGGCTCATCAGCTTCACAGCTGAGCTGCTCTTGAGCTGTGGCAGGGGGAGCAGGAGAGGGAGTTGTGTAATTGTTCTGAAAGCCTGCCAAGCAGCTCGTTTACAGAATTAAACAGTCTGCAGTATAATTAACACAGGGAAAACTGTGTGGCCTTTTGTTACTCGCCACACAAAGTAGCTCATTTCCTCATCCTAATGTGACAGGAAGAATGGGATCAGGTGTGAGGGTCTTTGACCAAATGCACCTAGACCTCTGCTCTTCTCCATGGTTCCTGCTATTCAGGAGAATTTGGGCTGCTTGTAGAGATACCCAAAGTCCAGGCAGATAACTCATGGGGCTCTGAAATGGAAAGGAGGATTGCAAAGCTGGCCACTGCAAGACTCAGCTTCAACACAACCCGGTGCCATCATGCTGGTTTAAGAGCCCAGCCTCCCTTTTACTGTACACCTTCCAAGATCTTTCCTCTTCAAGCACCACTGAAGCCATCAATAACAGCCCTGTGCCAGGTTCAGAAGTTTTCAGTGTCTCCATCTGGAATGTTTTTCTGTCCCAAAGAGCACTGAGTCCCATTGAAAATCCAGCCATCCCAATGGTTTCCCATTCCCAGCTGTTACAAGATCTGATATAAATGTTAAAGGGAAGTTTCCACAGTCCTTGGTGGATGCTGAGCCACTCTCTGAGCTCCTCCACACCCATCACTCCTCTTCAGAGAAGATTTGTTGGAAGGAGGAGGAGGGGAAGCTGGTGTTATGGAAAAGGCCTCCCACCAACACATTTGTGCTCCACAATAATGATGTAAACAGAAACGTTTCTCTCTGTAAAACCTCACATTCGCCATGACACAGTAAATCCTTTGCTTCTTCCTGCTCCTACTCTTGTATGTCCTTGGTAGTTGCTCATCTCCCTTTGCTGGGCAGCCAGCAGGGAAGAAGCTCCTCTTGCCAGGGACTGCTGGAAGATGCTGCACAAGGGGTTCCAAGCCTCCCTCCTCCCATCTCTCCCCACCCCCACACACCACTTTCTCTTTTTGTTTTTGAGAGGCTGGAATATCACAGGATAAAGAGACTGCAGCTGTGTTGGGAGGAAAAAACCACAGTCACGCCTCAGCAATTTATGGACAATTTCCCATTAATAAGAGATAATGGAGTGCAGCTCAATGGATTTGCCATTGTACACTTGCTCTTTGAGGATATGGAGGGGAGTCTGACAGCAGTTTGTTCCTCTCAGCAATGGCATTACCATGATTTTGTATATCCCATTGTACACAGGGGGATTGGGACAATTGGAAACGGTCTAACAGCCTGTTAGGAAAAGCATGGGTGTATCAAGTTATTGAAATGACCTCAAATACTGTCACTGCAAGGGAAGCACCTGATAGAGATGAACCGTGGGCTCCCACCTGCAGTGGGCAGGGTCTGTTGGGTTGTGAGAATATGAGACCCAGTTCAATTCCCCTTGCAGAGGAGACACAGGGAAAACCCGTGTTGGGATGCTGCAGAACACATTTGCACGCGTGTTTCCTAGCAGATCAGCTTTCTTGGCTTCCACACCTCCCACACAAGATACAGAGATCACAGGCTCTCACTGCGCTGTCACCATGGTGGGCTGGGGTGAGAAATATGGGTGTACAGAACCCCAAATTAACCAGTTTTTACCAGAGCTTTCTCCTGTGCCTTGTCACTGAGTCACTGTCTGCAGTCCTGTAGCACCAGGGATCAAAGCTGCCAGATAAATCTGCTCACCTGAGGAAGAGGTTATTCCTCTTCAGAGTTTCTCTGCACTTGCATATGCAGTCCTGGAGAGTCACATTGGTTAATGGTGCAGACAGTTCCTCTCAATTTCAATTTGTTGTCCTCTGGTATAATTGACTCCCTCTTTATACCTTATGAGCCAGGGCAGCCAGAAGTGCACCTTCTCCATTACTCATATTCCTACACACACCCTGACACAGCTCCAGCTTAAAAGTGACTTTTCCATCACTAAGGCTAAAGGCAAGCAGAAAATTTCCATTTAAAATTCACATCTCCAGATCCTCTCTTGTTCTGCAGTACTGTGCTCTTTTGGAGATAATAGAGCTTGGGCTCCCAATGAGGATGTATCATCAGTTATTTTACAAGGGTGTGATTATACCTTGTGTTTTCTTCTAGTCTCTCACTGTACTAACATTTTGTTTGCTGCAGCTACATGATCGCTAAAGCATTTCAAGCATCACTCTGAAGTGACAGCACTGAAGTTCAAGACCTACATGCAGCTTTTTTTTTTTTGCTACATACTGATAAAGCACTTGCTTACAGAGACAAGGGTGCACCACAGAGAATGCTACTGTCCAAAAGAAATGAGCTCCTGCTTTCCCCCCAGCCTAGACTAATTGCACTGACAGATTCCAACTCACCCATTACATTTTTAATGAACTGTAAAAAATTAGTTTCAAGTCATAAACTTCCATAGTGAATCTACATTTTGCCAAAGTTTCCAGGCCAGAGTTTTTGCCAAATTCTTTAGAGTCAATTACTAATTTCTAGCTTTATATAGACGTATGTATATATTTATATATGAAGGGAAAGAAAGCTTGGGTACACCAGTAGTGAGGATATGCACCAACTCCCTAAAGGATTTCCATAAGAAATAAATCATAGACAACCAGCATGTTTCCAGATCCAGGAATAAGCAGGGGCCCATGACTTCAGCACACAAGGGTGCAAACCTTTAATTTGAAATCTTTTCCCAAAGCTCAGGGCAGATTCTCTTTACAACTTCCCAAGATGATCCAAGTTCACAGCAGAGGCTAAATTAGTCACACTCGACTCCAGTTTTAGTGCAGGTCTCTCACAGTGACAGGCTTTTCCAAAGGATGCACATTCTGGGCTGTACCACAAACACCCACGTGCACCTCCTGTGACGCCTGATCCTTAAAAATGAAAACCCAACACTTTCCTAGGCACAAACACTACTTTCCACCGGAGAAGTAAATGGCCATCAACATGTCCATTCTCTCCTAAGAGACAAGTTCCCATCCTTCTTACTCCTGCCTCCAGAGACCATGGCAGCACTGCTGAGCCAGAGTGGGAAGCAGATTGAATCTTCCAAAGTTCTCATTTTCCAAGGAGACAGACAAAGAACAACAGTACTATCTGTCATGGATTAAAGAAAGCAGTTTAGAGATCCAGCCTGGGGCTCCTCCTTCCCCTGCCCCAGCCTTTCTTCCAGCCCATCCCTTCCTCATGGAAAAAGGACATTTAGGAGTAGACTGGGACACTAAGGCTCCCCAGTAATGGAGATGCAACAGTGTTGCTTCCTTCCAATCTAAAATTACCTAGCATGCACCAGAGCACAAAACAAAACCCAGACAGGGTGAAGTTCACCATGGGAAAAGATGTGGTTTGCATTCCATATCATATCCAATAACCTCTCATCTACCTTAAAATTCACCAAAATTTCAGGAGGCATCTTTTTGGATTTTTAAATAGCTCAGCTGAAAACCAATTCTCCTAATGAAAAACAATAGCAAATTACTTAGTTATTATTAATCTCATGCACAAAAGCAATTATTTCCCAATTGAGACTTTTGTCTAAAAAAAAAAAAGTCTTATAGATTATTTTTGGAAGATGACAAGTCTCCTTCTCTGCTGCTGTGTTTTAATTTGCATAAACATGACATTAAAACCTGAAAGAATTGCTTTAAATAAACCAATTATTCCATCAACAACACCTGACAGTGCAGAGCTCAATGGCACCACAGAGATCACCTCGGTAAGAAAAGATAACCTTTCTCTCTTACTGACATTAAAACACCTCTTGCTTTAAACAGGACTGCAGTTCAAATTTAGGTTTTACAACCCTTCAATAATCGGACAGGTGTAAATATCATTATTTTTAGATGCACTGCGGCAGGGAGTGAAGGAATAAAAAATCCCACACTGAGCACCTTGACAGCGCTGTTCAGCCCAAGGGAGGGAGGGTTGTACCAGATCTTGCCATGCTGAGAAGACGAAAAGGAGACACCTTCCTATTACCATGCCGTGCCTGTCTCTGGGAGCTTTTGTTCCATTAAAAACTTGTTAATTGCTGCCTTAGTAACAAAGGAACAACATGCTGTGGTGGGACTATTAGGAGTCTACAGGGCTGGCTCACCCTCAGGAAGGCAGAGGGGTTTAATTGGCTCTGTGTTCTTAGAAGATGCAATAAAGAGGGATAATCAATTGGTGTCAACATCTGATAATCGAGATTCTTTACAAAATGCAAGAGAAAATCCAAACCCTACTTAATTGAAAGCTGTGGCATCTGGGGCGGTAAAAAACGATCTGGATGTAAAATTTATGTAGTATCCATGCACAGTCAAGAAAAAAAATGCTGAGAATTTTAAGTGGCCATCATCTCTTCATCTCTCTGATGGAGCTTTGCCTTCAGTTCTCCAGGAAGCAGGTCTCCAAACTCCCATGCAAAACAGTAAATCATAAGTCAGAACACCCAGTGATCATCTGGCTAATAAATAATTCCCTTACTACAGCAGTGCAAGGACAGAAACGCTTCTTCTGTCCTTCTTGGCACACCAGAAGTTTCCTGTAGAACTCTTTTACCTCATGCAATATATTCATGCAAATTCTCCAGAACTGCTACTTGGTTCTCCCTTTGATCTCCCTAAGGATACAGAATGCTCCAGAAGCTTCAGACCCAAGGATTAGTTTTATAGTGTGGTTTTACGAAAAGAAATTAAATGGATGCCTAGTGTGGTCAGTTTGCATGAGGACTGAAGTCTCCAGAGGATTCCTCATGAAAATTCAACTCTGATATCCCAACAGTATCAACTCCAAGCAGTGCATACCACAACTGGCTTCCTGTTTTCCATGAAAATACAGTGGGGCTATAATGGAAGGAATAAACCCATGTACATGAGACTAATAATAATTAGTTTCAATGTTTTTCTAAAAAATATTTTGCTTTAAAAGGAACCAGTAAGCTTTTCTCCAGGAGACAGCAGACAACAGGTCTCACGGCCTTTTCCCCACCCTCACAGTAAGCATCCTCAAACAGAGAGCTGTCAGAACTCAGAATTAATCCTCATCTTAAATAAACACCCTTTGTTTACTGACAAGTGGGCTCTCTTTTGTCTGTGTGTACTCTCCAGTGTTTGGCATGAGGTGGAGAGGCAGAAAAAGGTAAAGATGACCACAAGGACTATTCTCTCCTTTTCCCACAGCACAGACCCTTTGTGCAGAGTAAATGCCAGCTGTGACAGCAGCTCTGATCACAGCTGGATTGGGAACCCCTTTCTTCCCCCACTCAGAGAGCCAGGCTGGAGTAGAGGCAGCTTCAGCTGGTGTCACCCCGAGAGGCTCAAAGGTGCTCGCTGTGAAAAGGAGCCCATGGTTGGAAGACAAGGGCAGGCTAAAGATTTACCCTGTGGACCTCAGCCTTGGCACTTCCCATGCATTACTAAACACGAGGAACATTTTCTGTTTGTGCCCTCACATTAATTCAAACCAGTAATGAAGTTGGGAGCATCAAAAGGTTTTAGCGGTGCACGGGATTAGACCAGGCTTAGATAACTGAATAAATGAACTGACTTAATTAGCTCTCCTGAAACAAATTATTATACAGTGCTCATTTCCAACTCTCACATGAACCCCAAAGAGTTCTAGAAATGAATTAATTCCTTGAATAATAAATCTTATATTTTTGCATACCTTCTGCAATTATGATGGATAATGAGATTTTAATTAATCAGACCCAGATTTTTTAATGCTTTTGAAGAATGTAGATGCATTAGGGACCTATTTATTGAGTAAATCTTGGAGGGAAAAAAAAAAAAATCAAAGGAGCAGAAGTCAACAGCAACAGCATCAAAAAAATTTCTATGTTAAACAAACTCATATCTAACAGGGTTTTTAAGAACATCCATCCCACAAACACCCTGTCTAGAGTATGAACTCTGAAAATTGTCAAATCCTGGTCAGGTCATAGTATTGACTTCAGTGCCTCTCTAGAGGCAAAATACCGTTATTGGATATTATGCTTCATGGAATACATTCTTGGTTTTACTCAAAAAAAAGTTTTTTGTACTGTAATTTAAATGCTCAATGTACAAAGGCTATTTTCTTGCTCATATATTCTGTTTCCAGGTACTTCTGAGTGAGAGCCACTTACTATTAACATGGCAAAGCAGCCATTAAACCTTTCTCTGATATTTTTCTCTTTTTTTCAACCTCTTCTGAGGAGGTAGCTAAAGATCTCTCTCATGGAAAGGTGGTGGCATTGCAGTTGTCATTAATTATAAATCAGTTTCTAATATGACTGAGAGCACAAAGATAGTAGGGGGTCTTGTTAACATGAGATTAAAATTCTCTTGAAGTGTAATTATTTTGCAAGAGGGGTATTGGGCTGGATTTATGACAACCTATTGCATCTCTGCGCTTACTGCATTGACAGGAGAGATTTTGGTAATCACAGGGAGAGCATCAATGCACATCCCTTCCCTTGGAGAAACCCTAGCACTTGTAAAGGAAAAAAAAGTTGTAGGGGAGGGGACTTTAAATCCTAATTACAGATTTCTAGCAAGTCCCCTTTCTTCTCAGCTCCTTTTTTTGATAATAGTTGTCACTGGAGAGCACCAAGAAAGTCAAGGGCACAACACCCCAGCAGGGCAAGGTCAGCTCTCACACATGTTTGGAATGGGGAAAAAAGGCAGAGCTTCCAGTTTAAAAAACTTGAATTTTAAGTCTTGGTGTGAAACCTTCAATTTTTTTTTGTTGCCCTTCTTCAATGAACCTCACTGGATTTGACACGGTAAACAGGTTTGCCTTTCCCTTCCTTTCCTCTCCCGTAAAAGAGCTCAACCATTTCCTCTGGAAAAGCCACTTCTCTTTGAAAAAAATATGGTGAAATAACTTTTTATTAAACCAAGCAATTGGCAGTACCATATTCAGGCTCCTTTTCCCTCTGTTTGAATTGCTAATCTTTGCACTAAAAAAACGTAATTCTTACTGAGCCACAGAGCAGGGAAGGGGGGGTAGCAGACCCTTCTGCAGCTGCAGTAATCTGGTCTTAAAGTTAGAATTTACAGAAGCAGTTAGGTGCAGGAGTCCCTCTGGCTTGAGGAATTAAGAAACCAAGTGCTTCAACCTAGAGAGGATTTTCCAGACTGTATATTAGACTCATGCAGAACTTTCCAAACCCGGGCCCTGCGAGTGCCTTGTGGAAGGTGGCCAGATGTGCCCTCCTTGGCATCTCTCTGGGGAGAGCTTAGAGAACAGATGTTCTCCTGTTCTCCATGTGCACAGAACTGCTCATGAAGGAGCACCAGCTGCACTGAGTGGGTCCCTGGTTTCAGGAGCAGTCCCAAGCCCTGAGCTGCTGCCAGCTCCCCCAGGCTGCCCCTCCTTGGCAGATATTGCACCCCACACCACAAGAACGGCTTTAACTGGGGGCCAAACCAACAGGGGTGCAGAGGGTGCTAAATCCCACCTGACCCACAGGAACCGAGCCAACAGTGGTCAAATACGGCTAGGAAATTTTTGTCTCTATTTACAGAAACAAGAAACTGAATACAAAAGGCACCTGGCCCAAGACACAGCGTGTGTTTGCTCGATTCTCTATTGGAAGAAACTCACCATTTGTTTAAACACCATCAGTGCTGCTGCAATCCACCTTGGTAATGCGAGGATTCATTTGGAAGCTGCTTTGATATGTTGCACTCAGCTCTTTGAGCAACAAAATGCCTTTTTTTGTCTGGCTTTCCCCCACCCTCTGAGTTTGGTTGCCCTCCCCACCACCAATCTAAATTCGTTTTTATGTGCTAAGAAAACAACAACAAAAAAAGTGTTAATTTACCACTCCTGAACATCTTGTCCTCTTAATTTGAACGGAGCTGGTTTGTTCAGCACAGAAACAGTACCAGGAGCAGAATAAATTTAGCTGGGAGGCGGGGTGGGGATGACAGAGCCAGAGAGGGGCTCTGCAATGATGCTGCTCTTGTGGTGCTCTCTGAGGTGGTCTCCTCATGCCCCTGCCCTCCTGCAACCTTGTTTGTACCAACTGCAGTCATGTTGGAAATGCCAGCTCCATGCAAAGCCTCTCCATCATTTTATTTTCCTCATGAATTTGCCTTTCTTCAAATTAATTGTTTTAGTTTCAGCATTTAATTTTTTCTTATTTTTCCTCTCCTGACAGCTCTCAATTCCCTGGATACCCCATGCCCTCTGAGGGTCTCTCACCCTCCTTTGGCACCCTATATCCTCTTCCCAACACATTTTTTTCCCTTCCCTTGCCCTGCTCCTCCTTGAGCACAGCTCCTTTGCTGCCCCACTTTCTGCCACATTCTCCCAGACTCTTCCTTTCCCAGTTCCACCAGTTCTATCCCAGTTGCCTCCCCAGGGTCTCCCACTTCTCCCTTGCTACAATACAAACACAAGGACACAGCCAAGGACGTTACTGAGCCTTAAGACCAGAATTATTGAGAATATGCAATCAAAAGATGTGCCAGAGCCACTCAGGAAAAAAGGTGGGGACTGAGATGAAGTGGAAAATTAGCTAAAAGTGGAGAGCAAATATCTTTGTGCATCTGGGCCTAAAAACTACATGGGGGAGCCTTGGCAAGGTGGGCCATAGATAGACAGCTTAGAGAAAATCCATAGCAGCAAATCCTCAAGTTAACCCAGGTGCTTCTTTGAACCTCTTGCCCATTCAATTTTGAGCCAATATTTTGGTTGGAATGAATATCAGCTTTTCCTCTTTTGAAATAAAAAGGGCAAGTGGAAATCAGATTTTGTTATCTCAGAACATCAAGACTTAACATTTTCTTCAGTAATGTAATGAGCTGATGACCTTTGCAAAGAAGAGAGGGAATGGCCAACTTCATCTTTACAGCATTTATTTTATGTAACAGCTTCCTCAGCTGAGCTGAAGACAGAAATGGACAGAGCATTATTAGCCCAAGAGAATCGAGTCTCCTTACATTTCTGGAACAGAAATGGGCATGTAAACCATGATAAGTGGTTGTCTTCAGCCAGCAATTTAACACCAGCTACAAAGAGAAAGCAGGCCAGAATTTGCACTGATAAAAGGCATCTTGTGCTATTTGTTCAGCACCATAATTTGGGGAATTTTAATCTTTTCTCTTGGAGTGAGAGCCTGCTTGTTCTTTGGGATCTGAGGAAAGGTAAGAATTGTCACACTGGTGCAACAATAAACTGGCTAACTTGGCACCAGAGATCCCAGAGGGCAGATCCTCACCCCAAAACCATGAGTGAATGTGTGCCCACCACAGCCAGATGATGATAAATCCCCCTCCAGTGCTCCCAGAGGGGCAATGAGCAGGTTTGGCAGCCATTTGGAGTGGCCTGAGGGTTGCAGTAATTTGTGCCTCCCCCAGGAAGCCCCAAAATGGGGTAGGTCATGCCAGGAGGGCTCAGAGCCAGCCCGGGAAGGGGATGGATGTAGGATCAGTGATTTCAGCAGAGCTGTGTGGTGGGGTGTCTCTCCAGGAGTTTTTTCCCCTCACAGGACAGCTGAGTGCTGTCAAAGTGAGAATGCACTCAAAAAAAGGAAAAGCTGCTCTCAATGGCATGGCCAATGGCTGTCCAGAACAACCCCAAAAATACCTGTCCAGAAGCCCTGTATTTCCTCAGCACAATCATGTCCTAATAAATCAAAGCAATTACCAGACACACACTATTAAAAACATTTTTTGAATCTATGCAAAAACATACACATTTCCTCAGTTTGTGCCTGGAGAAACCAGAGCTGTGAGAGAACAAAAGCATTTGTCACCAGGCTTCTCTCCTGGCAGAGAATGGGCTCCAGACAATTACATTTTCTTTTTACGCTTCCATCATGTCCAACAGCCCTGTGAACAACAGAGCTCCTGGCTGTAATGTCACCACAACCATTCCTTGCTGCAGCCATTTCTGCAAGAGCTGGAAGAATCCCTCCCTGAAACAAGTCCAGCCTGTGGGCAGTAGGGTTTGGCTGCCAAATACCACAAATATGTTCTATCCAGATATTGGCAAAGTGTCTGTGCAGAGATCTCTGTCACAGCTTGGGGAGAACCTGGCTGTTCACATGGGCTCCACTTGGCTCTGAAAGGCAGGTTTTGGTCAGACTCTCTTTTCCCTCTGAGAGATGCATCGGTGTCTCCTGGCCCCGTCTGTCCCATGAAACCTGTTCCAGAAATTTCCACAGCCAGTCATGGTCCCTGCCAAGCCATACTCCCTCGTACTCCTCCTGAGGATGGCACCTTCTCAACTACATTGGAACAGTGGTGGAACACAACTGCTGCTGGATGAGCCCAGGTACAGGACTTCTGGTCTACAGCAGATTGAAGTCGTGATTGCATTTATTTCATTTTATCAATATAGAGAAACAAACATATGCGCAGACCATGTTTATTTCACTCTATCAAATATAATTTTAACAAACATGACACAATTTTTGCTGCGAAACAGAATGTCTCAAATATTATAAGTTTCAGTGCTTTGTAATTGTATTTCAATAGGCACAAGAAGTATTTTACTGCACAGTGAATGCATTTCATTAAAGAGTATAAATTTACACTCTGTTGTAAATGAATGTTCATTTTACACTGTAATTTTTTTACTGCAGAATGTTGCCATTTTAGTATTCACTGTAATCACTCCACTGTGTTGCAAGCAAATGTCATTTATATGATATGTAAAAATTCAGAGAATTCAATTTAAGGGATCTCAGTCTGAAGTATAAATACATGCAAGCCACGTAACACAAATAAACTTACTCCAGATGGTTGCAGATAAAATCAAATCCCACCATCAGAAGAAATAAAATTCCCAGTACAAATACAGGCAATTCAGTCCAGCTTCTGCTGACCAAACTGGCCAGAAAAATTAGCACGAATCCAAACATAATAAATTTAATGAAGTATTTGCCATTAACAAGAGACCAAGCATCATGTTTTCTAGGTGGTTTAACAGCTTTTCCTCTCTGAATGGTTCTGAGAATACACATGGGTTCCCCCAGCTATCTGCCCCAGAAAGCACCTCACAGGTAAATACCTAGAAACAGCAAACTATTGATACAATAAAAGAACCGATTCTAAAAGCAACACTGGTTTATTTGCCTCTCTGTGTTACAGCTGCCTGGAGTACTTACAGTACAGCCCAAGAGCATTAACAAACAGCCAAGCTATTTCTTCTCCGTTGATAGCCACCTTATTGCTTTCAGCAGCTAGCAAATTAAACCTTCAAAATAATTCTCATGTGCACTGACTGTAAAGTGAATTTAAATTAAACTAATATATTACAAGAAAAGTGAGTACCCAGCCAGAGTTCTCAGCAGCCTCTTTCTTCTTCCCAAACCAGGCTCAGAGCACACAAATATAGTTACACAGTTCACACCTGCCAGCGTGCATCTGCACATGCCATATGCTGCAGGACACACCTGATCCCAGCACTCACACACATATGTATTTGCAAACACCTCCTGCCACTGGGAGACGAGGGAGTCCAGCCAAGTGCTGCCAAAACCAAACCACAAAAGCCTCTCTGCCCATTTCTCCTCTGCCAGGCCCCCTCACATCCTCCCCGAGCTCTAAAATGGCAAAGGTCACCCCTGGCATGCTCAGTAGATGAAGGCCTCTGATGGCCCCATACAGGTGGACATGAAGCCAAAAAAAGTGAAGTTACTGACCCAACACCACTACACAGGACAAGGAAATCTTTGATAGCCCTGCTGGTATCCTTTCCCTTCTATTTATCTGTCATTCCCAAGCCTCAAGTTCAGACCAAGGCCATCTCATACCTTGCACTTGCTGGCTCCAGTGCAGAGCTAAACACTGTGCTGAGAAGGTTTTAATTGCTCTGCATTCCTGAGGTGGCACAAAAAGAATGGAAGTGGACAGATAGATTTGAAGTGCTCTAAACCAGCCTCAAACACAGCTTCTTTGCTCTTAGGCTGCTGGACCAAGCCCTAAAAATATGAAAATCCTGATGTGATTGAGAATAGTCACATTTCAGAGAGGTAGTTATTCTTGGTAGTTGATGAAAGTCAGCTTAGATGAAAATTTGGGAACCCACATCTTAGCTGTTTATTAAACAATAATTTATTGATAAACTATTTTAAATCCTGTTCTCTTTGTTTCTGGGCACATAGCAGTTTTGTCTTCACCTCTAGCTTGAAGATTTTAGATTATATTCAAGAACAATCCTAAAAATCTCTGCTCTTACTGTAGGTCAAATTCAAGTTAGCCTCCTGCAAGTAACACCCTGCAAGTGTCTCAACAGGATATCATAGCAGAAATGGCTCTTTAAGTCTGGCACTAGGCACAGGCAGATTGGAGAATGGATATAATCAGATTTTGAGGCAGAAAACCTGACTGCATCAGCACTGTGAAACCCAGCAAGTATTCAGCACACGTAGCATAGAGTAGGGGAAAAAGCAGAAAAATGAGAGCAGCCCTTCTCATGGTATTGCTTTTCCACAGGAATCATGGACTGGCTTGGGTTGGAAGGGACCTTAAAGATCACCTCATTCCATCTCCCTGCTGTGGGCAGGGGCACCTTCCACCAGACCAGGTTGCTCCAAGCCCTGTCCAGCCTGGCCTTGAACAATTCCAGGGATGGGGCAGCCACAGCTTCTCTGGGCAGCGTGTGCCAGTGGCTCATCTCCCTCCGAGCGAAGAATTTCTTTCTAATAGATAATCTAAACTTGCCCTCTGTCTGCTTAAAGCCATTGTTCCTTGTCCTGACACTGTCTGCCCTTGTAAGAAGTCCACCTCCCTCCTTTTAGGTGCTGGAAGTCCACAGTGGGGTCTTACCTGAGCTTTCTTTTCTATGGGCTGAACCCCAACTCTCTCAGGCTGTCTCTGTAGGAGAGGTGCTCCAGCCCTTTGTTATCTCCATGGCCTCCTCTGGAGGGTGGCTGGGTGCTCTGGGTGGCTGCCAGCCCCTTGCAGAGCAGGGCAAACACCATCAAGCTCTGCAGGGAGCTATCAAGGGGCACATCCCCTCAATAAGGAGTTGCTGCATCGTGGCCAACACAAGTCCTGAAGATCCTTTTCATACAAAGTTGTACAACACAACTCTCCTTACCCCTATACACTCACATATGTGAAGCAGCCACTCATTTTATTTTACAATAAAAAGCAGTCACTTATTTTACAAAGCTGTGCAGTGCAGTTTTGACTACCAGAATCTGTTATACACGTTCTTGAGACGTGGCCAGTTACTGCTGGCATTAGCACATAGTTCCTCCTGGATTATTCCTCAGTGTTTTAAAGCTGCCCATGCTCTTGCTTGCTACAAGATTGGATTTACCAGCATTTCATTTCCTGGTTCAGCCTTCCTGGTTGGAAGTTTCCAGCTCCAGTCCCTTGGAAGCCTGTAAGTTATGCATGGGTCTGGCACCAGAGCAGTTTAGGTGCCCTTTCAGAGCAAGGGACCAACATTGCTGGACAGGAACTGTGTTATCTGCACTGCAGGTCACAGAGTGCTCTGTGTTTCCTGCTAATTAAATTCACTGTTGGAAGCTCCTTACATCTCCACGTGATATGTAACTGCAGAGCTGGATGTTGCCCCTAATTGCTTTTTATAACAAGGTTATAACGTCATGCTGTTATGTCCAGCTATGTCAGGGCCCTGACAACTCTACTTGACCAAGAGTGACATTAATACCACACTGTATTGTACCAAAATTGGATATTAATGAGGAAATTTCAGTCCTCTTTTAGTAGGATCTTACTGTGATCAGTTAAGAGCTGTATTTACACAGGAGTGTGAAGAAATATTAAAATAAAACTCAAAGTAAAAATCTGGATATCTATATAACCTAAATGACGTGTTAAAACACGAGATAGTCTAATTGAGCAATACTATTAACTGCCACATTACAAAATTCCTCTAATAGCATATTACAATTTGTTTTCTTCAGCCCACCACTGAAGTAAACTGAGGGAGTGAGTACATGCCAGTGCAGATTTCTTGTGATGACCGATTATGTTCCTTGGCAAAGAGCTAAGTGTAAAAAGATCACTGCATGGCCAGAAGCTTTCCCCCTGCTAACAAAGAACTTCTGCACAGTGCAACATTTCAGCTAAATGCATAAGAGGGACAAACCTGAGACTGCCCAAACTCAGAAATCCTTGTTCCTGGACTCAGCAATGAATGAACTATGGGAAAAAGCAAGTTAGCCTAGCCTGAAACAAGCCTATTGGCACCAGCATTGTTGCTATTTCCACCTAAAGCCCACACTCCTTGGGAACCTGACTCCTGGGGAAGTCTTCTCTGGGCACAATCTGCTGTGTTATCAGGCAAAAGATTACTGCAATTAAAATTAAGTTTCAGATTATTCACTCAAGTCAAGCAGGAGAGAAGGGGTCCTAATGTTTCTATCACCATTCTGCCCCTTCTTGAACTCCTGCACCCTCACCAGATGTCAGAGGCAGAATTCATCCACACAGGCTTTGAAGTTTGGGATGGCATTATGGAGGGATAGGTGCCACGAGATCGTGGATATTTTTCTACAGTAATTGCCAATTAATAAGCAAGGGAAACTGTTCCTTACTAGTGCTGATTGCCCAACAGCTCCTGTTTCAGATGGAGATACCTTCGTGCAGTGGGTAGAAGTTCCATGCTAATCCACCCCTGCAAACCAAACCCACGTGGCACAGGCTTGCCCAAAACCAATAGAAATCCACTATTAGCTAATGAATCAGTAAACCAATCTGAAATGTGTTTGGCCTGGAAAATGCTCACTAGTCCTACATATTCAACATGTTTACATTAACATTTTCGAAAGCTTAGTGGCTTCCAAGTTCCTTTATGTTTGCACACAGCAGAGATCTTGAGGAAAATCTGATGGGGAAGCACAGTGTACACTGAATTATTATAACAGACACCTGAATGAAAACAGTCTTAAGGCAAGGCAGCTTCACTTGCTTTACACACAACTTGCTGCTTTCTCATCATATTCTTTATCTATTGCTGAGTCAAGAATAAAATCCAATTTTGTCAAAGGTTTTAAGCAAAATATAAAGGCTGGGGAAGAGTTCTTTTTTAAATGGCTTTCTATTTAGACATGCCCTTGTCTGAGATCAGGATAATAAAACATTTTAGCCCTTTCCAACAGCCAGATGTCAACAGAATCAAAACCATCATCAGCACATCTCTAACTAAAAAGCATCACTGAACAAAGCTTGCCTTGCTCAGGAGCTCACACAATCAAGTTTTTCAGCTTACAGACAGAAGAAAAAGCTCAGGTTATCATGTCCCTTTGCAACATTCCCAGTCCTTTACATCTCCACTAGGAATCCAGGTAGGACTTCAGCAGCTTTGGTTTCTCTGGAGCATATTTTCAAAGCAGGCATTCAGTCTCAATCTGATCATGAGAGCAAGGCAAAGGGGGAAACATTCACACAACTCCCTGCAAGCTCCTGTTCTAAATGCACAGCAGAAACTTGTGAAACATTCTCTCAGATGGCAAAGAGAGAACCCTGGGGGACCAAGGTATTATTTGTTGTTCTGTGCCAGGAACACCCGAGGATTGCCTGTAATGGAAGAGGAGACCACAGGGAGCTGCAGATGTTCCCAGCAGCATCTCTCTGCAGCAGCAGCAGCACATGCAGTCCCTTCTGGCAGCTGTGTCACAGAGGCCTCGATGGCTCTAAAGCATTGAGACCCCAGTGGAGCCCCACTGCTATTTGCAGTAGATGAAAAGAAATATTCACATTTTTACAAGATTGTTGTAAAATCTCGAGGCTTGGCTACTTGACTATGCCAGCAGCTTGGCACCGTTTCTCAGATCACTACTCATTCCTTTACATAATATAAACGATAATAACCGCTTGTACTCAGGCACAATAGAGGTGCTCTGTCACCCTGGCTCCCACACGATGGGCTCTGTGCTGACAGGAA
Organism: Brachypodius melanocephalos; assembly: GCA_013398615.1. NCBI lineage: Eukaryota > Metazoa > Chordata > Aves > Passeriformes > Pycnonotidae > Brachypodius > Brachypodius melanocephalos. The sequence goes on along the minus strand of VZSR01000001.1, from coordinate 4,177,379 downwards.
CGTAGAGCGGCTCTGTTTCAAGAGGCTCTACAAGCCTAAAAGCACCTTACTGGCAACGTAAAAAGCTCCCAAAAACTAAAACAGTGAGAAAGATTTCAGCGGGTGCGTTATGTAAAGAGTCATTGGAGAATGACATGAGGGGGTTGCAGAGAGCTCAACAGACCAGCACAGAGGATTTCGAGCTGGTTGCTGATTCTTATTTGCAATTCAAGAGGTCTGTGATTGATCAGACCATTGTTTCTTCTCCTCTAACTACGGTCCTTTCCACCCTCAGGGAAATACCGAAGAACAAGGAGTGAATAATGCACTTAAGGTATAAACCTGTGGCATTCCGTGGATATTTTAACTAATGCTGGCATTTCATTACTGATATCAAATAAAGAATTATACAGCCTCATTCAGCCTGATTTCCCTCACACTATTCTGATCAGTAGCAATTGCAGCCTAAGTCTCAGATTGAAGATTATATTTGCAAATTAGATTTTGGGGGGTGGGGGAGACAAATCTGTTAGTCCGTGGTTTGATCAAAAGTTTGAAAGCTAGTCTTATAACAAAAGGGTGAAATCTTGGCTGCAAAGCCAACATGAGCCTCACATCCAAAATTTCTCACAGCCCTTTTAATCCCATAAATGTTTCAAGCTAGTACATCTGGGTCTCTGAAACAGTGGCAGCAGTATTTCAAATATTCTCAGAGCCAGATACTTGGATGGGCTTGAATTGGTGACAATAATCGTGAAGATCAGCTTCTCAGGCCAAATAGAAACACGCCAGGACCACGCAGGCAGGCTCAGTTGTCTCACAGGAAACACTTGAGAGAAGCAGGATGCCAGGGCTTCAAAGAGGAAAAGCTGGAGGGCATAGCAGCAAACGTGCTGAGTGGCAGAAAATTAACAATTTTGATACTGCAGCTACTCCAAAACACATATTACTGAATACACCAAGGCAAAGAATACAACAGTGGAATTGAGTGAAAAATTAGAAAACACTTGGTGTGTTCATCAAATAATCAATATTTGTTCCCCAAATTGTAACTGATGAACCAAAACTTCCTTTAGGGCACAGAAGGCACCACAAGAGTTGCATCAAGCAGCATTCAGCAAAGCAGCACATGCCAGAGCTTTGCCATCAACAGGATTCTCCACACGGCATTTAAGGCAGGTCACAAAACAGCGAGACACCAGCTGCTTGCGCCTTTTTTTGTTTTTTTGGTAACATTTCTAAACCAAACTTTTCTTGAGACAAATCTGACCAAGTTATATACAACTCTTTCTCTCACTCTGACCATTTAAATCGATTTGATAAGCAAGCCAGATTGCACGCCAACAGAGCGCTTCCAACAATTAACTTGCAAGAAATCCTGTGATGAACCTTAGTCTCCTTTCACACTGACTTTATTATGCTCACAGAACTTTACATTTGTTCATATACAATGTGAAAACAAAACACTGCCAGCCTAGCAGAAAAATCAGTGACCTAAATGTTCCAGAAAATGAAATGATATATGCCTTGGCTGTCCTGCAGGGCTTGCAGAAGCAGGAAGAAGTATCACCAAATAACTTGAATTCAATAATTCCCCAGAAGCACCAGTTCCCACAACCTTAGGAAATTCTGATGCAGTCAGTAGGAGAAAATACATCTCTCTGGCAGCTAACTACAAAAAGAGAAACTGGGATGTTCAGAAAAAAGAAAACTAAAAAGAGAATTATATACTGGAAGATATATAGGAAGAGAAGGAGCAGAAGATTTTTCTCTGTCAAGCAGAGGGTTACAGATCCATCCTGTGTTAACACTTCCTTTCCAATTTGATCACAAACACCTTTATTTTTTTAAAAATTTATTTTAAACCCTGGTTTTGAACGCCTCGTGGGTTATGGGAATGAAATGAAAGGATGCATTACTAAACATCTTTTGATCAGCCATTTGGTCTGACCAGCTGAGCTGCTTTTAATGTTATGCAAAAGAAGATGAACAGGCCCTCAAGCAGAGGATACTCCTGGCCTTAACTGGAGCCTGATCAAATCATTGTCTTCCTATTAGAGGGTGCAGTCTTGCAGCCCTGCTGCTGAAATGGTTCTTTGATCCTATCTCGTGGAAAACTGGCAAGAGCAACCATTTAATGTCACATTTCTGCTTTTACTCTACAGCTCTTATTACTTTATAGGCATAAAAAATGCATGGCTACTTATAAATCTTTGATTATATTCTGGACCAGACCTGTTACATTTTTCACCTCCCCTCCAGGATAAGGTCTGGAAAATGCACACATTCCATACAGAGCATGGAATTTGCATACTCTGCAAATTTGAACATAGGAATTCATTCAGTGGAGAGCAGCAGCTGCTCCCAGGAACGGTACCAAAAGCAGGAACGGGGAATTTGTCCTTTTTAGCAAATAATTACGTTTAAATTGTGAGAGGCATCCTCAGTGTTACAATGCTGGGAGGTTGAGATGCTCCTCTTATGATTGTCCCTCCTGTGAGACAGAGCAGGATCTTAAAAACTCCTATCAGGTGAGCTGGTAATAATTATTGTTTTACAGCTCCATGCAAGAAAACTACCCTGGAAAAGGGACACACCTGGCAGGACAGCCTAGATCCCTGGAAAAGTGAAACAGGAGCCTACAAACCTACCTAGCAGATGGAAGGACTCACTCATAAATGATTCATAGTGGCTATTGAGTACATTCATTGATCCAAACTCCTACCAACAGCTACTCTTGGCAAAGACACCAATGCTTTGCCCTGTTTGCAGGTATTCTCCACATCACTCACCTCCCAGCCCTACTTCTCCTATCTCCTGCTGCCTCAGTTCCCAGAGGGCCAGGTAGCCTGTATTAAACTTGCTGCAGTGACAAGAGCATCCCTGGAGAAACCACTTCTACCTGGGAAATGGCCCACAAAAGTCTGTAGGCATTCTAAAATGCTCTGAAAAGCCAAAAGAACAAGGCACTCACCAAGAGGAATGCTAAGGAGATGAAGAAGAAAAATAAACAGGGACAGGCAAAACAAAGATTTTGGGTATACACATCACAATGCCTGAAAGAGATCCCACTGTAATTCTTGCCATGCCATCCCCTGCCTTGAGACCTACCATAGTCAAGTAGTTCAGCTTAAAGCTGATTTTTAAAGAACAGGTATTTCTCTGCTCTTTTTTTTTTTTTTATTTTAAATCCTCCCACAGAGGTATTTTGACTGGATTTAGGAGTCTGAAATCACAAGACAAAAAGCCACCGTGAGTGAAGGAAGGGGTGGGGAAGGCTCCTTTAATCACACAGGTGGTGGTGGAGTGAGATTTGCACCTGGGCCAATTGCCCATTAATCTGCAGCAGCTCCTGGTAGAAATGCCCCACTTTGCTCTTAATCCTTTTGTAGTGCCAGCCCAGCTTGGTGCCAACTCTCCTCTCCGACCACTTCTCCCCCCTAACGTGCACATGCTGCTGCATTTTACATTTTGAAACAAACTCCTAGTATTGTGCAGATTACAGCCAGCAGGCTCTCCTGTTTTCCAGCCTCCTTTTATTTCCCAGGCTGTTCTATGCATCAGGAGATTAGGAAGGAAATGTGTTATTTCCATGAAGGCTGACACCTCCTTTTTCTCCATTTATACCTACTGATTTTTTCCCTCACTGATGCATTATATAAGCTCCTCTCTGAGTTTCATTTTTTTGACACCAGTGTTTTTGAAAATGCATGTGCTGTTTAGCATACTATGGAGTGAGGATAGGCCAGGCATGGATCATTTTACATGGCAGGGAAATGAGGCCTCTTTTCTCCATAATTATCAAATCTGCTTCTACAGAGAGCTTTTCTCTACTGCTGGGTTACAGCCCTCAGTTACCTTATGCCACTCAGTAAATATTCAAAGGTCACTACACCAGGATTTCCTCTGGAAGGCAGATTTCCTAGAAACACAGGGCCAGGGTAAGGAAAACAGTCCTGTGTAAAGCTTGGCTCCCCAACAGAAGATGAGAATTTCTCAGTAGTTAGAGCTGAATATTGAGAAAAGGAAAAGCTTTGCCTCTAATGCCAACATTACCTGAGGAAGATCAGTTATCAAAGAATGAGAACACACAATTTTACCAGGAGTGATAATAAGTTTAAAGTACTATACACATTTTTTTGGACTTGGTGGAACATAGCAGATGTAAAATCCATTTTAAAGGTGAAGGATGCTAAGCAATGTTACCACGCAGGCACAGTGCCTGTGCCAAATTCACCTCACATGACATCTCCTTTTCATGAAGGCATTGAAGCTTTTACCTAAAAACCTCTTACATGTTTTCCTTTCATTTTCTCCCCAATAAGCTTTTTCAGTAGCTTTAAAGTGGAGGATAATCTGTTTAACTTTACTTTGAGGGTGGTGAGGCACTGGCACAAGTTGCCCAGAGAAATTGTGGCTGCTCCATCCCTGAATCAAATTTGATGGAGTTCTGGTCTAGTGAAAGACTGTTGCAGCAGCCCTCTTGCTAGAGAGTAGAAATGAGAGGAGACACAGACTTCTTGTTGATCACAGCATGAAAAGGGTCCTGGTTT
>VZSR01000001.1:4132394-4172747 GCA_013398615.1 Brachypodius melanocephalos | reverse complement strand
GGCAGAAAGACAAAACACATTCCAAAGCCCCTATCCTATCTTAGTTCTTTCTGGGAACCAAGACAAAAAATCCCTCTTAGGGACACATTTTCATCAATAAGTTCAGTTTCCATCTGAGGGGGGAGGATTTAGGGAGAGGGGAAAATATTTCACCTTCTTCTCTACATTAGAGACCACCAATGTCTCTAATTGGTAATTTTTGTCAAATATGCTAATTTGCTAAACTTATAAAAACCCCAGTCCCCCATGGAAAGAACACTGACCGCTAGGATATTTTTAGTTGGAAAGCACTACTCTCTCCTTCAGCAGGAAAAAATACAGCTACATGGCATAATTTAGTGTTGCAATAGGAAATAATAAAAATGCCCACAACTGTTCAAGCACAACCTCCTCAAAAGGAACCTTTGTGCTTTTAAAAATCAACAATTGGAAAATGAAATGGGAGGTTAATGTGAGCAGCTGAGTCTGCTACATATGGAAGTGCTTTGTGTCAGGTTTCTGTGCTGGCACAAGCATATGGGATCAGACACAGAGGAGGAGTTCTGAACTTTCCTGCAGACAGATGAATGAATTCAAGCTGAAGTAGCAGCACAGATCTTGCACTAGCCAGTCCAAAAATAGTAAAGAATTCCCTTTTCTACATTTAGCACTGTGTGGATGGGTTTCAGTGTTCATTGATGAGCTCCTAGGCCAGCTCAAGTTCTACGAGAGCTACAGCTCTTTATTTCTACAATCAAAAGAGTGCAGGAGTTTTGAATATTAGCACGATATTATCTCCCTTTTTGCTTTCACTGCATTCAGCACGGCTGGCTCCACTAAATAACACATAAATCTTAACTGTCTGTTACAGAAAGATTATTTTGAAAAAGGGTTTCTTGCCAGACTGTTATCCATTTTATACCACTTTTTCTTTCCTTGTTCTGACTTTTTTTATTATCCTATGAGAAAGGAAGATTTTTCCTCTCCTTTTTCTTTCTTTTTGTCCTGATCTAATTCTTGTGGCTGATGTATAAGAGCACTGATACAACGTAGTTTTTCATTTTGGCAGCTTTTTTAAAACAAATTCCATGGCATGATCCCACCAGTGACAAACGATCCAGCACTTCCACTTGGAATACTAACGTTGAATTAACTGGCTTCCCGGGGTCTGATGGAGATGCAGTGAGAATTAAAAAAAAAAAAAAAAATTACTGCACAGGAGCAGTGGTGACTGATGTAGGGCCTGCATGCTGAGCTTTTGACCTCCACCGTTTCTACAGTAACTGTGCAATGCATTGTGCTTTCTATTCTCGGGCTCGCCTTGGAAGCCAATTAAATTAAAAGGCTATTCATTTCATTCTATTTGTCTCCAGGACACTCACATAGAAATGCAAACGATTCCTGTTCAGAGTTCCCTGCATCAGAGAAACTGATATTGTACTGCTAATTTGTAATAACACTATAATCCAATATGCAATCTGCCCCAATTTAAGAGATGTGCATAGGATGTACACTGAACTTACAAAACACTGATTAGGGAGATCATGAAATTAAATCTCCTGAAGGGTACTTCTTTCAAACCCTCAAGGCAGCTCTTTTTCTTGGTTTAATCAGATAGTTAATCATTACAGCTCAGGCTTTCCAAGAGCCAGATTCATCAATACTAGGAAGCATGGGTTTGTAATATTGAACATTTACAGTCTCAGGAAAGCAAAGCTGTAAAAGGTGATTGGTAAGCACTTTGCTGCTTTAAAAAGAGCAATGGAGGAAATGAGAGAATACTTCCTACTAAAACCAAAGAATCATTTGAGGACTGATCCACCAATTTGAACAACAGAAGAACATAGTCCCAAACACCCTGTTTTCTTAAGGACCTGTCTTGTCTCCAGCTCAGTGAGAAATTAACATTTTTGTTAAACTGCACAAAACAAATTGACGTGAAACATTATTATCCTGTGTTTTTACTCTAAATTAAGCTTGTGGTGTAGTTCCCCATGCCACTTTGAGCAAGTGTAATTTTGGAGTTGGAGGAATGACCTTCACATTGAAGTGAAGCAGGAGGACTTCAACACCATCCTGCAGGATACCAAATTACATCCTGCAACCTGCCATTTGTAGATCATTTTTGCAGGCTAGCAACCACAAATTGGAACGTGCCTGTCATCAATGGCAGATCAAATGTTAGGGCTTTTCTAATGGTCATGTTACTGAAGGTTTGTTGATAGAGAAGATGAGGGTTTGTAACAGAGGCAGCAGCCTCCACTGCACTTTATCTGGACACGGCTGGCAGGCTGTAATAAGCTAAACGAGGCTGAAATGACAAAAATGTCCCCAGGCTCATGAAAACCTGGAACACTATTTCTGGGAAAACCTGGCAGTTTAGACAAAACTGTCAAACACTTAGGTACCTTTGTCACAGAGATGAAAGCATTCTGACCCAGAAACACTCACCTGCAGTGCTAAAACCCACGGACCTTCCGCCAGGGGTGAGCTTGAAGACAATTCTCTGGGTTGAGAAAATGAACTTGCTTCCTCCTGCTACGACTAAATTAGTTTTGTTTTATTCCCTCCCTGACTCTCAGTAAAATTTCAATCAGTTACTGAAGTATGATGAGATGGAAAAATTTAAAGTGAGAAACTGGTAAGTGAGAATAGGCTTCTTAATATGGCTTGGAAAAAGAAGCAAATAGGAAAATTTCAAGATGGTCATTTCAGCCTGTCTAGTCATCCTCCACTACATTGACTAGAAGGAATTCAAGAAAATAAAGGGTGAATGATTTAGAGATGACTGAAGGAAATGCCCTTTTCAGCCCTAGGATTTTATGCCACAAATTGCCAAACAGGTCAGCAGTGTAGCTGGCTTCCAAAAACCATGTAATAAATGTAGTGTACTGCAAACCAAAGCACCTCTGTATTCAACAGCACAGGGGGAACAGCAGAAAGCAAGATCTGCACAATAAGGACCAGGATCTCTGGGCTGGCACATTTTTCTATGAATTGCCCTGCTGTAGAGTTTCTTGATCCATCTCCTGACCTGGCTGGAATGGGCTCTGCTGAAGGAGAAGATGCTACATGATAAAATCCATAGGTCTGTGGGATATGGAGCTTCAGGTCTTTCTGTGTCCTTTGCTGCATAATTTCCTTACTTTGATATAGTTTTCCTTATTATTGTAATTGCAGAACATTCACCTTGACTTTGATGCAATAGTGATGGGGCAAAACTTCTTCTACCTGCCTCAGTTTTGCAACTTAGATGACGAGTTCTCCAAAACTCTGTCTTTGTTTTTGTTTGGTTTTTTAAGTATAGCAACCAGTTTCTAACAAAAACTCCCACAGCTTCTCAAAGCTTTTATTTTTTTCTATGACAATTCCCAAACTAAGGCTTTTCCTGAATGAGATTCTATTTGAAAAGACAGGACAGAAAATGTCCAACATGGATCTTCCCTGTGGTTTTTCCTAAATGAAAAGAGCTGTTCTAGAAGACTAGTTTTTCTTTTTTAAAAGAAAGATAATTTTGGTGTTTAGAAAAACCTGGAGGGAGAAACTGTAAATGGAACTCAAAGCTGCAAGGTAACTGTGAGCAAAGACTCAGATAGTTTTGAAGAAGAACTTGATTTTACAGAAGAAACAACATTTAATAACAATAACTAATGATAAAAAGTATAATGGATAGAAAACTTGTTTTATGTAAGGACTTACCAATGCATTCTGGACAAGATCTGATGAAGACAGATTACTTTGGTTTTTTGTTTGTTCGAGGTGTTCTTCACAGTCACTTCAGGCATGGTATCCTCTCCAGAGGTATGAGATTGGAAGTTTCTTCCTGTGAAAGTAACAGGGAAAATACACTTTTAAACATGGAAAAGTATCTGAGCATCCTGATGACTATGAATGGTTAGCAGCTATTGCATCATGCACATACTCTGTTATTCTGCTTTTGTGTTTTTATTAGGGCAGAAAGTTGAGTAGTTCTTTGAATGACAGTGCTGAAAATAAATGGAAAAAACACCCTAAAAATAGCTTTGATTTTCTGTGTAAACGTGACCATTTTTTAAAAACGTAGTTCTTTCCATAAATAAAACACATTATCAAGGAAGAAAAAAAAACTTGGCGAAGAATAAATCAATAGGAGTTTTTAATGACACACTCCTGTTGTTCACTGAAACATGGCACCTCATTTTGGGCACACATGCCACATGGTGCTGATAGGGAACACCTATTTCTCTCTAAGAGTAAATTCAGGCAGCCTGTGCTGTCCAAAGCACCAAGCTTGGTGACACAGAAGTAGGACATCTCTAAAAATAAATAAACCTTTCTTAAGGAAGATGAAAAAAAAAAAAAAATCTGAGTCACATCATCAAGAAAGGATTACTAAAAAAAAAAAAATCCTCTGAGACTTAAAAAACAAGCTTACAACTAGACTCCTCTTAGTTAAAGTTGTTGTTTTCCAAGGAAAGCTACTGAGGTAGAAGGAGTACCACTACAGAAGAGATGATTTTATTAGTTCATTTGTCTAATTAGAGGTTTAAGCCATGAGGACCAGCCACGTTCTGGCTTGAAAGGTCAAATGTGAAGCTCATGAGTAATTAGATTTGAGGAAATCAGGCCAAAAGAAGTTCCAAAATTAGAGAATGTTTTGATCAAAACTCTAAAGTATCTCTCAAGTAAAGTGAAGTTAATTAAATAAAATGTTTCATGACTGATTAGAGTGTACATTCGACCATCAGCTCCATCTCACATTCTGCTACCCACCAGCTGGAAAGCTGAAGCGACTTTTTATAGCTTCATTAGAGCTACCTTGTGGAACAATTTAATCGTGTAAAACCTTATGATGCAGATGCACAAGCACAGCAGTAGCAGCTGCTGGCTTCTGCTCCTCTCTCCCTCTCCCTGTGCCACACACACTCCCCCACTGCCTGGGGACTGCCTTGAAGGGGGCTTAGCTGCAACAGCAAGTGGAGTTTTCCTGCCTAACCACCAAAATGCAGAGTTCCTGAAGGACCAGGAGAGACACAGGCCCAGATCCCACTGAGGAAGCCCCTGAGCAAAGTGCTTGTCTGACAATGAAGAGAATATTTTGGGGGGTGGGGAATAGGGGAATTAATACTGAGAGGACAAATACCCACCTGTCTAACTGCTTGAAATGATTCTTTTGATTCTCTTTCTCAAAGAACTGCAAGGCTCTGGCACAGCACTTCCCTCTCTAGCCAAAAAGAGGGAAAAAGCCTTGGCTAAATCAAGCATTTGGATTTTCAGGATGAAATGGCTTAGTGTCATCTTTGTGATTGGCTCCACAGCAAAGCAGTGGAAAAGAAGAATGAGAAGCATTGCAGACAAGTGAGGTGGCACAGCTCAACGTGCAGCACTTCATGCCATGCAGCACACTTGCAAGTGCATCACATTTGAATGCTACCATTTATCTTTATGATATTTTTATTTTTTGTTGGACTGTATTTCATTTCTTTCTTTATCTTTCCAGCTCCTCTGTCAGAGGAGGTACAGAGAATATGCAGCAAGAGCAGGGGCAGAGAGAAGTATCAATTTATATCCCAGTCTGTGTGACTAATCACTGAGTAGAACTAACAATCTCAGAAAAGTTCCCATATGTTCAAGGCTGACTCTGTGCAACTTTGCTACTTAGCTTCAAATAATAATCAAGATATTAGAACACAGCTTTGCAAAGCAAGTGGCTGAGAAGATCAGCAAATACTCACCAGTGAGAAGAAAACAGAGCTTTGGAGGGGAGAACCTGACTCCCATCAGCTTCTGGCTGATCAGTCACAGCCTGGGAAGGGACAGAGCCCTTGCAGAGGGACCACACTGATGGGATCTCTCCCTCATGACTGAGAACAGGAGCAGCCAGGCTGTGTCTCTCCCGTGTCCCTCCAAAAATAACCCTAAAATAATTACCTGCAATGCAGAGTGGATGTTGTCCAGACAAAGTCCCCTTGCCATGACTGGTGAAAGGGATGTATTATTTCTGCTGTGAGTAGCCTGAGAGAGCAGCAGGGTGCTGAGTGATTCAGCTTTGCTGCACAGCAACAGCAGCACAGTGTGCTCCAGTCCTGCCAGGCTGGCATCCAGCTGCCTTCTCCCCCTGCAGACCCACAGGGATCTGCCACAGGGCCCCTCCATCAGTCCCAGGAGGGCAGCCCACGGTGCCATGGGCAGGCAGTGGCACAGATGGAGGGCAGGCACTCCAGGCTCTGTGTGCAGCAGCCTCTCCCACGTGTGCATTCCTAACAGAGCTGATGCTGATGCTTCAAACCTCTCATTTCCTCCTGCTCTCAGCTGGTCCCCTGGATTTGGAGCATCATGGAGGCCTCTGCACAGGGAAAAGCAGGTGTAGAGGTAGCTTACGAGATCCTCATTAAGACCAGACTTTGATAGAGATGACAAGCCAAATCACTCCCAAACTTCTGCTTCTCAGCATTCAGCTTTAAGGATCACTTGATTTACAGCCAGAAAAACTACCTGCGGTGATATTGCTGGGAAACTAGAGCCTCCAGACATATTTCGTTTCCATTTCAGCTACTCTGCATTGAATATTCCCCTTGGAACTTCAGAGGGTAACTACACTGTCTGTTACATGTGTTATATAAAGACAATCAGAATGAGCTATTTGGGCACTGACCTGCTTGATTTTATTTTCAGCATTTTCTCCTTCCCACCCTCCACATACATTTGTGAAGCATGAAATAAATTCACCTCTCCTGACTCAGTTCTATTCTTTTTCAATGACAGAACACTCGAGGTTGGTAAGCGAACTGTGCTGGGGCTGGGTCATGTTTTCAAATGAAGAAAAAAACACCCCCCAACCCTGAAGCAGATTGATGTAATTTTGGTTTCATAGCTGACAATCATTTTTCATCATTGTTTCAAGCATGAAGGATTTAGCGATGGCTGCATAAAACTTCAGTGGCACAAACCTTTGATGTTCTGTCAAGCAGCTTGGCTTTTCTCCCTGTCATACAGACTGCAGTCACAAATTACTCCCTGGCAATCCTAGGTGAGGATTATGAAGATTATGAGAAAAAGATGAGGTTTAAAGGGCTATTAGAAGTACCCTTGGGTTTCAGCAACACACAAACACACAATTGTATCCTTCACAAAAACCCTAATTTTCTTATTTTAATGTGCTGCCGTTTTTTCTCTCTTAACTGATCTCTTTGGTTGGGCATTTTCACCTCAGATTCCAAGTAATCAAACTGTCAGGAGCATTGCCTCCTAAGAGAAAGCACTGAAACAAACAAAAAAATCCCACATTAGCAATCTGCTTGTGAGCTGCAAACAGATGCACAGAAGCTGAGCACAGCACACGTCTCTCTGAAAGGACAGTTGTGCTGCTTGGAGTGTGACTCTGCAGGAAAAAACTACAGGGCAATAGAGAATTAGAATATAAAGTTTTATTTTATTTGAAACTGCTGTCTTCACAAATGATGCGCTGTCTGTTTCCCTAATTAGGAATTCAGGATGATTTTCTTCCCTGGCTTGACTTCCACTGGGCTGTCCTGAGTTTTCTTGTGGATGCCCATTTAAATTAAACAGGTCAAAATGCAACTGTTCTGTCACCACAAGAGTTGGTGCTTAAAAATCCACATCTTATCCATTAAAGTCTTTCACCTAAACAATGTGTACTCTTAGTTGGGTTTTGGGTTCTTTTGACTTGCAATTTTACTTCATCAACAGCATCTACAGTTTACTGTATTCTGTATTTTATGACACTGGATTCTGCAGATCCTTGGAGCATTCCCCTTGCTACTACTGCAGTTTCAGTGATGCAGTTCTCAGATCTTTGCTTCATGATTGCAAGAGATTTTTATCATCCAAATGGGCTTTAGTTGTAGGATGGGGATAACACTTCTGCAAGTAATTGACCTGCCCAAGGTTATACAAGGAGTGGAAGTTAAATATCAGCATCTTCCTCAGAGCCCTGGAAATTAATACTACAAATCATTACTGAGGTATTTGAATTTTAGAATGATGCTTAGGCTCTATTACAAGTATTTTCCAGGAAACTGCCCTATTTCGGTAATCTCTAATGTGATATGGAAAGAGCACAGAAGTTTAATGAAGGGGTGAGAAGGAAGAAGGGCAGTAACCAGTAATAAAACAAAGGAATAGGCTTAGTTGTTTGTACGAGATTTGCAAATGAGTGTTTCCTAATTATTATCATATATAGACAGAAGGGTATGGATATCCTTAAAACCGGGTAATTCACTCCAAATACCTCAGATTCACAGCTAACAAGATTTGAAATGATCTCTTCAAAGTCTAGGCAGTGATGAAAGTTCAAATCAAATTTTCCTTTACACCTTAAGAATTCAATGAGCAAATACAAGCACCATTATAAAGGATTAGCTTTTGGTGTGCTTGTATTCTCACTTATTTCTCAATATTTAATTATCAAATACCTCAATGAACTCCTCGGGATACAGCTACAACTCAAAAAATTATTCACTGAAAAGAGCTGTTGAATAACATTTGACACACACAGGAATCCATTTGAAGATAATCCCCTATCAGCAAAATTCATTGACTAAATTATAAGTGGTTAATTATTCACTCATCTCTCACCACACAATTTTCCCTCCTCCCCTTTGACAAATTCCTAAAATGATCAAAATGCTGATCACAGCCCAACAGTTTATGCAGCCTCTTGCCTCTGTCTCCTTTCCAGTTCCTTCCCTCCAGTCCTTTAGTAAGCAAACCCTTCTGGTTCAGCAATTTGGCAAACCAGGGAAATTTTGACTTGCAATTATATAACTGCTGCAAGGCACTCCAGTCAGCAGGAATGCCATCCAGGGGATTCACAGCTGTAAAAATGGAGAAACAGCTGTCCTTCCCTACCATAGGATTCTATTGGAAGTCAGTTCTGAGTGCTTTGATTTATTGGAGGGAGAAGCAGTGTGAAAACACTGTCAGGCTTCTGCAGCCACTGAGATATGAGACTGATCCATTCCTGTACATCATGCGCAGGAAAAGTGCAGGAATCTGGAAGGCTATAAATTAGAAGATCCTGGAGGTGTGGGGTGGGAGGAGCAATCAGAAAGGTAAATTCAGCTTGTGATTAGCTTTAAATCCTGAGAAGCATTTAAAAAATCCTGGCTGCTTCATGAATTACAGCTTGCCTTTCCCAATTGTTCCTTTATTTGTAATTCTCCAGCACAAGTGCAGGCCCACACTCCCCCTGCTCCTGGCTTGCAGCCACCTGGGCCAGCAGGATCTGCCTGCTTTGTTGTGCTCCATTTCCCACATATCTTCTTTAGAAACCCCTTATTAAGATCTTAGGCCTGATGTATTTTTAATTCTGCTGTGAAATCCTTACTTAGGAAAGATGCTGCTTTGGCTGACGAGACCTTCCACCCATCTGTGGCCCCGGATCATGCTCTTTCCTTCCTTTCTCTTCCCGTAATCTCACTTTTAAAGGGATCTCTTTTAGACTACAGAAATAAACTCTCTTTTCCCACCCTGTCTGCACAGTGCTTATACTATTTATATAACAGCTCTCTAACTATTAAAGGGTAAAACCGCAGCTACGAAATTCATGCTGCACAATTTTCTAAACCTGAATTAGCCTTCCCTTTCTTGTGACAATTTGTATTAAATTCCATGGTCCAAGGCTTTGCTGACCATTCTCAGCCCTTAACTAGACCCATAACTTACTTCACATCTGATTTCTGGAGTACAAGACTCGCTATGATATTATGTATGCTATCCTAATCCTGTTTGCAGGTGATCCTCCTCTGCATTGACTGATCACAATTAGCCTGAAAATGTCTTCCTTTTGCTCCTGTCCTGCACATAGGCATGGAATCTCTGAAATTCCCTGGAAAAATATCACCTTTCATACCTTGGGCTCCTCAGACAAAAGGGGCCTGTCCAGCAGAGCGCTTTGGACTAGACCTTCTTACAGAGTTGTCCTTTCAAGGCATTTCCTAGGGCTTTTTCCCAGGGCATTTCCTGGGTTGACGCAGGAAGAGATGACAGGAGAGCCTGCAGTTTTGGGAGGGGCTATTGCCTGCAGCCCTCCACTAGTCATTTTGCAGCTCACCCTCTGTAAGGCAGCTCTGTTCCATGTGGTAAACAGCCTTATTTATTCTTCTCACATCTCATTACTAATGCTTTCGATGTATCCTAAGTAGACAAGCAACCAGCTTCTGTCCTTGGATACCAGCCCAGTTCTCCTCGACTTCACCAGCACGCACAGACTTTCTGAGGGAAGAATTCAGCTCAGTGTAGCACTTGCACTGCATGCTGGTTATTAAAACAGCCACCAGCTCCTGTTTCATAAGCAAAGATATAAATTCCAGGCCATTATGTAAAATGACTTTACAGAACATTTACTTAGCCGTAGCTACAACTTGCAGACAGATCTCTGCTCACCCTTTGGAGGAAGAACAGGAACAGCCCTGCTCCCCTCTCCTGCAGAGGTGCAGGAGAAACATTGCACACCCCACTCACTGCCTGGGCCCCAGTGAGAACTCGAGCTGAGTTCTGTGGGCAGCAGGTGAGGGGGGATTCTGCCCCTCCGCCCCACTCTGCTGTGACCCCACCTGCAGTGCTGTGTCCAGAGCTGGGGTCCCAGCACAGGAAGGACATGGAGCTGTTGGAGTGAGGCCAGAGGAAGCCTCCGAGATGACTAGGAAGATGGAGCAGCTTTCCTTGAGGAAAGGCTGAGAGAGTTGGGATTGTTCAGCCTGGAGAAGGCTCAGGAGTCACCTCATTGTGACCTTCCAGTACCTGAAGGGAGCCCACAAGGAAGATGGAGAAGGACTGTTCACTAGAGCATGGAGTGACAGGACAAGGAGGAATGGCTTCAAAGTGACAGAGACTAGGTTCAGATTAGATATTAGGAGGAAATCCTTTCCTGTTACAGTGGTGAGACACTGGCACAGGTTGCCCAGAGAAGCTGTGGATGCCCCATCCCTGGGAGTGTTCAAGGCCAGGCTGGATGTGGGTCTGAGCAACCTGGGATAGGGGAAGGTGTCCCTGCACACCTTTGGGGGATTGGAACTGGATGATCTTTGAGGTCCCTTTCAACCCAAAGCATTCTGTGGTTCTGTGATTCTGTGGCATGTCAGGAATATCAACTGGAAATCTTACAGCTGATCCAACTAACAGGAAGTGTGGGACAGTGCCTTCTTGTGAGACTGTGCTACAGAGCAGAACAATTTCCAGGCCTCTCTCAGGTGTCTTGTGCCTCATTTCTTCATCTGTAAAACAGGGCTAGTACTTCCCTCACACACAGGTGAGAGGGAGATGAAAGATGCCCAAGGATTAAGTACAGTCCATAAAAACATGACAAGCTTGATTCAGCATAAGCTGGCAACCCCTGTAAGTTTCAAAGGCAATTCCATTCACAGATTTTAGTGCTGTTTCAGGACGTTAATGTCTACTCTGCTACTGCAGTTTGCTTTGCAAACCCACAGCTGTCAAATAGAAGTCATTAGGGGAAATGGGGAGAAGCCAGAGTTTTTGTAAGGAGTGATCACGAGCAAATTAATTCATGTTGGCTATGAATTTTGCATCAGTAGATTTCAGTGCCAATCCAGTTGTTATGAACAGTTTATATTCCCCCTCTGGCTATTGTTTTGAGCTGTCTTCAGATGCATACTGACCTCCCTAAATTGCTTTACAGGCTGTTAACATCGCAGAGATCCTCTTTGCAGCTGATAACCCAAGGCTGGAACCTTCAGGCTAAAAGCTGACACGAGAGCTCATGTGTACCAGCTCACTGGAGCTGGGCTGATGGATAGCTGAGGGCCTGATCTGTAATTAAAGAACAAAAAAAATTGACTTCTGAAAAACAATTGTGGGATGAAGGTGGAGTCTGCTATGAATTCGATGGCCCTGGAGTTTCAGACAACAGCTTTTAAATTTTTCTGTGCAGGGAAGCAGCCTGTCAGAGGTGTGTGCTTCCATCACCTAACCAGTCACAACCCATTGCCCACACAGTTGTATCAACAAACAGAGCACAATATTCCAGGCTGAATTTAAAAGAAATTAATTCTAGCTAATTTACCTAATCCAGTCACAGCACAGCCCCAAAGACAGTTTCATGAGCACAGTCAAAGGAGCAGGAGTGTGTGAACATCCCTAAAACTGAGGATTGTCTGGGGAAACAAACCTACTTCTGATGGCTTTCCCAGCAGCCAGCCCTCACAGAAATTACCCTCACCTGACACCACCAAAAAGCAAATGATGAAAGCCCTTAGACTAGAAATCAATTGTAAAGAAAAAAAAGACAAAAAAAAAAAAAAAAAAAAAGACAAGGCAAATAGAGGCTCTCCTGACCCTCACTGTACAGGGCTGCGTGTCCATTGGTAACAGCAAATAAAAAATTTCTTCCATAAATTCTTTGTGCCACTTCCACTGCCCCTCATGCTGCTGGTTGGTGGCATGCTGCAAACCTCTTCCTGCCAGAGCTTTAAACAATGCACACAACTGACTCCAACTTAGATTTGACACTTTTCCTCAAGATTAAATGGGCTACTTGCACAGACAGACAACTCAGTAACTTCAAAGCTCCATGCCTTAGCTAACAAGAAACAAATTGCTTCCCCAGTGACTCCTCCCAAGGGAGTAATGCAGGATAAACCTGTGATATTTGCATTAATTCATCTTTAAACATAAAGCAGAATAGATTCTGTTTCTTTAATAAATTTTCACATCATTTAAATGGACTTGTTTTGAAAGCCAATAACATGTTTGCTTTGGGAATATTTTGCATTTATATTTACCTTTTGGCTGGCGGCTCATTACATGGGAAGATCTGTCGGAACTAAAGCAGCTCAAGATGATAAAGATTCTAGAAAGGATTTACATCTGAGGCCCTTTTGATTGATATTTTCAGCAATGTTACTTTCCCCCATTAGTGACATTTAAGGATACTGGGAATCATTTGGTGACAGAGTGCACCAGCGATCCTTGGCTCCTGAGGAGAGAGGGGCATTCCTGCACCTATCCTGATTCCTGCTGCCCATGGAGCAGGTCTGATCAGCAGGTACCAAAGCATTGCTGAGGGGTGGGATTTCATCCTCCCCTTTTTGCAGTGGGGGAAGCAGGGGTATGGAAGAGTGAAGGGAACAGCAGAAGAAAGGTAATTTTTTTCTTGTCTGCTCACAATAAACACCACAAAGAATGAGGTGCTCACTCATTCTGCCCTCTCCAGTTACGTCAAAGTGCTTTGAGACCATTATTGGGGTATTCCTGTGTGTCAAGTCTTGCTTTAGGATTCATTACCCAGCTACCTCCACTTCCCTCTGCTGCCAGGGAGTTCTGCAGCAGAGCAGGTGTGGAAGGGATCACCCTTCTACACCCTTCTAAGTGCACTGTCAGCACTTTAGTTTAACCTTACAGTAAAAGTGGACTTCAGTAAAATGCTGTCAGTGGAAAGACCTGAGGCACAAGAGAGTTCTGGATGGGAGAGTGGATGCATGCTCAAATCTGTGAGGCCGTGTAAGCTCAGATATCCATCAAAGTCAAGGGAACCCTTTCTGGGGCTCAGCTCCTCTTGAGTCCAAAGAGCTCCCAGGCACTCACAGCATTGCTGTCCCAAGAAAACAGAGCTGCTGTGCTGTTCCCATTGCTGACCCAGCCCACAGCAGCAGCACACACTGTCACAGGGTATCACACCACGTCAGCGGTGACACCCCACAGCTGCATCACTCCCAGCCTTTGTTTTAGCCTCTTATTAGTTGCAAGAAATTAGCTGTCATACAGAAATCACCCTGAAACACAATCCACAGCTTGGGAATGGTATTTGTGCAAAGATTCTCTTAAGGCAGACATGAGGTTCTGTATTTTTTAATAAAGTTCACAACCGAATATTATGAAGTGATAAATCAATACTTTGGTCACTGGGTAAATACTTTTGAGTTCTTTACTGGCTTTAAGATTTACTGTTTAGCCACTCTGATTCCTATCATGTGCAAATGTTTCCTATATTAACAGGAGAAGAGTGATTTGTGGGCAGTAAATGGGAAACAGGACATCAATTTAATGGGGCCATTTGGGGTTAGCATAAAATGACAGAGCAGCAGGAAGCAGTTAAAAGCTTCCCTCCCAGCAATCAAAGCCCTGCAATTTTGAGTCTTTTTGTCCAATCAAGCAGTGTATTGATGAGGAACCAGTTCTGATAATGACCTTTGAAAGACCTCATTTTGGCCTTCTGGTCTAAGTCATTTCTCTAACTATGGTGCCCTAACAGGAGCTCAGCAAATTCATGTCATCTACACAATCACTCGAGGTGCATGAGAAATGGCAGAAACCAAGGGAAAGAGATTTCTTTTCCCTTAACTTGGCTGAATTTTTCTCCTTCGAAGGCTCCTGATCTCAGCCTGAGTTACTGGTATTGCTTTTCCTGTGTGCTGCTTCCTCTCCTGTCTGTCCCAGCTCATCACAATTATGGATAGACCATCCTTACTAATTCATCAGTCCTCCTGTGACTCAATGCATTAGTTCCTTCCTGTGCTGCATATTTTTAAATCTCATTCTGTAAGGCTGCTCCTAGATCAAGTCACACTCACATTTCATTCCAAGCTTTATTTCAATTAATACCACTTTTTTGGCAGTGCTGGAAAGGAACTCTCATTTCTCTTTCAAAGGCAGACATGGAGTGTGGAATGCCAGATTTCCTAGATGGGAAATTGTAGATGTTTGCTCCAGCCCTGCTAATGTCAGGAGATGTATTCCATTACACAAAAATACACCTTCAACCAGTGACAACAAACTTGCCAGCAGAGACCACGCTACTGGAAAATCAGAACAACACAGTAGCTTCCAGCTGATATTCCTGACCATTCCACAACCTGCTTTTAGAGCTCCAGTTTTCAGTTGTGAGCCTCTGCCTTTTCCCAGAATTCCAGAGCCAGTGACACCCATGATCACCATGACTGCTCTGCTGGGGAGTTCTGCCTGTAAAATGGGATGAAAAATGACTGCCATGAGCTGGTAGGAACCCCAACTTCTAAATATCTCATGTTGCACTTGAGTGGCTTTTAGAGCTCCTAATACTGCTGAGAAATGCCGTGAAATGCTGACCTGGTATGAACTCCCTCTGTCAGTCCACATTTGTCCAAACCCTCGGCAGGCGTTGTGCCAGATCTGGGATCATCCATGCCCCTGCAGCTGGCAGAAAGGTGACACATAAATCAGAGGCCATGCCGTGTGCCCCAGCTAATTCACCACAAAGGCAGCGTGGTGAGCCCATGCCTGGCTCACACCGAGTCAGGATGAGTGTTTGATAAGGGAACACAGCACCCTGCTACTGCCATCCTGGAAACACAGCAGGGTGCAGGGAAAGCTTCCTCTCCCAGCTGTGTCTCAGGATTCCTGCCCTTTGCCATCTTATTATGAGCCAACAAAGATCCTGTGTAGAGGGGTGAAGGAGAGTGCTCAATAGGACAATTATGGACTGTACCCGGAAATTATTTTCCTAAGCAGGTTCAACCAACCTGCTCATCCCCAGGCACTGAGGAGGAAAAACATCTTGTGTAGCATATATTGTAAAGAAACTACAGAATGAAGCATGGAGGACAAAGGCAAAAACATGCATGGACTGTATTCTAAGGCAGCAAAACAAATTCCCCTTTGTAGGGTCTAAGGAAGTCTGGAGCATAATTAACTTTTGAAAATCATTTAAATAGTTGTCATGACTCTATTCTTACCTTCTGTCTGTTGATTTGGCTCCCATGATGCCTGAATAGCTCTCCTGAAGCCAGTTTACTGTCTATTGTCTGTGCCTGATGAGAGCTGTTATTTCTGATTACTTTCCCTCTGTATTCCAGATCTCTGCCCTTCATTTCTCTCGCTCAGCAAATTTCTCCCTCAGCACTAGCGGTGTCTGATGTGAGCACCACTCCTGGCATGCCCTGCTGGGTAAGAACAAAAGCAAGAACATGTCACACCCTAGCCTAAGGCTGCAACCAAGGGACCAACCAGATGCCTCACATCTGGAAGTGCCTTTTAGTTGTGCTACTCCCATGTTCGGGAAGTTCTGTGGGATTTAGTATTTCTAAGCTAAATACATTTCCATCAGTCTTTTATTCATAAAATGTACCACTACAAAAAAAAAAAAAAAATCCAGACATGCCAGGCTCCAGCTCTCTGTGAATTTATTTTATAGCATCACAACTTCCTACTAACAGAGTGTTAAAGAAAGAGATGATTCTATGTATGTTTTTTAAGGTAGATGCCAGCCTTGTCTCCCAACATCTCCCCTGAGCCCACTGGGACTACTGACTCTGGAAAGGCAGAGGCATAAATTAGCTTTTGCAGAATCACAACCCTTATACCCTACCAAAAAAGTGAATTAATGCTCGTTTTCCCTTCTAAGCACAACCAGCAATTGGCTGGAGGACACTGAAATACATCTGTACCCACAAAAGAATTATCCTGTGTCTTCCAGGCCAGTACTCAGCACATCTAGAGCAGCTTGCAAGCAGTGCACCAAAACACTGGGGTGTCCCACCCTCCCTCAGCCAGTCTTTTTCCACCAGGTGTTTCCAGCCCCAGTCTCAGCAAAAAGGGAATCTCTGGGTTTTGAGCACATGGAAGCCTCTGGCACAGAGCAGGAATAGGCAGCTCAGGGCAGAAAAGAGCTGGAGAATCTCCCAGAATAAAAAGAAAACAAAATGGGGTTCTCAGCTGTGAAAAATAACAATCACATGCCATGCAGCAGCCCAGCCATAACTCTCCATCACCGAGGGTGTTGTGATAGAGGATCCCAGTTCTTTGGCTCACAAAATCACCTTGCTCACCACAGCTCTGTGTCTGGGACCCTCCACCACTGCCTTCATGCAGGGGGTCCCCAGGGCCCTTCATGCTTCAGATCCCTCTCAGCTGCCCAAGTGTTTGTCACCAAGCTCAGCACGTGGCTGCTGCCAGCACGAGGAAACACAAGGAGTTCTGCCCTCAGGGAAGTGGAAACCCTTCCTCTCTAGAGGCAACACAAGGTGTTCTGCCCTCAGGGAAGTGGAAACCCTCTCTACACAACCACAGCAGCCCCACTCAGATCCCTCTCCATGCAAGCCCTGGTTGTTGTCAGGCTAAAACCAGCCATGGCTGTTTTTGAAACACTGGGGCACTTAACATGCAGCACTTAACATCTCTGTAAAGCTTTAAAATGAGATCCAGAAAATTGCACTTACTACTATCTGTTCAAGTGTAAACCCCATTGGACCAGGGTGAAGGATCCCTGAAGGCCAACTATGTTATCTTTTTCTATAGAAAACAATTAGAAAGTTGATTTTAAAATGCTACAATTAAAGGCTTAATATAAATGCATTTGAGATGCTATCAACAAGCACACAGACTTCAAGAAGCTCTTTCAAAATACCAATGCCCTCAAGCAAAAAAGCTGGTTTTGTTTTTTCTTCATGGTGAAGGGACTGTGGGCAATTTGCACACACTTTCTAATCTTAAAAGTACTTTATCTGTGCTGTGCATCTTATGTGCTATGAATTCTATACACAGATTGTAAAAATATACATAAAGCCTTGTACAAATTTACTGTTCTGTCTATAGATTCATGGCTGATGATAAAGCATTCTAGCAGAAAAGCTTGGGGGCAGGCACACAAAATCTGATGAGCAGGAGTTCTGTAAAATTTAATAGAAACATTTCTACCTTTATTTTAGATAATCAGATTACAGTGGGATTTAAAAATTAATTTCCCTTTCTTTGGCAGTTTTATTTGTGTTTTGGGAATAATCATACAAAATGAACATTACAAATGAAAACTCTGGGTTTATTGAGGTCACTAGGGCAACTCCTACTGATTTCAATTGGGCCAGGGCCTAATTTTATGAGGAAGTCTTGGGGAGAAAATAAATTCAGACTTCTAGAAATGGAGCAGCATGCCAAAAAGCCTTTTCTTAATTTTATTTTGAAAATGGTCACACCTCCATCTGAGAAAGCAGCTCCTTTCATTGCCTTCAGGAAACCAGCAGGTACTCCTGCTCCCACTGATTTCCTGCAAGCATGGATGGACAGGCTGGCTTTTAAATTCGCTGCTTTTTGCCATGGCCAAATACTGCTGGTGGGTTCAACTCCCCATGGTGTCTCACCCTGGGCCAGGCTCTCAGCTTCCACTAGGTTCTGAGCTTGGGAGGTCCCAAAGGCTCTCTGAGCTTCCTTAAGCTTGTCCTGAGCTGTAGGATTGCTACTGTTGCTAGGCCAGGAAATACTTGGTTCCTACACTGAGAGCTGAGTATTCAGAGCCTGTCTTAGAGAGGGTCTTGGCCTCATGAGAAGCAGCACCACTGAGGAGTTTCCAACTACATGGGAGCAGGGAGCCTTCTCCACCAAGCAGGATATCATCCACCTGCAAGACAAACAGCTGAGTGCACCTCTTGGGGTCTAATTCCTCCCAAGCCCAGAAAAATCCTAGCACTTTTTCCTTCCACTTCAAGCTTTTTCTTTTTTTTTTTTTTTGGTGGCACAAATACACACGTGATTCTCTGCCTCACCAAACCTGGTGCAATAGACTCTCCCTAAAATCAATTTCCAAAGCAAATGTCCTATCACTCCTGTATTTCAGGCAGAAGCAAAGGAAAATATCCCTTTGGATGAGATAGACCGTCCTTTATTCATCTTGTCCACTGAGTTCTGGCCTGTTTACCAAAGCATCTGAGGCTGCCAGCGGCACCAATCTCCTCTGCTACACCAAGCTAGGCTGCTGCTGCCAGTGTGGTCCTTGCTGCACCAAGTCACGTTAAATCTACCACACATTTAAGGGCTGGTGTCATTAGTACAGTACAAGGTACAGGACAGGTCCTGCTTGAAGTCAGTTCCAAATTACAAGTGCTGGGCATGTAAGAGAACTCAGATCAAGAATGGAGCAGTGTGGTGCCAAGTACTGAAGTAAAAACTCTAGAAAGACAACTTACCTAAAGTGGCAAATTTGATGCCTGCAAACATGATTCAGTCAGAATTTTGGATGATCTCTGAAGGTATTGGATCTTTTCTGGGGTAGACTTCCTGAAATTTCCATATCTCTCTATCAGACTGTATTTTTTATCGTTAGCCAGTAATAGGTCTTAGAGATGGACATCATGGAAGTGATGCTTCAGCTTCACTGACCTTAAAAGTCAGTGAAGTCATTTAAAATGAAGTCTCAAATCTCCTGGAAGAAAACTGTTAATACTCAGAATTCTGAATAATATTATATAATTAACTTTTCAGCAGAGAACAGCCTCTTGGCACTAACCATGTCCTTTCTGATACATCAGAGACTGAAAAGCATGGCCCTTCCTGTGCCAACTGTCTTTTAGAATAAACAAGAGACCCTCCCCCTTCATCTCCACATGCTTAATAATATTAATAGAACATGAAAATATTAATGCTAGTAGACAAGGTCTTTCATAAAGCACGTAAATGAATTCATTCACTCTAGCTCATTAGCCTAATCGTCAACCTTTTTACAATGTAACTGATTAACATTTTCATTGTTCTTCCTTGTTTTTTTCCTTAGACTTTTGCTTCTTTGGGGATCAAAAGATCTCTGAATGCAGAAGCTCAACAAATATCCCTGCACAACTGTACAATAGGAACTATCAGAAGAGATAACTAAGGGCTTTCACAGCTCATGCTTCAAAGATACTGCAAGAAACAACCATTTAAGAATCATTTTTATTTTTATGTTTAACGTGATTATACACATTCATGAGTCCAACAAGATCTGCACTGTGACATTAAAGATACAGTACAATAACATTCAACATGAGGTACTTCATATATTTATATATATCAGTCCTTTATAAATAATGCTGTAAGCCTGCTAAGGTTGAACACTGCTTCAGCAGAAATGGGTGCTGGGACCTGAAGTGAGCCAAGTTTATCACAACAAAAAACCAAAACCCAAACCAGTTCAGTGCAATAAGTGTGTAGAAATTAAAATGTTTACTTAAATACTATTTTAGATATGCAGAAAGTATATTACATTATACTCTCTTATCACAGATTCCTGTCACCAGTAAATCAAAGATACAAGTAGCAAAGACAGCCAGGAACAGTTTAGACAGAATCTGTGAGGTGATCTCTATCGACATTACATTTACATTCCAGGCTGATATGGCTGATGCTTGCAAAACATCAGTCAATGCTTTCAAGCTTGGGTGCTTCTGCTAAACCAACCAAATCCACATTCAGACACCTGATGAAGTGCCCTGATGTCCCAAGGTGAGTGTCACAAGTCACCCTCTTACATCCCAGTACTTGTTAGCATCAGTGCTCAGAAGCAAGTGATGCTGTGAGCATCAAAAGGTGTTTTGGGTGCCTTTGTTTGATCACCCACTTTAGAAACCTTTCCCTGCACCAGCTCCTAAAACCTGGAATGGACTCAGAGGAATTAAGCTAGAGGTTGCTTTCATCCTACTTCGTCAAAGAGACTTCATAAAAGAATCAAATAAGAACAATAATTAAATAATAGCTCATTTTCTACATATTACAGCTACAGAGTATTCTGATCTCTGAACTTCTCTTCCAGCCAGTGAACCTAGCAGATACATCACCTTTATTTGCAGGTAAGTCAAAACAAATAATAAATTAAAAGTGAGAACCCGAGACTAGATAAACCAATGCAGTACTCTCTGACTTGTCCCACCAGCTGTGGCATGTGTTTTCTTACCAAACAAATTGGAATGCAGCTCGTTGCTCACCACAAACAACCTGTCAATCTGCTCATCACTCAGAGTAATTACATCTGCATCAGCTACTTGCTGTATGAAAACTTAATCAGCTGATTACCATCTTTCTCTGCTTTGAAATGTATCTAAATAAATGGAATTGCTGCTCAGATGTTGTCTAAAAGTAGATGACCGTTACCTCATCACGATCTCAGATTCCTTTTTGCGATCTCTGTAGCAACTCTTTCTCCACTCCATACCATCTATACTCTTGTCTATTTTCAGCTGCAGATCTAAATATAAATAACTGGAGGTTTTTTTAAATCTCTCCCTGGGAGTTTTCCATGGAGCATTCTGTTTAGATTTCACGAACAGTCTGGATTATGTACATCTGTTACAAAAAACAAAACATTTTTTTATGTGTTTTGAGGGTATTTACATTTCAGAAAGAGCTCTGCTTACACACACATGTATGTATGTCTGTATACAAAACATTAAACGCTAAGATGGATAAAAGGCATAAATCCTGTGGGGTACTTTTTTACCTGGCTCTTCTTCTATTACCTAGAGAGAAGATGTGGGCTTCGGCCATAAAGTGTTTGATGACTACACTCCAGTTTTCCTGACTTCAGATGGTATTTTGGACACTGCAAAGATGTATTTTGGCACTTTCTGATGGCCGGGGGGCCAGGATTCCAATTGTCAAGCAACACTTAGAGCAATAGTATTAAACTGGTAAGAAATCATATCAGAAAAACATTTTATTACACAACTGACAAGTGAATTTAGGGTTATGCTACATTAGTGTGTTGACAGAGTGTAACATTCCTCTTCAGCCAGTCTAAAGAATCATTTGGTCCTCTCAATTTGTTAAAAGGTACGCAACAAACAGAACCCACTTTGGAGGTGAAGCAAGAAGGAGACGCTTTACAATAGGCAGTGTAGCCTTTGAGGAACCTGTCCCAGTGCAGGGATGAAGGATTTGCTCACAATTCAATAGTACCTGTAGTTCTTATTTATACTGGTTTCCTTCCCTGATACAAGGAGGATCCCTCATACTTTTGCAAAAATTATACGGACATGTAACAGGAAGTTTGAGGGAAAAAATTCAGGCGAGGAAAAGGCTCTGTACCACATAATTCTCTGACTGATGTGTAGCCATAAGCAGTTGCAAGAGCTCCAACAATAATAACCCACTAGATGAGACTCCCTCCTCCTCACTGCTATCTGATGGTATACACTAAGTGTAATATGACCACAGCTGGGAATTCTCTTTGTCTAAATTTCAGCTGGTAATAAAAAGAAAAAAATCTCTTATTACAGAAAAAAATCCAAGTCAAGATTGATACATTCTCTTGTTCCTCTAAAATCTGCCTCTACCATGTTTAGGAAGAAGAAAAAAACCCACCCAAAACAAACAAAAAATTATCCTGCATCAGATGATTGATATAAATTCCTATTTATTTAGCAAGGGCTCAAAGAAATGCCATTTAAAGAGCAGATCAACTCTAATGCAGAAAAACCTGGGTCATGGGAGTAGAATTTCAAGAACTGCATACACAATTTAAACACATGCAAGTACTTCCTTGCCTTCAAGGTGGGACTCCTAGAAAATTAACTCCAAGGGTAACTTGCCAAGCCCACATCCCTTCCTCACTGTGAACATGTCCATGCACTGGGGACATAGTCGATATGTCGTGGAGTTTCCTCAAAGATGCTTCCTTCTCCCCATCTTCCCCTGGAGCCATCCCAAACAGTTGGCTGCAGGAGAATCTCACAGGATGAAGGTTTAAACTTGTGCTTTTTCTGCTTATAACTGAATGACTTCTTTCAGCCCCCATGGTCAAAAGCAGCTTGATTTACTGGAATCTCTAAAGTCTGCAGAGCAGGCAGCAGAGAGAGAGAGCTATAAAACAAGGCTCTTCATTTTCTATCCCTACCTCCCCAATACAAGCAGAAAGCAGAAAATGGAGAAAGAAAAAATGGATCAATGAAGACAGTGTTTAGTGAAACACAAGAGGGGGATGTCCTCTGGTGATGCACAGGTGCACCAAAGAAAGAGTCAGCACCACCAGCAAACAGGCACCCCTCTTACAAAGCCTTTAAAACTCGCTTGTTTCTATGAGCTTCCAGTTTAAATATTACACTTAATCACCAATGATGCTACAAGTACAGCAAGCCCGGACCTTGTCCACAGCATTTAGTTACATATTCCCTGTACTGATCACATATCTGCAGATAAAAAGCTAAGTGTCAGTAGGCCTGAACCAGACAAGTTCTTCATAGCAAAATGCTTTGTATCCACACACTCCTGTTCAAGCGTAAAATATGAGTTCGGGAATTTGTCCTCCCTGTACCCCTGTGCCGTTTGTACTGTCCGAGGAGCACTGAAACTGAACAGTCACCTTCCCACACTGGACTTCTGTCATTCCTTCTTGTCCAAAATAGCTGAGTTCGTTACCATCCAGAATCACGCTTGCCGTGTAAAAGGTGTCAGGCTCAATCTGCACCGGATACTCAAACCACACGGGAAAAGTGTTACTAGAACCATCCGAGAAGTATTTACTCAAGTTCTGGCCCAGGATAACCCCTTGCCGCTTCAGTTCAATCTTGGCACTGTACTCTGCCGAGCCGCAGCTGGAGCCGTAGAGCCCAAAGCCAGCAATGAACACTCTCTTATCCACAGCAAACTGGATGCTGTCGCAGCGGCCCCGGTAGCGCCACTGGTTGCTGCGGTAAGCGCAGGACTGGAAGCGGTGGCAGCGCTGAGGGACGAGGCCCTTCCGGGGCTTGCTGACAAACTGCAGCTCCGGCTTTTTGGCGGCTGTGTACCACAGGAAGATGTCGTTGGTTTCATTGAGAGTCAGGATCCCGGACTGAGCGGCGCCGTTGGCGAAGTCGTCGAGGGCCATGGTGGGGATGCGGATCAGGTAGAGAGCCTTGCCCAGCACCTTGCGCTTGTTCTCTATGGTGGCTGTCAGCTCCTGCCGCTGGCACTCCACTTCGGCCCAGTTCAGAGCTGCCTCGAATACAACAATTTCTTTGGCATTCAGAGTCTCCCTTCGGAGAATGCTTTCAAGTGTCTGAAAATCAATGTCACAGAAGCCCTCAGACTTCAAAGCGAGCTCAGCTTGGGCATCAATCACTTCCCAGCAGCGCTGGGTCAGGTCAGGTTCCTCGAATAAGCAGCTCTGGGAGAGCAGTACGCAGGCGTTCTTTGCACTCAGGCTTGTCTCAAGGAAGTTGACGCAGGCACGGGCCAGGTGAGGGACAATGTACTTCTTGGCAGCATAAAGAGTGGCCAGGACAGTGTCTGCGGCCAGATCAATCTCGTCACAATAGATGTACCTGAAATAAAGCACATGGGTGTAATGCTGCTGCTTAGTGCAACACCAGTCTGTCAACAACAAACTCGTACAAATTCAGAAACAAAGAATAGTTAAATGGCTCCATATTAAAACCAAGCAGCACTTTGGAGAGTATTGATTAAGCCCAGAAAGTAAGTAGAAAAAACATTCAGCACTTATGTTAAGACCATAGATGAGAATGGGCTTAAATCTAAGGCGAATCAACCTTTTCATTTGGGGTGCATGCTATGAGACAATTGTTTAAAAATCGTGACCCCTGCAGCTTTGTGCTCCTTCCACACAGGCCTTGGCTCCCAGGCAGGAGCTCCTGCAGGGCTGTCTCTCTCAGCTACCCCAGGAGTCTGGAACATGTGTTATCAAGAGTCTCTGGACTGCAGGTCCCCTCATGGTGAGCCGTGGTTTACTGAGGTGTGCACAAACACAGAAACAGTAACAAGTTTGTAGTGAGTAACTAGATAATCTAAAAAGAGAACTGCTATTCAAATATATCAGGTGCTATCAATTCCTGTAACTACCGGGTTGAGCTTTTTTTGGAGGTGGCTTTTTTTGTCTAGGCTTGTGTTTTTGGTTGGCTTTTTCAAAGGGTGATGAAGCATACAGGAAATGGAAGATTTTCAGGTTTCTAATGCTCACAACATCCTAACTCAACTAGCACAGCATTTTCACTCAGTCACACTGCATAAGGATGAAAAAAGCTTTACTGCTATGGTAGTGTGGTGGAAGAGATGAAGGTGAAATTCTATTTATGTGACTAAACTGCAGGGATTCATTGCTCAGAGAAATGAAGCATTGTACAGTTTGTTCTTTTCAATATCTCATGCTTCAGGGCCCCATTTGCAGCTGGTGAATGCAATGTGCTAAAACCATGCCAAATGCAATTTCACTCTTCACAGGGATAAGCAAGTCTTGATGGTTATGGCTGATAAAAGTGTCTTCCTCCAGAAAAGCTAAAGTTGTATGCAACCCTGTACTAATTAAAATTTTCTAGTTAACAGGTTTCCCTACTCCCTACAGTGAGTTTTCTGCAGAACAGATGTGCCTATAAAGAGGAATTAGTACCTACATTGATCTGATTATAGTTGCAAATAACTATTTGTACTTTTGCAGCTGTAAGATAGTATGCTCCATGCCACACTTGGAAAACACTCACAGAGAAGATACTGCTCTAGCAATAGAAAATCTAAGAGGTTACAGAGAAAAAGAAAACCTACATAGAGCCAAGCTTATTTTTAGTCTTTACCACTTGGTTTCAGTTTATTTGTGAAACCAAAGAACCCATCTGTATATCAATGGTTACAGGCTTAGCTTCTTTATCACACAAAAAATTCCATTTTCAATGAATTTGTTTTTATGATTCTCCTCATTGCTCTCCAACTCTTTCCTTCCTTCTACTACTTCTCTTTGCCTGCTAGTACAGCAGAGAATGATGACATCTGTTTTAAATAGAAATAGTACAAAAGTTGCTATTTTAATATTCTTGAAAATAAAGAACTAATATCACTGATGTAGAGCAGAGACAGCACAGATCGGCTGTCAGCAACACTCCACACCTCTCACTCTGCCAATGCACCTCAGCTCTGGTCTGCAATTACTGATATTCCAGTTTCACCCTGTTCTCAAACACAGGATTCTGCCAGACCGCAGGGTTTGGTAACACATCCAGCCTGGGATGAGATGAGATCACAGTTCTAACTTGAACAGTCAAGACTGAGATAAGATATAATACATCAATGCACCAATTCAGTTTGGCAGCTAGACTGTGAGTTTAACCCTGTTTTTAGAACTGTAGAGAACAGTCAAAGCAGGGGTTTTTTTTTTTTTTAATGTCTACTAGTCGTGGTATTTCCTATGTTACACCTGGCAACAACTTGTTTGTTTTCAGAGCATCCACTGTGTAATAAAACACAAAAATATTTATGCCATCAGAACTTATTGGCCCTGGGAAAAAAAGAAACCAAACCAGAAAGATGTCAAAAACAAAAAACCCAAGCTAAATGTATTTTCTGACAAAGTTTATGATGCAGGAAGAAGCCTATGAAGAAGAGGCTGCTTTGCCATAGCTAGAAGTCTTTCCCTCTGTAGCAACAGAGCCTTGTGCCATCCATGGCTCACAGCAGTTGCAAGAAACACTCACAGGGATGGTTTCCCAGCGTGAAGGTGGCTCCCCCAAGCTCCACACACAGCAGATCCCGTGATCAGGGGATGCTGCGCTGCTGAGCGCCATCCCTGTGCCTCCCCTGCACCATCCCGGTGTCCGCAGACACGGGGGCACTCTGCAGCCTCAGGCACGCTGCATCAGGGAAGGCAGCACTGGCGAGGTTACCTCAACAGCCACACAAACCACAAACTTTTTCTCATCTTTTGGGTTTTTTCAATAAAGGCTGAGCAGGTGAAGAAGCCCATGGTTCTGGCCATGCTCTCATAGATAGTTTCCTAAATTGCCATGGGCTAAATAATATGCCAAGACCTAGATGTCAGTATTGATACTCTCTTTTCTAGGCTTGCTTTCTGCACACATTTCTTAATGATAAATTCAAAAAGCATTCAGTTTTTATACAGCACATCATGTTTAGCCACAGTGAAATAGATTTGATGTTCAAAAAGAAAGGGAGGACTGGAAGAATCCAAGTATCTTGTATTTGTGATTTGTAAAATTCAGCATGAAAGTATAAGTTTGAGCTCTGCCACAAAATCAAAAAGGCCCAAAGGGAAGATCCATAACACACCTCCTTACATGTCATATCTTAACTTTATATTCCAAGTCTACAGAACATCTGTGGAGCTCTCCTGGCAGCTACCCATATTTGCACAGAACATTCCTGATGTTGATGATAACCTATAAAAACTCTATACGCAATTTTGAATGTTCATCTGTGGTGCCAGCGAAATATTAAAAATGAAAAAGAAACTGTTCTGTAATCACAAGGTAATCAAAACAATCTATGAAATACAATAAATTGCTAGCTAGTGATTATATCATTACATGCAAGAAAACCTGCAGCATATTAAAGGGATCACTACCAGATACTGATGTATTTTCTGTATAGGAAAGCAACGGCATTTACTTGCTAAAGGAAAAAAAAAAAAACTCAAAACCACAGCATTTCTGTGATAGGGCATTTCTGTTTGACAATCAGAGTTTATAGATACATTCAAGGACAATTCAGCAGGGAAGTTACTTCATTATGCCCATTTAGGAAAAGAGAGCATATCTTATGCAGTTTGCAAAAAGGAAAATAATGATCATATAAACTGACTCATTTTCCTTGTTAGATAAAACCCCCTATTCATGTAAACAGCCTTTTTATCACTTTCCAAACACATCAATATGATACATGAGGAGAAATTTATTTTTCAGAGGCTATACGGAATAACTTGGGGTCATTTTTCTAAGACAAGACCTGCGTACTGCAGGTTTATAAAAGAGCTGGAACTATGTCAATCTACAAACACAGCAATTTACTGGGTCTGGGGTGGGGGTGCTTTGTGCATGCATTTTTAACTTTTCCCTATGCTTATGAAGTAGAGCAGTTGGTTTGGGGTTTTTTGTTACAGCTGACAAATCTTTTTAGTAACTCCATTCCTTTGTGTAACGTGTAGTGACAAATCAGATCGATGGGCATTACAGTACACAATGTGCCCAAAGATCCCCTGTCAAAGTCATTATTTACAACTGCCTACATTAGTCTAATATGTGTGTGCCTGGAAGTACGGGGGGAGAGCAAAATGAGGTGAAAGTTTAAAACACAAAAAGAGGAATATTTCAAGCAACTGCTTTCTGTTTATATGCAAGTCTAATACTTCAGCTATGACATTGGCAGTGTATGTATACATCAGACAGGAACACATATCCAGCAGATGAATGATGCTTACTTCAGCATTGCAAGAAAGGCAGCAGGCTCAACATCTGGTATACGGATCTCATCTTTGTCCTCAGCAAGCTCTCCGTAAAACATCGCATGGAATACAGAGCTCCCAACAGCCAGGACATACTGTTGAGAAAGGGAAATCTTATTTCATGCTTTGAACTGAAAATGCTGCCAACACAAACAATGTGGGAGAGCCACTCTGAGCATACTGGGCTGCACTGACAGGCTCTACAGACACACTTCAGTAAGAAATGAAGTCCAAGCTAAGAACAAATTACATTTTCCTTGCATTTTACTCTCCCGGGCATAAATGCATTAGCTACTGGAAAACACTCATCTCCACCACAGAAGTTAACAATTTCTAGGAAACCTCAAGAGCAGTATTAATCAACAGCACAAAGCAGTATTCCTAACTTTACTGCCTTAGCCCAACAAATGTGCTGTTTAACCGAAAACACAAAGAAAAGCCAGGACCAGATTATCCCACTGCATGTGGCCTTTTCAAGCACAGGCTGCTGCCTGTCCCAGAAGAGCCGAGCCTCCCACGCTCTGTCCCGCTGTAACTGTGGGAGCTCTCCCCGCCCCAGCGCATCGTGCAGCTGTTGCTTACTTTGTGTCCTGGCAGCCGCTGGGTCCCACCTGGTGGCCCGACCACAAAATGAACATCTGCCATCAAGTCATTGTTGAACATCACTGCATTTCTACAAACAGAGGTAGTTTGTTAATTTGTGGCACCCAGGAACTCTCTCTGCATGCCCCCAGACCCAAGAAATTTGATTTTTTAGCAACTTCAAGCTGCTTAGTAAAGAGGACCAGGTCACATTTTGCTTCAAGCTACTTTACACATCATTGCACAGATATACCAGAGAAAATGCTAAGGAGGAAAAAGTGCATGTGGTGACTGAGTGTGCAATAAAACAAACCCCCAAACTTCTGAGAACTTTCCAAGAAGTGGAAATCAAAGTCCAGAGCATGTATCACTGAAAATCCCCACTGAGGTCTAAAAGGAAATCTTTATGGGTATGCTGCAGCTTAAAGCAACATTTTTATTAACTCAAACAGATGCACTGTTTGGAAAAGAGATATTAAAATAGTTGTCCATTACCAAAATTCTTATTTCACAGAAACATACATGGAGAAAAAAGCCAAAACAAATAAAATATAACTGTGTTTTCTTTAGCAAATAAATGCACTCAGGACATTTTGCTACTTTTCACCTCTCCATTCAAACACCAAAAAAACTGCCCCGAACTTACCTCTCTCTGATGGTTGGATAAAGTCCTTGCCAATTAGGTGCAGGAATAGTGTTGTTGTTATTGAGATTTTGCTGATGGTACTGCTGGACAGCAGTTGTATTAGTGTTAGCTGGTTTTTTTCGGGGAAAAATATCAGCAGCCATCTTCTTCTTCTTTTTAGTCTTCAAGGTAATGATTTCATAGCAAACTGGAGGCAATTTGCTGTTGCTACTGTTGCTGCTATTTCCTTTCTTGGAGCTCTTCTTAGACCTGTTCTTGACCGTCTCTGGAAGCATCAAGAAGAAGGTGAGACATTTCATGTTCTTTCCTTTCTCATCTACCATGAGTATACTCGTGTGTAAAGCCCAACAGCCTAACTAGCTAGGAACATTTAGGAATGTACGTGGAAGCTGTCACACCGAAAGCAGCAGAGCTGAGAGTTTGCTTCTTTTCCAATAAGACAAGGTGACCTTTCCAGCGCACCGAGTAAGAAACTGACTTTAAGTTTGATCCAGTACTTGAACCGTTAAATACATCCCCATCATTCCTGCCAGCTTGCTTTCTTTCCAGCTTTCCCGATCAGGAACCGCCTGGCAGCGCTACAGCCCGGGCAGCGGAGAGGGCAGGAGGAGCGCAGGGTGGCAGTGCCAGGCTGCGGGCGAGGCGAAGTTGTGCGGGCAGGGCTGGGAGCGGGGCTGGGAGCGGAGCGGGGCTGGGAGCCGTGCGGCCGGAGCCAATGGCTGCAGCCACCGAGCGCGATTGGGCTCGCACACAGTGACACCTATTGTAGCCTGCGCCGCTCCCACGTTAAAGCCACAGCAGCGCTCCCGCGGCTCCCACGCAGCCGGCGTGGGAATTAGCGAATAAATGGCACACGCGGCTGCGTAAGCGCACGGCTGGCCGCGGATGCGTGCGCCTTTCTCTGCGTGTGAGCTCTCCTCGGTGCCGCTTCAATTTTCAGTAAGAAGTTGAAATCAGGTAGAAAGATCTATCTGAGCCTATTGCCGTGGAAGCTGTTCCCACGGGCACTCGATATTAGCAGAGCTTCCTTTGCCTCTAGCCCTCCCGCAAATCCCTGCTGTAAGAGTTGTTCAGCGAGTGTGTGACAGATATCGGAACCGAATTAAAGCAATCAAGCAGCAGCACAGACAGCGATGCAGCCAAACAATCCCTTTCAGCGCAGCTTCTACTCCAGTGTAACATGAACAGGGATGAGGTCACAGCTTCAGCTTTAACTCCTTCTGTTTCCAGATAACATTAACAGCCTTTGACAGGGGTCCCAAATCACTAAGCAGTGCTAATTAAGCCAGCTTACACCAGACATGGCTGCACCACATCAGAAGAAAACTTCTAGATGTGCAATCAGATTAAAGGAAACCAGAGTGAATATATTTAATCAATATTTCAAAGCATTAAATGAAAAGGTCTGAATGATTTAGAGAGTCTCAGGCAAAAATGACTCCTTGAGATGCAAACACAGTCTGATTTTATTCACAAATACTTTCTGAAATAAACAGGATATAAGTTATGCCAACCAAACGATTTAAATAGGAAAAAAGTCTAATCTTTAGTCATTAGTTTAATCATTTAGTCATTTCAGAACTTAAATTATATCAAATTTCTTTAATAGCAGGTCAAGTGTATAGAAAAACAACCAATAAGCACAGCCAGTTAAAAACAAAAGCAGAGAAATAAAAAATACTTGGTATATGTCAACATATCACACCTTAAAATACTGGGGAGCAAATAATTAAAATATGATTTCATAATTACTTGCAGTTTTAAAGAAAAAACCCTCTGCTTTCAAAGCTAATTTAGCCACATTTTGCCTTAATTAGTTTTGCTGGACAAGAATACAGCAGGGAAATCAAAGTGATAAAAGGTTGGTGAAGAAATCTCGCTGAAGCCCCTGACAGAAATCTGCCACTGACTCCAACAGGAATATTACTCAGGCTATTTATTCCATCTCCATCCCAAGTGCCTGAATCACAGCTCCGGCTGTGTAACACATACTCAGAATGTCTTTAACCTGAGAGTGTGCAGGTATTTCAAGGATTCCCGGGTCTCCTTGGGAGATGCTCCACACTCAGCACTCACTGCATGCCCTGGCCACCTGGAGGCTTTGCTGCAGTGGTTGGGGACGATGCCATTCCCAGACACATCTGTGCTCTCTGTCTGAAGGCACTGCTCATGGAAAGGGGGAAACAGAGGGAAATGTGTCCATGCCTCTGCTGCTACATCCCACAATCCAACACCTTAGTGCACAATCTCCTTCTAAAGGCTGCTGCTTTAAAGGAAGATGGTGGGTTATGCCTGGTGCAGCTCAAAGGCAGAGACACGTTCCTAAATACATTGAGGGGAGGTTATGTAACTTCCAAAGAAATTATTTCTAGCAACCTTTTCTTTCTCCTCCCTGCTTTTTCTTTAGCTGCAACAGATTGATTAGAAAGGGAAACTAAAAACCTAAACCATATTGAACTGTAGAGAGTGAAAAGAAGGGGTAAAGGAGAAGAAACTCAGCCCACAGATGGGATCTTGTAACTGCTCACAGCTATGTTTATAACAGGAACACAGCAGGTATTCCCAGCACAAAATTTGAGTTTGTTGAGTTTGTGTAAGGGGTTTTCTGCTTCTCCTTATGTAAATTTCCAGCCCTTCCAGTTACAAAAATAACCCTTTTGCCACTGCACAGGACAAACATTTCAAAAGGAAGAAATCTTAAAAAAAAACCTCTTAAAGATACAGAAAACCACAGACTCCAGAAAATCTGGTTCTCAGCACTGCAGTTGGCAGAAGGCGAAAAATAGCAGGGGTTGGGAGATGTGATTGTCATTCCACAAATCCATTTTATAGACTCTCAAAGTACATAAAAATCAAGAACTCTGCACATTTCTTCAAACCAATGATCAGGACAAATCCAAAGATTTTTTACACACACACACACCCCCCAGATAAGATCACTGGGAGGCTACAGGAGACAAAGAGAATGAGGGACAGACTGACCAGTTAACCCCATGTGGGAAAGACAGATCGTAAATGTGAATCCACAGGAATCCACCAACCTTTGAGTTCTGGAACACATCACACATGCACAGCATGTCGTGCTTTCTGGGAAAGGAAAGGAGAGAGAAGCTGCAGCTGAAGCATGTTCTGCCTGAACCCAGAAGTCAGACAGACCCCAGTAGATGAGAAGTATCTGCCTGACAGGATAAAAATCCAGCCCAGTAAATAAAAAGCCAAACTGCCATCTTTGCCTGCTCTTAAGCCATTCAACAAAACCCAGTCTGCTCTAACTGGAAAATAGCACTGATTCCAGAATAGAGTCCAAATAGATTTAGATTTTCATAGAATTTCTATGAAAAACTACAAACATCTTACAGGTTCATACCACCTTCCACTGCACTTCATCACCTCAGGAACGAAGTCTCATAAACTACTCATTAGATAGATGTGAAATAGGAAAAACAACCCCCAAAGAATCAGTGCTATTCTCACTCCCCATTCTTGCAGCTTCCATTTATTTACATAAACAGTGTTTTGTTCTTTTACTATACAAAGAATGTTAATGATTTAGAAATCAATACGCTGGCAGTCAGTAAAATCCCACAAACTGCTGCCTGTTGAAAGACCAGTCAAAATCCCCAGTTTAGATCAGTCTGTCTCCAACAAGAGGATCAAGTAAACTGATCTTCTCTGACCCACAGATCTATCCATTTCTGAAATCTTATTACAATGTGCTCCCAATCTTCTTCAGCAAGTCTCATTTTTCTTCATTAATTATATATTAACAGAACTAAACTTGATATATGCAACTGAGAAAAAGGGAAATACAGTTCTTCAAAGGCACATTAATTTTTACTTTACAAGCAAAGTAGTCAGACCAGAAATATTTCAAGTTAAAGAGTGCAAGAAATCCCATGCTTAAATCTTAACACTGGCTTAATGGGTATTCAAAATGCCATAAAAGAAGAATTAGGCAAAAGACAATATTCCCATTCCCAAACATTGTGAACTGAAGCAGCAATTTTTCTGTTCAAACCCAAGTGTGTGCAATGCACCTGCCATGCCAGCTTATTTATCCCTTAAGAACATGGTATGTGCAGCACAGGAGTCACAGTAAAGCCCAGCTCTTGGTACAACACTTAGTAGCATGTCACTACTATAATTATGCCTTTCTAAAGGCAACTTCCAATAGATAAATCAATTTAAGTTCCAGGGCTGATGGAAATATTCTTCCTCATACTTCATCGGTCTCTGCTGCTGCAATAGCAAGGATACCAAAGAGTTTCTATCTTTTTTCTCCTTCTAATAAGCTGAATTTTTGTATATCTCTTATTTACAGGCCTGTTCCTCATGTAGTAACATGAGCTAGACAATCCTACGAAAAACAAGCTTTCATCAAAATTCCCAATTGTTTGTTACAACCACATCATGAATAAAGGAAAGAATTCTTAGTAAGCAATGAGGAAATGCATACATTTCTTTTTCTGTAAAGTTTCCAAACGTCGTCTTTGGCAGTTACTATGCCTATGCATTATTAACATTGTTTAAATTCTGAATTTCCCTCTACAAGGAAACGAATTTCAGATGACACATCTTGATTAACCAAAACAAATACACAATGTTACTGTTCAACAAATCTACCTGTCTGTCCACTGCTAGCTTTCATTGAATTTAACTTTAAGCACTCATGCAAAAATGGAATATACATGTTCAAAAAATAACTAAACAAACAGAAAACCTCAATAAACCCAACCTACACAGCTGTGGTGCCTTGTTCTGTTTACCTATCTATAAATTATTTAGTCACTTGGAAGAGTCCTTCCCAATCACCATTCCAACCCTTCTGTTTGTAAAACCAAATTGGGGAAGAGGATTGATAGCTCTACCCTTCATTTCCTCAAGTAAAAATGTGCATTGCAGTGGACAAAAACTTCCAACCTCCTCTCTCCTAAGTTTCCTATTGGCAGCACTGGAAAAAACCAAAATGGCATCTACTGTCTGCTGCATGGGAAAGCTGAAGTCTTACTCAGTAAGGTCTCATAATTAAAAACAAACAAACAAAAAAAAACCACAACCAAAACCAGAAAGAAAGATGGGCAAAATTGTAAAGATTCTCAAAGAAGCCAAAATAGATGCTAAAAAACCAGCACTTACACGCCAGAATAGCCAAGAGCTGCGAAAGAGTAGGATAACCTCAGAGAAGAATTGCATCTCAAACCACAACTAGAAGCTTCAAAACAAAGTCCGAAACAGTTAAATTGTGTTTTTCTATAGAACTCATGCTACACTAGCAACATAGTTGATACCAAATATCCTTATCTGCTTAGTGTTTATGAGGATTTAAACACTTTGCATAACATTATCCACTAAAATAGCTTTTACTTTTTTTTTCCTAAATGTCTTTAATGCTTTAAAGTAAACAAAAGCAGAAAGTCCTGAGCAGCCTAGTCAAAAGGTAAACCTAAACTTACATAAAATAGAAACCTAAGAAATGAATATTCACAACTAATTTTTACTCCTGTAGTATTTGCTAGCATACAGGCTATACATGGCATTTGTTTTTAGTCTCTCTACCAAAGCAGCCTTTCTATTAAATCTTTCTAATATGTCATTTTTGTAACTGTAAAATACTTCTTTTTGTTTGTTTTTCTTTTAAGCAATATCCATTTTGAGACAAAGCAATCACAACAAAACATTTAAGCTGAATATATACTCCTACGTTTACTTGCAAATAAATGTGCGCTTTCTTTGTATGGATTTCAAGTCACCTCCCATGAACCTGTTCCTACCTCAATCGCCAAATCTCTTATTCTCATTTTTTCCTGTTACTTTTCTTGCTTAGCTGCTTAAAGCCTGCAATTTAACTTCAGTGAGAGGTTGATTAACTTAATATTTATGCTCCAAACACTTTGCAATGCTGGGTTTTTTAAGTTAAAAGTTTTGTTCCCTGATGGACCAAAATAAATACAGCTGAGGTATCAGTGCGAGGAAGAAAAATGTTCCAAATTTTCTTTTATTTTCATTCTGATTTGAAGACCATGCCTAATGCAGGAATGACAGTCCATATAAACTACAACTGTGGCAAGGAAGGCTGACATTTAAACAACCTGCAGAGAACAATATACTTGATCCTGTTACAGTGAATTACCCCACAGACATTCTCTTCTGGGCATATGGTACAAAATAATGTCAAATGCTTCATTACAATATAAAATATGATTTTATAAACCTGCTAAGACATATTTCCTAATATCATAGTTTGGGAGATGCAGGAAGAAAATATCCCAGAGCAAAATCTGCAATGCATTCTGTGAGCATTAACTTGTTTCTTGATAGTTCAAAGTAAAACCAAGAATTATAAATTAACTCTGTGAAGAGAAAACCTGCAACCACAAAATGATAATTCAATTCAAGGTTACAGGAGATAAACTGTTTTGCTACTCATTTAAAAGAGACAAATTATGCATTTGTTCCCCATCGTGGCTACTCGAGCTTGTCCATTTCATTTCACATAGAGCTTTGCTCTTGACAGTCTCTGGGGTCAAAAAATAAGTTCTTTCTTAGTGGCTGCCATTTATTTCTTTATAAACATGATATTGCAAACCTGAAAGCACTCAACTCTTTTTAAGGCAAAGGTCAACTTTAATTCTACTCTGCCTCTTACCAAAACTGACTTACAAAGGAAAGATCAGATAGCTCAGGAAATTGGTAATGAGATACAGTGGTCTTCGTCTCTAGGTCACTAATTCTAAATTGAGCAAGGTCAACAGTAATCAAAAGTCATTAGCATTTAATGATCCTTCGGTGCCCTGTGAGAAAGAAGCTACTGATCTTAGTGCACTTCAGAAAAACCACCACTACAATCAGCACTCACATGCTGCCTGCTTCAAGGGAGAGGTCAGATCAGATGACTACAGACAGAACTTCCAATCTTGCAGACAGATCTCGCCTCTGCAGACAAACCTTTTACTAATTTTAACTTGGCTCACAAACCATTATTTTCAAACTGAATAGTTAAATTAATAGAGCTCTCTGAAAGGCGGGCTGTAAACTGCCTGGTCCCGTTCCTGCTCCTTCATATCAGCAGTTCCCAAATATCTTTGTTCCCGTACAGCCAGAAAGTCTGAAAAAACACAAATGCAAACAGGCCCTTCCTCAGAGAGGAAGGTTCTTGTGAGAACTCTCACTTGTCAGAACCAACAGCAGCAGAAGTTACTACTACAGCTGATTATGTTGGGTTATAATTCAAGAACTATATTTTTCACGTGCAGGTAACCTACATTCACCACGTCACAGCGCTGTGTTGAAGCTCCCAGTGGGACAGAAGAGGGAGAGAGGATATTGCTCCGGGGCACAACCACACCTGCTCTGTGGCCTGCACACTTCAGTCCCCTGGGACTGTCATGGCAACAGCACCTTTAACAAGGGTAAGGAAAACAGAGGGGGCTTTTGGAAAGCTTGGTTAGGTGTTGTAATGTACAGGTCCTGTCATGGAAAACCACGTCATGCCAATCTGTAGTTTTACATCTAGGCAAGGTTAGGGGAAAATGTGGATTAAAACCCCACAGCAGATCAGCAACCTGTGTGTTTACAGCAGAGCACCACAGCCAGCAGTATTCAGTGTGTTAAATAGGAAAAGTCTGGTACAGCTCCTTGTTCCCACTGCATTTTAAATTACAGAAGAGGAAGATCATGCCAGTGAAAGAGGAACAGGTCAGTGCATTGGTAAACCAAGCCTTTGATAAGACTTACACTCCCAGCCACAGTGGCTCTTGCTTCTCA
The DNA here is from genome assembly GCA_013398615.1 of Brachypodius melanocephalos. NCBI lineage: Eukaryota > Metazoa > Chordata > Aves > Passeriformes > Pycnonotidae > Brachypodius > Brachypodius melanocephalos. Next base: position 4,135,881 of record VZSR01000001.1, on the reverse strand, counting down.
AAAGTGAGAATTAAAACCAATGATTAACAACTCTTGCAGTGATTTTACAATTGTCTATTAACCCCAATTTTTAGACATGAGAGACCAATTACCGCTAACCTGAGCCTAATCCAAATAGTTCAAGGAATGGAACCAGGCATGACATCCATTAAACTGCACTGTCCTGAATGATTCTCCCTTTGCCACATGTTAGAAGCCGTGGATCTTGTTACTTGCCCTCAACTGATTCCACACTCTCCCAGCACACACAGCCTCTGTTTCAATCTACATCAAGATAAAGATGTTCCCAAGTTTTTCTCCTATCCATTGCTTTAGAAAATCAGATTTATTTTCCTTTGCTGCAAATATTTCAGTCACACTCGTCTTCCGTAGCAGTCAGTTATGGTTCAGCATTTCCATCAGTTTCTCCTTATCTTTACAAGTGAATGGTTGTTACTGCACCATCACGAATTTTCAAGAAAAACACATACATACTGCTCAAATTCCAGTTTCAGAATATATTTTTGTGTCTTAATATGTATTTGTCTAGCAATGTTAGGGTATCTTAAATGTTCTTCACAGTAACTGTGTGATGCATCAGACTGTGTAGATAAAGAAACTAAGGAAGGGACAAGTAATCAAACAGAACAGCAGTTGACATTCAACTTTGGGAATCCTGCAGAACTTACTTCAAATGAAGGCCCTAAGAGATTTGATTTGCAAAGCTAAATTACTGAGCAAACCCCAGACACTGTGCACTGTGACATCCTGCACATACATTCTGTAGAAAATGGCAAGACCAGTTCTCTCCCACTAAAACAAAAGCCATTTTGACCCTAACTCTGGCATAAAAGTTTAAGCAATGCCAAATAAAGTATTGTACACCTATAACCCAGCATCACCTCTCTATTAAAAAAAAAAAATCAAAAATTAGGGACTGCACAAGATAAATACCATTAGTTTTACGTATTATGAACTTTTATATAGTATGACAACCTTTACGTTTTCTTGGTGTACTTGGGGTAGTATCATTTTGGTCTCATACAAGCGTAAAGGCAAAGAGCTCTAAGGAATCCTCACACCTCTCAGACAGGCAAACATGCCACCTGCCTGAAGAGCTGCTTTCTTTTCATACTCTCAGAAAACCCTTGCAACCAAGCAGAGAGACAGCACAGCTCTAATTCCAGAGAGTGTAGTTTTTAAAGAACATTACTCCTTTAAAATGCTTTGGATGTGAAGAGGAGAAAGTGTAGCTAGGGTGGTTATGGAGTATAACCTGGTACATAAATATCCTGTCACAGAGGGATGTTATCAACAAGTCATTCAGCCTGGTATTGAAGTGGTACATAATCCTCTAGTGAAATATTTATTCAGGATATCAGGTAATCTTAGGGTACAGGCAACAGGGCTGGACGAGATGATGTCTCAAGACACCTTCCAAATCTGTTTGCGGCCAGTCTTCACCCCACACAGCCAGGACAGACAGCAGATACTCACAGACTGCCAACCAGCTCCCCAGTGTTTTAAAATACAAACACTTTCCAGACATTGGACTCGCTTGGTTTTCACAGCAACTTGCCAAGATATCAAACTCAGAGAAGGCAGCAGGATCAGAAAACAGATGAGCCAGGCCCCAAAAATGGGAAGTTTTCAAATTTGAATGATGCCTTAAGCCCCCCCTCTCAGTTTTCTGACAAACATAAAAAGTACTTTTGTAACCAAGGTAGGGGGTTGGAATTCAACTAAATGGCAGAAAACACAACCAATGACAACTTCCACCACAAAAATCTTGCAATCTTCTCCTTTCGAGATTTCCATTTCTTACTTCCCTCTTTTGCCTCATCTATCAGCCCTTTGAGATAGAAACTGCCCCTTTATTATTCATTTAAGTGCCTCACAAAACAGAGCTTCCACATCAGCTCGAGTACCTGAGCATTTGTAAAACGGAACAACAGCCAGCCAAGTCTGAGGAGTTACCAGAGACAGTATCAGGGCAGAACCATTTTGAATTATCAAAGAAAGCTAATGCTGGGCATAAACAATACTCTGCTGCAAAACTTATTTGCACAAGTTTCTACAACAGGTGATCTAAATTTCTTCTGACAACACAACGCATGGCCTGTCATGATCAGACCTCTGTTTTAAGTGAACCTACAATAGCACTGCTGCTTTCATCCTAACTGCTTGGTAAATTCAGAAAAAAAAAATTGTTCACAAGCTCTAACAAGCAAGTGGCCAAAACATAAAAATTACTGTTGCAACTTGCATTTTTTTTCCTCCAGCCTTAAAGGGCAAGCTAAAGGAATCCCATGTTGCTCCTGGAAGGTGTTTCCTCTGGGGCAGAGCTGAGGATCACTGGCAGGGAAACACAAGGGAAGTTATTGTGTACTTAGCTGCAGTGTACTTACTGTGGGGGATTTAAAAGGAATGAAAAAAAAGAAAGTACTGCAGTCGACATTCAACTTTGGAAATCCTTCAGAACTTACTTCAAATGAAGGCCCTAAGAGATTTGATTTGCAAAGCTAAATTACCGACTAAACCCCAGATACTGTGTACTACGACATCCTGCATATACATTCTGTAAAAAATGGCTAGATCAGATCTCTCCCATGAAAATAAAAGCTATTTTAAGCCTAACTCTGGCATAAAAGCTTAAGCAATGCCAAATAAAGTATTGTACACCTATAACTCAGCACCACCTCTCTATTAAAAAAAAATAAATCAAAAAACCCAGGGTGAAGATTAAAATTTAACACACATATCACATGCTGAAAAACAAAGTACAGTGAGGACTAAGTACAAGGCAAAAAACCTGCAAGAGCACTTCTCAGATGAGACAGCCTGTTGAATTAGGGACATTAATAATCACAGTTTAGGAACACTTAGGTATCTTAACTTCAAACTTTTCCCGGAACTCAGAGCAATCCGCTACGCCCTCCTGTTTTAAAATGTTTCAGCACTCAGAGAACACCACAACGAATTGAATTTATAAAACCTCGAAGTTCACAGGCGGCTTTCTCCAAACAAACAGGGAAAAGGTGAATTGTAAAGGCGGGTGAAACTACGGAACCTTCAGAGACAGGTACATCAGGAAGTTCGGCCAACAGCGTGGGGAAGGGAGGAGGTATTCAAGCCAAACCGGGTACAACTATTAATTATTTATACACAATTATTAATTGTGCCGCTGGGAAGTTTACCGAATTAATACGTAAAGTACTTCTTTTACAAAAGAAGCTTTACTTTAAGCAAGAGAAAAGCCCCAAAGCCCAACTTTTGGGTTGCCTCGCGGTGGAGGCTCCAGCCTGGGCACAGCCGCGTCCCGGGGCTCCTCCCGAGCCCGCTCCATGGGGTCACCACGGGCACCGCCGCGAACCCACCCCGCTGCTGCACAAAGGGCGACCGAGGGGACACCGACACCCGCCTGCGGACACGCACCGCGACTCCGACCAGGCAAAGGCTGTGCCCGGGGGGCTCTTTGTGCACAAGAGCCGAGCAACTCCGCTCCGCT
>VZSR01000001.1:4107781-4131726 GCA_013398615.1 Brachypodius melanocephalos | reverse complement strand
AAAAAAGAAACCCAAAATAAAAACCAAAGAACCCCCAAACCCAGCAGCTTAGAGGAGAAAGTCCTCAGGCTGCAGCAGCCACGTTTCATCCCAGGGCCAGCAAAAGGCAGCCAGAGGGAAGAAACACTCTTCCCCCTCACATTTATTTGTTTTTTTCCCGCATAAACTCATTCTCACAAGAAGAGATTTGTGCCATACATCCTTCCTTGCAGGAGCTGTTCCTATCCTGCTGCTCATAGGGTGGCCAGGTTAAAAAAAAACAAACAAAAAACCAAATACACAAAACTAACCAAAAAACCCATCACCAAACACCGAAACATTTTATTTTTGAGCTGCTGAAAAAATAATCAGGAGGGATGGATCATTTTTAGGACCAGCACCCAGGACTATCCAGAAGCTTCATAAATAAGGGATTTCTCATAATGCCAGCGTATGTAGCCATGTGGGAAATTAAAATACATTGCTAGCATTTATTTTTAAAAGCATAAGCAAAAGGCTTTGCTTGAAGCTCTAGGGCAAGTTTGAGGTTTTTTTTTTTTTTTTATTATTTTCTCTCTGAAGAAACAATTATTTCTGGAATTGCTGCTGTGTTCCAGCTTTAGTCTCTCATGAACACTCATTGCCTATATTATATACACATTATTCTAGCAGATACCTTTGCAATGTGAAATTAGGCATATCTGTGGATAATCAGCACTTTGCTTTTCCCATTTTAATATTTTAGCTATTAAAACAGAGAAGAAACCAAACAGCAACAATAATGACTGTACATACACACACACTCACTTTATAGCTATATGGATTTTACCAGCAAAGCACACACTTTAAATTACAGTGGGTAAATGATCATTTAATTGGGCCTTGGGAAGCCAACAAAATAATCATTGTCTGAAAGGAAAACACTGCAATTTTCCATCCTTTTTGCAGGCTGAAGGCAAAAGGCCATTTTGCAATGGAGGCAATTTAGATAGGTAAATTGTGGGGAGAAGCCTTTTCCTCCAGGTCAGAGCAGGTTATTCTGCAGCCTGAATTCGACATCCAGTAGTAGGAAAACATATTCTGGCTTTAATTCCAGCACACACAGGAGTTAAAAAGTGAAGTTCTGGAACTACATAATCTTTAAGGTCCCTTCCAACTCAAGCCATTCTGTGGTTCTAAGATTTTTCTGCACATACACTTCTGATTGAGAGGGAGTAGGGGGGGCCCAAACTGAGGGCTCCACTCAATAACATTTATTTTGATTTTTTGGGGCTCCTCCTGCATTTCCAGTCCATTTTTTTGGCTGTGCCCAGTGGTTTGGACCGTGACTACCTAGCTTCCCCCAGAAAGCCCCAGGCCCTGGTTTAATACCAGTCTCAACATGGAATTGCAGTCAGCACCGCCCTGTCTGCTTACCTGTCTGGGTTAAACACTCCTCACTGCGTTTCTCAGGGATGTCTTCAGTCCCAAGCACTGCAGTCTGCTCACAGGGTTCAGCTCAACTCCAGAGCCACCAGATAAGCCAGACCTGGCCAGAGCTGCAGCACTGGGGCACCAAAACCATCTTCCAACAGGAGTTGGTATGCCAATCTCATGGTGCTGCTGAGTGTTTGAACTCTCCTTGTGCTCTCACCCTCCAGGGTGACTGTGCATATAGAACCTGTATAAAACAGCTCACGAGGGAGGTGAGCCGTGGCCTCAGAGCAGCTGCAGAGAAGGCTTTTGGGACACTCCTTCGTAGCTTTGGGATCTTGCCTCGTCCCAGCCCAGGTTTCTGGACAAGATCCAGCATTGCCTATGGCAAATTGAGGGCTGCACTAGAAGGGAAGGTAAAGCTCAACCAGCTGCATGTTGGGCAAAGCTGATCAAAGGATTTTGGCTGGCTTTTCCAGAGCCCTTTAACTGGGATAGGTTCTGCTCCGTGGTGGTGGTGAAAAAAGCAAAGTATTTGCATTGAGTCACATTCAGACTCATCCGTTCTTGTGTCTCAGGTCTATTTTCCAGGTATTGAGCAGTGCTTTCCAAAGACTTACTAACTTGAAGAGCCGTTTAAATATTCATTTTCTGGTTGAACTTGCAGGCTGGGTAGGTTCTTCCGAGTGCTCCAGGGTATAATTAGTTCCTCCAAAAGCATCTTCCTACCAGACACTTTGCTAACGCTGACCACGTTTCCCCTCCACATCTCCCCTCCTCCCCAACCTCTTAAAGCTTCGCTGAATTTCTGTGCACAGCCTCCCACAAAGGTTATCATCTTATGTTTAATAGTGGGGAAAAAGACAGCACACGAGATTTACTGCAAATGGAAGCCATTACTGGAGCAGTTATCAAATGAAAGAACAATATAATAATGTCTAGTCATAAAGATATGAAGAGTTGCCTGTCAAAGGCAAACACCTGACTTGTAAAATTAGCCTGTGCAGCTGCTGGAAGCTTTTTGGCAGGCAGGATGAGATCCTTGGAGCACATAGCTAAGCACCCAGATGTTTTGCAGCTATATAGGCTGGAAACTGGGCACCCAAACTGGGACCAGCTGGAGGGAGATGTATGGACATCCCAAGGCCACAGGACATTTGCATGAAGCAGAGCCAGGGGGATCAGCTCAGCACATCCCAAATATCCCCAGTGGGGTTATAACATCCCCTGGGTTGATTCAGGCACTGGATGCCTCTCAAAACCTAATCTGTTATCTCCAGTTCCAGCTGTAGCTCATTCAGGATGCTGACCCCAATTTTTTGGTTAAGTATTAACTAACTAACAGCAGATGGTGTTGAATTTTTTCTGCCCCTTGACCTATGAGGTCAGGTTGCACAGGCTGTGAAAGTGCAGCTGGAAGATCCTGATTTCCAGTCTAGTGTATTGACACAGATGATTTTCCTCATCTTTCCCAGTCCTGTCCTCCTTCCAAGATCTGGGGCAGAAACCCTTTCAGGCCTTAACCAAATAGTCATTAACCTTTCCAAAATGAAAATGCATGGACCAGTGTCCATCACGAGGGAGGAAAGTGTTATATTAGGAGAGGGATGTTGACTCCTACGTGAGTGCTGACATCACCTCTCAAGGACTGTCCAGCCTGTCTCACCACACACATTCACCTCTTTCCTCATCCCCAAAAAATCACTTACTTTCAGCAGAACAGTCAGTCCTCACAAGGCCTTTTCCAACAGTTTCTGTATCAAGCTGGACCCCATTACAAGAGCTCGTGCTCCTCCTGCAGCCTTTATGGCTGGAATTTGTCATCCTTAGGCTCCAGGTGCAACACTCCAGGTGCTTTTTAACCTTTTCTCATCTATCTCAGGAGGGCTGGTGATACCTGTGGCAGCCAGAGGTGCTGCCTCTCTGTTTGGTGAGTGCAGTGCCACTTCCTTTGGTGTCTGGATGTGAAAGTGTTGGCCACTGTGATTTGTAAAACAGTTTCAGACATGGAAAAAAAGCCTGGCGGGAGCTGTCCCAGTGCTGGCTGCTAATGGAGATGGTCAGCTTAGCCTGACCACAGAGAAAATCCCATCACAGCCTTGCTAGCAATACTTGCTTTCAGACAGAATGAGGATTGATTCCTGCTGCCTTCAGTCAAAGCTAGAGAGCTTGGGAAAGAGCTGAAGTCCCTGTAGTAATTTCAGGGGCATCTGCACTTTCTCAAATATGCCAGACTAAGGTTTTTGGTGAAAGTTAAAGGGTCCAAAACACAAAAAGCCTGCTTTTCAGTGTTGTCTTTTGGACACAAAGGTCAAAAGTTGTTTCAGAGAGAGTCTATATGTCCCCAGAGACTAAAAAGCATGGAGGAGAATCTCCATGTCCCCAGAGACTAAAAAGCATTGTGGAAAATTTTCCTTAACTTGTGACTTTGTCTCAACCTTTGTCTCAACAGAGAGGCACCATTGTCCGAATGTCAGGTGAACAAGCTTGTGCTTCCACCAGTAAAACATATATAAAATAGATGAGACAATTTTTTGTTGTTAACATGATTAAGGAACCACAATCTGTGGGGTGTTTTTTGGTGGTTTTTTGAGGTTTTTTTTGTTTGTTTATTTTTGGTTGTTTGTTTGGTTGGTTGGTTGTTTTGGGGGTTTTTGGTTTTTTGGTTTTTTGTTTTTTTTTTTTTTTTTTTTTTTTTCCTAGCAGAGTTATTCATCAAAAAGGGGTAGATGGCAACCTGAGGTTATCCAGATGTGGGTGGGCTGCAGCACACCTATGGCTTTCCCCCTGACCTTGAGAACACAGAGAATTAAAATATCTGCTCCAGTCCTTGATGAGTTATGCATCCCAAAATCTGTGGCTGTTCAAGCCTGCCTCAAAGTCCTCAGAAATACTCTTAATAACTGGGAGGGTCTCTGCAAGCAGCTGCTTGTGGGATGTGATGACAGAGCTGCACAAGATCCCCCAGTTTCTGGCTGGTCCAGCTCATGGAGGCTTAACTTGCTTCTGAGCTCTGGTGATGAAATAAGCAGGTGCTTAATAGAAAAAATAGAAAGGAAAATGATTATTGAATTTTACTGCAAACCCCGAAGGCAGGATGAGGAGTAGGATGTAAAACTGTTTGAGGAAATTAAATGAGCAGTAGGGAAGGGCAGAATGTTAATAGCAGTAGCCTTAATTATACCAACTTACAATGGGTGCACCCTGTAATAATTTTCAAGTATCATTCAAGTGATCACAACAAGCTTGACCCACCTCTTCTTAAATACAGTGCTGTAAATATTAATACTCCTGTGTTATCAGGAGCTGCCAGAAACAACAGATCAAGTCTGTTATTCCAGAGCAAAAGACTTGTGCAGAAACCTCGCCCTGGGTAATTTTGTGCGTGTGGGTTCTGAACCGAGCAGGTGGCAGAGGGTGTGCCAGAGTGTGCATACAGCACCTGCACAGCGTGTGGGAGGAGGCATGGATGAACCTTAACCCCCTGCAAAGTGACTTGAGATCGTGTGTGACTTGTTTGTCCACCAGAGATATCCACTCACCCTTCCCCATCCAACCCTTTGCATGTTTTTTGATGGCAGTGTGTTAATGGGGTGGGTAGTCTGACCTCAGCTCCGTGGGGAGAGCTGGTGGCAGTGATATTCACTGGATTTGCCTCCTGCTGAGTAAATATGTATTTTTTAATCCTATCCTCTCAGTGCCTGGAGGAAGAGAACAGGCTCCCTCTGCTCCTTGATTCTGTGCAAGAGGGATAGATTAGCCCTGAGTGAGGCATCTTGAGAGCTGTGACCATCTGGCTGGCATTAGTTTGACTTGATTTGATGGAAATGGACAAATGCAATGATCAGTATAGCAAAACCTCCTAATTAGGAAAAAAAAAAAAAAAAAAGATGATGGTGATCAAGGATGGATTTTAAATTTTTTTTTGCATGCCTTGAAAAAAACCCATTAATTAAAATCGTGGCATTTTTGATTCATAGAATCATGAGTCATTAGGTTGGAAAAGACCTTTACGATCATAAAGTCCAACCACTTACCTAATATGGCCAAGCCCACGTTCCCAAGTTCCTCATCGATATATCTTTTAAATCCCTCCAGGGATGGTGACTCCACTGCTCCTCTGGGTAGTGTGTTCCATGCTTAACAACCCTTTTGGTGAAGAAGTGTTTCCTGATATCCAATCTTATCCTCCCCTGGTACGACCTGAGGCCATTTCCTCTTGTCCTATCACCTGTTACCTGGGAGAAGAGGCAGATTCATTTTCAGGCAGTTGTAGAGAGTGGTAAGGTCTCCCCTGGGCATTATTTTCTTCAGGGGCTGAACACTCTCACCTCCCTCAGCTTCTCCTCACAAGATTTGTGCTCCAGACCATTCACCAGTTTTGCTGCCCTTCTCTGAACATGCTCTAGCACATCCTCAGTGTCTTTCTCAATTGTATTTTTATTCTTGTGTTGGTTATCCTATTCTTGCATCACAGAGTTCTGTTATTATTTGCCGCAGTGTCCTCATGCCTGTTATTTTGATTTTATAGCAAGCGATCCCTGAACCTGCTGAGCTCTGTTAACCTCTTCTCTCCTGGTGGTTTGGGAATTGGCCACTGGATGCCAAATGCTTTGAGTGTGATGATGCTGCCCCCAGCTTGTCCACCTTTTTGTCCATTCCCTAATAAACCCCACCAAATTAGTTTTAAAAGGCCACATAACAAAGAGGATTAATGAACCTGAAAATGAAACCAAATGTTTTATGGGGATTTTTTTTTTTCCTCCAGCCTCCTCCGGTTCAGCCAGTGAACCAAAACTCCCAATTATTTATGGAGCCGAACTGAGTTACACCAGCACTCCAGAATTAAATGCAATTAAATATGTGTATGCAGCCCAAGAGCAAGGTGATTTCTCTGTGAGTTGTCTTACTGTGTATTAAACGCTGCTGGTGGGCTTGTCGCCGAGTTACATTATTTCCCCTGAGATCAAAACAAATCAACATTTCCCTGCTTGGTTTTTGAAGACAATGTTTCAGTAACAGCTGAACAGCAGGGTCTGGAAGAAAACAGGATTATAGACAGAATATTAAAGGAGGAAAAATTTAAAGACTATAAGAACTCAAGGAGAGGAGATGGAACAAATTATTACAATTATTATTAAGTTATTTGGTTTAAAATGACACCATGTGTGGTTTCTCATGGTCCGAATTTTAATACAACTGCACCATTCCCTTGCAAATTATCAACCCAAAGTAATTTGATAAAACCTGAGCAGAATATGGCCTGGGAGATGGGAGAAGAGAAGAGCAGGAGATTCAGGCATAAGGGGACCAACCTCTATTCCAGATTCCTTGTTCTGAAGGAAAAATCACAAGAAAAATATAACTGCAGGCTGTCAGATAGGGTACCTTACAGCATACACAGTTCTTCCATTTAGGGAATAACCAGGACATCATATTGCTGTTTTTTTCCTTTGATTATACATGCTTCTGTAAGAGGTCAACATCTTAAGATTATCTTTTTTGTACAATGTTCTGGGAGCGCTTTTGCTGTGTCTTTCCTCTGTCAATCTTCGGTTTTTCTCTCCTGACAGCTGCTGGCTTCCCTAAATGAAGAACAGGCTTTTCTGCAGTGAAAGATGCTTTTCCCTTTAGAACAAAAAAAAAAGACAAAACACAGAAACAGCAGGAGGGTTATAATTGTACTCATCACCTGCAGACAGATATATTGCAATTTTTATTTGGTGTTTCAAGGATATGATGAAAAGTCCAGTTTGCTTATCTGGGTTTAGTGGAAGAAATTGAGCTGGTTTGCTGCAGGTGCATGAGAAACTGTGGGAATAAAGATCCCCACAGTCTCTGTCTGGACTGATACCCACAGGGGACAACCCTCCTCAGTCAGGACAGTCTCCCATCTTTTGCACTGCCTGGTCCCCATAGCCAGTGTGTTCCCAGGGTTTTACAGGCCTGGAAACCACTGGACGAGATGGGACAGGCTCTTCTGGTGCAAACAATGGGGTCCCCCTCTCAGTTTTTGGGGAGACCACTGCTCACACCACACAAATATCAGCTCTGTTTTATCTCACTGCAAACAGGACAGGTCTTGGGGTCAGCTTCAGCCTGGGGGTACTGTGCTGGCAAGGCAAGCCTAATTAATTATTTAATAATAAGTGACTGTATGCATTGCTTTTATCATCCTAATGTTCCTGTGTGCAAACCTCTCGGTCAGATTTGGTGTGAGATGCAAATATCCTTTAATTTGCTCAAATAAGCAATGAACCCCATCTGGCTCAGCTGGCTGCAGCACCCTCCAGCCAGAGCAGCTGTGCTGCTTTACAGCTGCAGAGATTTTGGCCCACATTTTGCTATAGCTGAGCCCCACACAGTAAAATCTAACATTGATTTTCAGTTCTCCTAGTAACAAAAATTAGATTTTTTTTTCCCCATGCAGGCAGGTGGAAGAATGTTACCACCAGAAGAGCTTTTCTAAGCATGGAACTGGGCTACTCACCCTCTGGCAGCCTGCATGGTAAAGAGTAGGGTCCCACAGAAATGTGGGGAAAAACCCCAAACTCACATTCAGTAGAAATGTTTCCTCATATGCAGAAATGCCATTGATTTGTATCTTGGACCTACCTGAGAAAAAAATTAACTCCACCCCAGCTGAAACCAGGATGGACAGAATTCCTCACAAATGTTTTCCTGGCATGACAGGGCCTGCATTTCAAGCTATTTTCCCACCATATATGCATACTGTAGCATGTCCCACCTGGAACATATAGAAAGTTAGTTACCTGTCTTTCCATGTTTCTGTCAGAAGTATCTTAAAATTTTTAAAGCTTAAAGATGACTGAGATGCGGGAGAATGGCAGAAAATACCAGAGAGGATCAGTATGCCCAAACTTACGTTTTTGATGACTTTATAAGCAATTCTATTTAATTAAAACTCCCTCCTCCACCCCCAGTGTCAGGCTATTTATAGACTGTGGGCAAAGGAGAAGCTCCTCTGACAATCCTGTGAATCTCTTTTGCTTTTTCAAGATTTCCCCACAAATAGTCATCCTGGTGCGTGTTGAAGCAGCCTGTTTTTGGTCTCTTCTCATAGTAATTATTCACTTATTTCAAAGAGTGCAATAAATATTAGTAATGTACACCGTCAGCTAACATCTGCTGCACAGGACCCAGTCACCAGGCCCAGACTGCAGGAGGGAAACTGAGGTGAAAGCTGATAAAAGATGGTGGGAGTAGGGCAGAAAGCAGACCTGAGGAAACTGCTGGAGCCTTGCCATTATAAACTGCCTCTGCCTGTGGATGACAGCTCCAGGCAGCTGGGGAGTGTCTTCCTTCCTGGACAGCAAGGTCTGAAGGTTTGGTATTAATTACAACTCATAGAAAAATCCATGACATAAAGAGTGACTCCTGCATGCCAAATTTGCCTTAGAGGTCTCCCACCAGATCACTGATAAGGTTCTTCTCCTAAATCAGCCAGATCTGAAAAGGGCAAAGCCCTGCTATGTACAGCTGCCAGTGTGGCAGTAGACAACATGTGCATCTCCAGGAAGGAACAGTTTCCTTAGGATCATTCACGTAATCAAAACATCTTTAATGATTCACATCCCATCATTCCTGCACAGTACTCAGGCTATAAATAGCTGTGTTTTAGGTATAAAAGACTTGCACACCATCCTTCCCATAGTCTTCAGTGTGACAGAACATCTCCAGCACGGTTAGTGGCTGCTGGGTATGAAGGGAATCTCAGTCACATTTCATTTGTCATCAGGTATCCAGGCTGGATGGACCTGTCAGGATACATGGGGATCAGTACCAGGAGGGCCCCTTTCATCCTGCAGAGAGGCATTTAGGGTGAAGACAGAACTGGTGAAATATTTCCCAGCTGGTCAGCTAAGGATGAGGAGCATTTGAAAGGGAGCTGGAGCTTTCCCTGGCCAAATACTCATTAGAAGGAATGAAAAAAAAAAAAATGTCCAGTGAAAACCTTTTCTAAACTAGTGATGTAGACTGCATAATCTTTATAATTGCACTGGCTAAGAAGACTTATTTCCTCTAAGTGTCTGATAATGGAAAAATGACAGAGGTTTCAGATGAAGGTCAGGTGAGTTCTGGTTTGGGGGAAGATTAACTCCACTGGAGCTGGGAGTCTTTAATGAAACATCTCCCATTAAAGCCAGCAGACACAGGGCTCAGCAGCAGCTTTGCCATCCCAGTTGCTTTGGATGTGAGCCTGAGCATGCAACACAAATCCTGATGTCCTTGAGACAACCCCTTATATATCCACAGCAAACTGTCCTGTTGGCCAAGTCCTTGGTTAAAGAACTTGCTGCTGTGGAAGTTACCATAGGATCAAGGAATATCCTGAGCTGGAAGGGACCCATGAGGATCATCAAACCAACTCCTGTCCTGGGAAGGGTGAAAAGTTGCACCAAGGTGCTGCTGCTTCCCGAGGGATAGCTGTGGGAGTGGGACCAGACGAAAATACAAAGCCTCATGGAAGCTCAAGGACTGTGCTGATGGCTGCTGACTGGAGATGATGGTGACAGCCAGATGTCCATGGTGCTGCCAAGCAAAACACAGCCACAACACTCAGCCATGCTCCTGGGCAGAGGACATAATAAAGCAAAACACTGTGCCCATGTTAGATCTCAGTGTTGTTCTCATGCGTTGCTTACCCTTCATGGGTTTTCCAGCTTGAACCTCTGAGAATAAAAATAATCCAGGAGTTGATTCCTAGATGTAAAGCGGATGCTTGGCAGGGCTTAAGCAGAATGCAGCTGCAGCAAACCACTTTATCCCAGTCCTGGGTGGTCTGAAAACACTGGGGTCACACACAGCATGCACAGCACCTGCTGGAGAGTGTGTGTTGGCCAAATTCCTAAATGCTTCCTCTGCACTTTTGGCTCTGAATTACTGGTGTTTTGAAGAAAACTGCTGGATAAGATAAACATTCACCTCTTTTGGTGTTAAAAAAATTTTTTTTAAAAAATCACAATATAATTTGGGTAATGGCAGTGTTCAGGAAGTCTTCAAAGGTGCAGCCTCATGGATGGAAGAGCTTCTTATGGAGGAAGGAGCAACCCAGGCTGCCCTGACAGCATTGGCTACATGCAGTTTATCCCCTTTAGTGTGGGATAATCACACCCAGATCTCTCCCAGGATGCTGGGAACAGCCAAAGTCATGGAGCCAGCACTTGCCCTGTGCCTGATGAGTGTCTATCAGCAGCAGATTGAGAGGAAGGAAAAAATCTGCTGGGAGATCAGCAAACTGGACCCGGGACCAGGCACCCACAGCTGCTCTTTGAGGAGCACGTTTGTACAGGAGCTAACAACCCTGCTACACTTTCATACGTCATTAGGCTAATGTGCTGCTTAAATGGAGTCATCAATCATTTTGTTATTAAACCCCTTTGTGCCTGGCAACAAACTGGTGGGAAACGAAAGCATTAGCAGGTTGTTTGAGGATTATAAAACAGTACTTGTAAAGCTCCCACTGCTTCAGTGGAAGGTGAAAAAGCGCAGAGGAGCTAATTGATTGTGCCAAAACAAGCCTCCTTACAACTTAAATGGAAATAACCAATTGAGTTGCCTTTGTTCTGACGTGCTCCAGACTCCCAAGTATGCATTTGGGTTGCATTTTTAGCTTTTATCCTACAAATCCTGAAACTTGCAAGTCTTTTAAAAAAAACCCCTAAAGAAAAAGGAAAGCTGAGAGTCTCATGAAACCTATAGTTCCAGCAGTTTATACCTTAAAAAGGATGAACTAATCTCCTTATTTCAGAATTAAAACACTATATTCTTGCTCAGAACTTACTGATTACTTTAAAAATTATGTATTTTTTGCTTTGGGGTATCTTTATTTCAGTAACCAGTTGCAGGGAGCTACTCTAATAGTGCCTCACTTAATTCTGTATTGAAGCTTTGCACTTAAGCCACTAATAAAACTCTTCTGTCTCACAATCACACTGTTAAGCTGAACTTCCATGTTATGGTCATGGGTTTTTCAAGGAAACCACAGTTTGTGCATCACATCCTGTATGAAATACACTTTGGCTTTTCCCAGGAAGCAGTTAAAAATCCCATTTATTAGCCCTGTCAACAGCAGCTGCTGAAATACTATAGACCAACTTGTTCATTCCCACAGCTGTAGCTCCTCGAGGAGAACAATGAAAGGTCAAAGGCAAAGGCTGCCCATTTTCCTGCACTGAGATCTAAGTCATTCCTCAAACCTTATCAACTACAGTGGGAGAGCACAGCCCTGAGCAGCACAGAGCAGGTGAAGACAGCAGTTGCTCACTGCCTCTTCCAGCATAAAGGAAGTGTCTTTAAATGGCCCTAGCTTGAGCTGCTTTCAAAAAGAGGCAAGAAGTGATCTCAGAATATTCTGAGTTGGAAGGGACCCACAAGCATCAATGAATTCAACTCTTAAGTGAATGGCCTGTACTCACAGCCTTGGGGTTATTAGCACCAGGCTCCAGCCAGCTGAGTTGAGGAGAAGAGCTGGGGCCTCCCTGCCCAGGGATGCCAGCAGGAAGGTGCTCACTAAAGTTCAGGAGCAGCACTCAGACTGCACAAGCATTTGGAAATCTCATGGGGGCTGACAGAAAGGTGAAACAGTTTAGGCTGTGAACCTCTTGGGGCTGAGGGAAGAGAGCTCCATTCCTGCCCATAGGAGCTCCTGTCCTCCTGCAGGGAGCACAGGACCATGAGCTGGTTTGATTTGGAAGGAACCTGAGAGATCATCTGGTTCCAATCCTGTTACCATGGGCAGGGACACCTTCTGCTAGACCAGGCTGCTCAGATCCCAATCCAACCTGGCCTTGAGCCTTTCCAGGGATGGGGATGAACTGCAAGGTGGAAAGAGACTCCTGCTTTCTTGTGCCAAGCACATTTTGAACACCCACCTTGTGTTTGACTGATCCAAAAGCCAATTGGATCGGCTCTCTGACTATCAAGGGGCTTTTCTACTTACAGAGCAGCTTGAATTATATAAATATGGGAATATGGGAAGCAAAAGGCTTTTGAAACTTGTTCATCTCACTCCAGCAGATGAGAAACTGCAGACCTGTCTGCTTCCTAAGCCCCACCAAATGAAGATCTTTTGCCCTCAGCTCCGATTCTGCTGCAGACAGCGTGGCCTGGCCCTCTGGCAGAGTGCCTGGGGAGGGTTAGGGCTGGTCACCTTGCTGTGACACACCCCAGACAGCAGCCTTGCAGAGCAAACAGACCTTCATTTCACACCAAGGGGACAGCAGAGCAAATTGAAAAGCTCTGGGAAGCAATGCAGGCAGCATAAGTCTTCTGGCTGGCTGTTGTATGTGCTAAAGACAAAGCAGCGCCCTAATCCTCGGCATGCTATAAAAGTGCCAAAAGCAGAAAAAAGAAGAGACAACTATTGCACTGTAATCCATAACAATTTTATGTCTCAGAATCCTCTGTGTATGAATTTTTCATTTTTTTTTTCTTCAATAAGTACTAGCATGCCAGAAAGTATCATAAAAGAGAAAGAGAGCATCAGGGGTAATGTAATATTGGGGAGAAGAATGAGTAAGAGCGAGCAGGCTCCATGATCTGGAAAGAGAGCTTGTTCTCACATATTTGAGGGTGGAAACCACTTTTGTTTTAATTTCCTAATTGAAACCAACAGCCCTAATTCTTCCCTTATCACTAATTAGACAAATAACCATGACTAAGTCAATTTGGTTGGAGACTAACTAATGAAAGAGAAAAATCTCAGATTAACATTTCCACTTGTAACACTAATTCAGGGAAGAATTAAGGTGGCTTGTGTGCTTATTTTTGCATTTCTACATCTTAACAACTTTGGGCTTCTCTTCAAAATGTAACTTAAATTTAGATTTGAATTGAATTTCCTGGGAGTGTGTTTTCTTGGGGCTGGAGCATCCCTGTGTGCTTTATCCATAAGCTCAACCCTAATTCTCTCCATGTTGCTTTCTAGAGCTGTAACCGAGTAGATGATGTTAATAATACATCCTCAGGCTCCACATTGTGCCCAGCCTTGCCTCCTAACTCTCAATGCAAATAAGTATGATGGCAAATTGATACATTTCCCCATTTATTTTGGTTTTGAGAGGAACAGGATTAGCAGAGGAAGCAGATGCACAAACGTCACAGGCGCACATGGGACATTGACTGGTATAATCTGCCACAAAGTCACTCCTCACTGTGTACTCTGAAATATTAATCAGCTGCTGTGCTGGCAGTGCCATTGCTGCCTCCACACTGAGCTCATTCCTGCTCTATTCCTTGAGGAGGTGGCTGCTCCCTGCTGGAGCTGCTCCGTGATGTTGCACCAGGGGTGAGCTGTGTCTGACACCGAACCAGATGTGAATTTATGAAGTTCTTTTTCTTGTGGAGTCTTTAAGCTCAAATATAATTAGCTAAAAGCCTTTTCTAATACCATCATCCTCCCGACAGGGTGCCTTTCTGGAAGATCAAGGTAAAACCTTGGCTGATGAAGGACTGGAGGTACAGCCAGAGTGAAGCATAGGGAAGGTGGATGCTACAGCCAACATCTAAACCCTCCTCCCCACCTTCCCAGCTGTGCACCTGCCCCTCCTGGACCCCCACACTCAGGATTCTTCCACACTTTTCAGACGTGGACCAGCTTCACAATGGGGATATGTAGTTACAGACCTGATTTTGCCCACACTGTGTGACACAAACAGGCATTAAATCCTCAATTCTGGAGACACCAGCTCCATGGCATCCTTGCTCTGCCAGCTGTGCCTTGATGATTCAGCACTGTTGAAAGTCTCAAAGTAAAGAGGCAGGAATACACCACGGCTCTGCAGGCTGCTTTTAGCCAGACAGCTGAACTCTTGACACTCTGGCACTATTATTTTTTGTTAAGAATATGAAAGATGGTAATGTGAGAGCAGAGCCTGAGACTGGTCTGCAAAGGGCACTCTGATCACCTGCAGGGGACTTATCTCTGTAATGCAGTGAGTCAAACTTCTGGTGCCTGTGCTTCTGTTAAATGTAAATGAGAAAAAAGTCCCCTTGGAGTAGGACTGCCAGCAACTCTTTGGATGGGCAGTCATCTAGTCAGCCAAGCTCCTCTCTGTGGAAAAGTATTTCTTCTCTCCACAGACCTCCTTTGTGCCCACTCCCTGCTCCCACACCTGCATCTCAACAGTATGGACATCTCCAGGTAAACAGGCAGGACATCTTTAGAAGCTTGCTTAGAGGACAGAAAGTTCCAGTAACCCAGCCCAGCCATCAGGACATCTCCAAGAGCAGGAGAGACCCCAGCAGAAACCTCCTGGGGAGCTTCCATTCACCACCCCAAGCTGCAGAACATTTAGGGTAGGAGAAGGCTCTACTGTTTGAGCTTTGCCATTCTTTATAGCACAATTAAGGGTTTGTTACACCAGAAAAGAGAGGGAAAATATGCACAAGGTGTTGCAGCTTTGGTGCACCATAGACAGCTCCAAGGTATAATGATACTGTGTAAAATGTTTCAAAAAAAATATCCCAAAACATAAATCAAACCTGAGATCCAGAGCTTCTGAGTTTCTGGGGCGTGCTCAAACCAGCAGAGGTCTCATGCTAAAAAACAGATTTAGCAGCAGCTCCACCACCCCAGCCAGAATTGTAAAGATATTTTGGGGGCCCAGGTATGGGTCTGAGGCAGTTTTTAGTGCATCAAGATCAACAGCCCTTTGGTGCATTTGCACAGAGATTCCTGACCCCCTGAAACTACAGCACTGAGGCTTGCAAGGTTCGTAGGACAGAATTAAGACAAAATTCTGAATGTCACCAAGATGCTGCAGCAGCTCCAGGCACAGCTAGAGAAGTTCAGTATGACAGGGACCCTCCAGCACTGCTGTTTCAGGCACTAAAACCTCAGAACCAGTACAACTGCTTCAGCAAAATGCATATTAAAATATTTTTAAGAATACTGTGCCCAAAGATTTATAGAAAATAAATGACAATGGAATTTACTGCCTAATGAAATTGTTGCTGGAGATACCTTACAGAAGAGAGAACAAATCCTTATGTTCCTTTGTCCAAATTTGTAAGGGAAACTCTTCTGGTTTCAACTCTGAATAGCCTAAAATTAATCCCATCCTCAGCCTTTGACACTGCCCAAAACAGACTTTTTCAACAGCAAGGTTAAACATGGGAGACACCCCCTGGAAATGTTCAAGGACAGGTTGGATGGGACTCTGAGCAACCTGGTCTAGTGGAGGGTTCTGCCCATGACAGAAGGAATGGAACCAGACCATCCTTAAGGCCCCTTCCAGCCCACACCCTTCTATATTTCTCTGATTTAAAAAGCCTGCAAAGCACTCGCAGTCAAACATAACTTCCCAAAAGTGCACAAACAGCAATTCAGCAATGAGATAAATAAAAAATTAGGAGGCAGAACAAAGAGCACGAGGAGGATCTGTAGTGTTATGGGAAGAACTGATCTCCTGGAGGACTTGGGGCCCATATCTCACTGCAAACTGCATTTTGGCTGCTGAAGTCCAGAGCCTGCAGTGCTCAAGGTGACACCTGCCAGTGCCATCAGTGGCCTTTCTTATGGCAGACAACTGTGTTGAAGTATCTGTGTGCTCTGCAAAATACAAATGGGGGTGATAATTCTGTGAAATTACACCTTGCATCCACACAGCACTTTTAGGAACAAAAGCTCAAAAGCTGCTTGTCCAAAGAGGCTGGGGCTGGGCCAGCTTACCCACTGCTTCTCAAAGCAGCAATTCTGGTGAACCCTGTGTAAATAAGGGGTCTCTTATTCCTTGCTGATAATCCAATAAAGGGATGCGTGCCACACACCAGAGAGCACCAAGCTTGGTGCTGGGAGCCCTCCTCACTATGGATCAGGTCCAAGAATAATATATGAGAGTGCCCAGACTGTTTTCAGGGGTTCTCAGCAACTCACTGCTGAGTTGTAAAACAAAAAGAAAGCTGGGTTTGAGAAGCAAGAAAGGCCCAATTGTCTTGTTGTGCAGTGGAAACCTACTGCAGCCAGTGAACTCCAGAGAAAGTTATTACTAAAATTGAAGTAGAAAAATATTGAAAGCACATCTAGGAAACTAACAGAGACCTCACAATCAACACCAAAGCGAGAGGAAGAACTGAGATCCGTATTTTTATGGTACCCCTGAAAATGGATAGAAATCAGGGATCATGCCCCCGCTCATCCCACCACAAACAGGGTTTACAACACATCCAGCATTACCCTGGGAGTCTCCAGTGGCTCCAGCTAGTGATGGAAGATGCCAGGAGGACTCAAGAAATTATTCAATCCAACTAAATGCTTTTACAAGGGAGATGGTTTGGTTATAAAAAGATTTCTACCCTGGACTGGGAAGAGTTAAACCCCTCAAGCCTGCACAACAGCACAGGATCTTAAAATTATTTTCCTTTTTTTTTTTTTTCTCCCCTTCCTTTTAATGGGTTTGTTTGTTTCCCCTTGGAGGCTGCAGTCACACACAATAGGCAGATTTTTCAATTAAGCCATCTTTTTCCACTTTTAGTTTTCAATGGAGCCCAAGTGCCAATTGTTTTGCTGCTTGGTTTCTGCCTTCCCTTTCCTGCCTACAGCTTAACCCCTTTCTCTCCTTCCTGCTTTTGGGGCTATCATTGGTCATGCAGATGATGCAGATGGCTGATAAATAATTATCAAACAGCTTGGGAATGGTCTGTATCAGGTATCAGTGACACTAAAAAATGCAGTATATGGACCTTCCACCAACAAATTTAGCAACAGTTGGATAGTAACTAATCATCTTTCCTTTGAGACACTCTTCATAGCATATTATTTATAAAGTGAAAGCATTTGGCTTTTATTAAAAACAAAAGCCACAAATCACCGACATCCAGCTTAAGTGAGCATGCCCTAATTTATTTCAGGAGGAGTGACAAGGACACTGTAATGGTTTTTCTTTTAAATCCCTCACCACCTCACCACGTACTGGGGAGGCAGCTCGGCAAGATTTAGCGCACAGCTGCCATCCTGTGCTGGTGGAGAGCAACCTCTCCAGCTGTCCCAGCCTCAGAGGAGGGCTTTACACAGGTCAGGGGTTAAGCTAGGTCCAGGCTGAGCTCAGCTCAGTGTCAGTGCTGGAGGTTTTAAACCCTTCCTTCCATCACACTGATGGTGGTTGTGGTGCAGCCCCCGTGCTGCTGTCAGCACACTCTGCTGTGGCCAAGCCTGACACGGTGATGGAGTGCTTGGGGTTCTGCCTTATGTATTAAACATCAAACCAGAGCAGCAGATAAAACCCCTGCCCTGGCACATGCCTCGCTCTGCATTGCTGCTACCAGAGGAGGGTGAAAGATGCAGCCTGTGTGAGCTCTGTAAAGAGGGCACAGCGCGGTGATGAGCGCCTGGATCGCCTGCAGCCATCAGGGGAGTGAGGGCAGGGAAAAGGGAGGAGAATGGGAGGTAAAGAAAAAAAATCCAACTGAACCACCAAGACTGGAGAATGTGAGGATGAATCTAGAACTATACTCTCCAAGAGGTGAAAGAACACATTTGTAAGGACAAGATGTCCAACCCGGGATGAGGGACTTGCACCCTTTCCAAATCCCCCCAGCATCATAAACCATTAAAAAAGAAAAAAAAAGAAAAAAAAGAAGAGGGGAAAAAAAAAAGAAAAAAAAAAATCTGTGGAAATGGGATACTCCGTTAAGCCTTGCAGAGACTTTCTCCAGCACCACAGACCAGCCTTCCTGTTGCTCTTCCTGTACTACTCAGGTTAGAGCCACGGACACCTGCTTTTTTTTGTGTGTGTGTGTCTATTTCAGGGTTTTTTTTAAAATCAAGAAAAAGTCAATATCAAAATTTTAAAAAGAACCCCCAGAGATTTGGGGAAAGCGGACATAAATATCAAACAAAACACAAAACAAGACTGAGCTACTAAGAGATCATACTTAGAGCAGCAGTGGTGAGGTGGGAGGGAAGAAATATAGCAGACAAATTTAACACCATCTAGGAGGGTTTATACACAATGTTTACATCTCAAGCAGCATTTAGAAGTGATGATTGAGTGATTTATCATATCCCAGTTCACTCCTCCCCTGTCAAAGTGATAGGCAGAGCCAGCAGAGCATCTCTGAACACACTGTTCACTGCAAGGCACCACCCACAAACCCAGAACAGCTTCACCCTTGTCCCCTTGGGCCTTCTGAGGAGCTGGGATTTAGGAGAAGGGGGTAGGGGTTCCTCTCAGGGGAACAGAGATTCAAATATCAAAGGATTTAAAAATCTATGAGGCTGTGAAACCTGATGGGACCTGAAAGAATTGAAAGAGAAGGTATCTTAGCAGAGTACCTTCAGCCAAATAACCCTCCAAATTCATTAATGGAGGAGCTGGAAGGGAAGCCCAGCAGGAGATGCTGGCAACATGAACTCCTGCCCCACACAAGAGGATCCCCAGAGAGCCCAAAAATCTGTGCCAAGCAGACAGGATCTGACCACAACACCTGCCTTGGGCCAAACCTGCTCTCTATTTGTCATGAGCCACACAGAAACATGAGGTATTTATGATCACTTCTTTCACCAGCCTTGGTTGAAAGCAGCACTGGATCCCAAAACTGAAGGAGAAGCTTTGTATAGACAATTCCAAAACTGAAGGAGAAGCTTTGTATAGACAATTCCTTCAAGGCTCAGCTCCAGTACCAGGCTCAGGACCTGGCATGCATACCCATTTGGCAGGGAGTAGTAAACCAAGTGAAAGAACATTTCATGGTTTTTTCGAGCTGATTGTTTAGGAATTTACTCGGAATAAGCTTCCTCCTCAAGAGGGATTTCAATTCTACCCATGCACAAAGAGGAGAAAACATTAATGCAGTGTTAAGACAGCTCAGTGCTGAGAGCAGCACGCACAGGCTGAGCAGAAGGCCACTGAAGTTGTGTGACACCCAAAACTAGGTATTAGCAATTTTTCAAGGACAAAGTTGTGAAGTTCCCAATGACAACAGCAACCTTCCCCCTTGCAAATTGGCCCAGCAGACACGAGACCCCTGAGACTCCACTGTGTCACGGGACAGGGCTCCTTGTCCCTTGGAGGGGGACTGGAATGCTGCTGGTGCCATTGAGGGACACACACCGGGGAGCACACACTCACTCCCTGGGAGCTCCAAGCGACAGGAATTGTTTCTTTTAAAGGCACGCTTCAAAGATTGTACTTTGCAAAATAAAACTGAAAGAACAACCCCAACCCAACAACTGTAGCATCCTAAGAACGAGGAATGTGCAGGTGAGACTAACCCTCTGGTTCTGCTTTCCATGCAGGTTTCAAGCTGGCTTTGCTTTCAGATTCCTGCCAGGTTCCAGGCATTACACAGCTGTAGTGATTAATATTACAATTGAGATTTAAGCTTCTGTTGAATTTGTGGATTTTATTTACCCACCCTGACCAACTTGTGCCATCCATGGACTTGGGAGTCATCAGTAAAATGTTTCATGAAATATTAAGGGTGCTGCTTCCCAGTGACATGGGAGAGCTGTGGGAATTGAACTGGTACCAGGGTACAATTAACCCAGGGTAAGGTTAGATCATTATGTTTCCAAGCAAAAAGGGGGTGGATGCCAGCACTGGGGGCCTTCAGTGGCCGATGCATTTTGGAAATAGGCTGACATATGTAGTCTTTCTGAAGACTCCGAATTCAAATCCATGTGTGGATGTAATTTAATGCACAGTGCTTTATGCAATTATACCTACAGATGCCTAAGTGAGAATTTAAATTAGCATTAACTTGATAGCTTTTGCTAAAGGCAGACAAATGCAAACGGGTGCTGGGCAGATTTTCCTGTGAAGCTCTGCGGATCCCCATCAGTTCCCGAGGCACTGTTCCAAATATAAACCCTGGGGGTCTTTTCAGCAATTAGACCCACTCCAGCAAGAGCCTCTGTGCCCAAGTGGGTTCAGAAGTGAGACCCCACCTGCGTACAAACCACATCTCCACTGTGCAAAGTGTCACCATTTGGGCAACAGAGAGAAGGATGCTCCAACAGGAGGACCCCCCGCTCCTGGGTTCATATAAGGGCAATCTTTACCCAGAAATTCTTACAAATCCATACATACCCCTCT
The DNA here is from genome assembly GCA_013398615.1 of Brachypodius melanocephalos. Classification (NCBI taxonomy): domain Eukaryota; kingdom Metazoa; phylum Chordata; class Aves; order Passeriformes; family Pycnonotidae; genus Brachypodius; species Brachypodius melanocephalos. The sequence goes on along the minus strand of VZSR01000001.1, from coordinate 4,111,276 downwards.
TCTGACCCCTCTTCTTCTGCCCAGAAGCCCTAAAGAAGACAAACTACCAAGGAAGACATGGGCAAGGGTCAGTGTCTCATGGTTCTTCTGCATTGAACCACAACACATCTCTTGCCCTTAGTGCTCCTTGGATGGTCAATATCCAAACCCCAGCAGGACTAAAGGACTCAATAGAATGTCTCCTTTAAACACCGAGGTTTGCAGACAGAGCTTGTTGCAACTTCGAAGCTGTCTATACCCCTAAAGCAACCTTTGCTCTGATCTCAACAAACCACTGAACTTTTCATCTACCCAAGGGGAATTTCAGATTCCTCCAAACCAAATAATTAGTATATATGTATTTTTTTCTGGCTGTGGTGACTACACAGAAGCCTGCAGTGGCAGAGAGGTTTTCTCCCTGTCACTAATGAGCATTAGGAGGGTTGGCTTCCTGACGAGCCAGAAGTGTTGGCAGCAAGCACACAGCATAAAAGTGATTGAGAAGAAGCTTGATACCCTAATTTTATGAAAAAAACCCAAAGCAACAGGACACATAATCAGCTATGGGATGGAAATTATCTGCTGGAGAGAGCACCATTTGTTTGCTGCAGAAGCAGCAGATTTGGATCCTTCCCTGCTGGAAGCAGGTGCAGGTCAAACAAACTGAGATATGCCAGGGCATTGAACCTCTTGGGAATATCCCACTGGGCAGAAGGCAGACTGACATCAAAGTGTTGCATGTCACCTGTTAAACAGCAGATTTCATCTTCCCCACTCTGCTGCAAGGAAACATCTGATGAGCTGACTCAATCCACAGCTGCACACATCACCTTGGTAATCTGCTGCTTGGAGCAGTTTCTCCCTTCAGCAGCTCTCAGAATTGGAACTGGAAGGCTGATGGATTTTTAAAACACCTGGGAAGCATTTCTGGACCTCTCATGTGTCTGAGGAATGGTATAGCTCAATGAGCACACACCACTGCTCCCATAATCCAGAGGCTGAATTTTCCTCTTAGCACAGATCAGGCAAAGAGGCACAATTGCTTTGTATGAAAAGCAGGTGGGGAATGATTTTTAAAGGAGTGATATTAAGACAAGCATTACACTTTTATCCAGAGAGGGGACACAGGATGTTCCCTCCTTGCCTGGGATCTCCTCTGAGATCCTCTATAACTATAGGAGATTCTGCAGTTTAGGTGGGCAAGGCTGTAGCTCCTGGATTCCTGTGGAGAAATTCAAGCAGCAATAGTGCAGCTACATGTCCTTCAGCAAGACTCTCATCTCAAGGCAGCAAAGTTCATACCCCAAAACTCACCACAGTAAATTCTCAAGCTCACTAAAATGCTTCAAGCCTCTTCATTTCCCCCCTGTAAGGGCATAACACGACCTTGGAGTGCTGTTTTGTGGTTTGTTTTTCTTTTTTTTTTATGAACAAAGGAACAGCTGTTCAGATTTTTTTTGTTGCCATTTTCTTTCGTGGCAGGAATGTGTGTACTGAATATTTAAGACACATTATCTGAAAATGAGAAGTGCTGTTACTAAAGCAGCTCATGAACAAACACAGGATGCCTCCCACCGTGAGCTCCCAATTCCCATTATGGTGTGACCAGGAGAGTGGGATGGTGCTGTCCAGGCAGCATCAGGGAGGCGAGTGCTTGTTGCAGGAAGGTGCTGCAGTGACCAGCTGGATGGAAATGCCTTGCTCAGGAGCACAGGAGTGACTCCATTTCCTTAACTCTGGCACTGTGGGAGAGCACAAGCAACAGCTCACTTCAGTGCTCCACCACAGCTCATACTGGTTTTCCTGAATATTTCATTTCTTCCATCATTAAACTCACAGACAGGAAGGCATCAACAACAAAATGGACTTGTGCCTGCTGCCCCTGATCCTGACCCAGTCTCATCCTTGGGCTCTGCTCTGTCCATCAGTACTTCAGTCAAGACAAATCCAAACTGTTCTCCAAGTCTGGGAGGATGCATGGCTGATGCTTCAATGCCAAGTGGTTTATTGCTGGCAAGGAGGAGGAACAATGGCCACAAAGCCACTCCTGGGAACTCCTGCTGGTTTAAAAAGCAGACAGGGGTCTGGTTCCATTGTAGTTACAGTTAATTAGCTGAAGATGCTTTTCTAAGAAATTTAACAGGTCTCCCAAGGGACAAGCCACCAACTTCAGCCTAACCTTTGCTACCTGAATTGGAGGTCCCTGGCCCCACCTGTAAGTCCCAGATCTGTTCAGGTGCCCACACAACTCACCCTGAGAAGCTGGATAGGAAACTTGGTCTGAAAGGCTCTTGATATCAGAACACTGTTGTTTGCTCGTGTTCCTGCTGTTCTCCATGTCCCCAGTCAAAAGCCACCACCATGGGACAGGCTGTAGTTGCAGCTATAAAGTGTGTAGACTCTGTTATAGGGGGAAAAAGCCAACCAGAACTTGCACAGGAAGAGCATCTCTACACTGAATTCTTACACAGCTTAATGAATCAGGCCTCCAGATGGTCAAAAGACCATAATTTAGATTTTTAAAATCTAAATTTATATGTATAAAAGAAAACTTTCAAATAATGACAGCACCCAAAATGTACTTTGGACAACCACTACTCTTAAGGCTCTTAGCTGGAGTTGCACAAAGCAAAGAGAAGCTGAGGACGGCCAGAAAATAGAAACCAATTCCATGGACTCCACGATCCCAGTGGATTTACTGCATTCAGCAGCTGCTTATCAAGAACTGGATGAAACCAATTTTGAAACTTAGACTTTGAGGTATTCAAGACAAATTGCTCTTCATTTCCTAAACTCTCATTTCTCAAAAGTTTTCATGGCTATTTAAATAAAAGTATTAAACTGATCCTGATTTGAGTGACTGCTTAAGTCACTTGGGAGAAGGAATTTCAACAAAATCCATTTCCATTTTGTTTATCTCAAAAATATCTGCAGCAATATAAGAGAATTTACACTGCAGTCAATAAAGGTTTGAATGAAACCTCCCACTACTCAAAACATGCCAGAATAAGCCACAATGGAGCACATGCCAAGACAGGGCCCCAGTGAGAGCTACAAGAGGAAAGCCCTCTGCTTTAGCTGAGTTTTCCCATGGTTAGCTCCATCAGCTGTGCTGCGTGTAAGCAGAGCTTGTGCACGTGGGCTTTAGGGAAGATGAAAGAAAAAAGCAGTTTTCAAGAGGTGACGTTGCTGGTGCTCTCCCTGAGTCAGCTGGGGGACTGCTGACCATTGCTGTAGGGCTGTGATGTCCCAGTGCACAACTAAACCCTTAAAGCACCTCCCCCTGCAGTTAAACAAACGAGAGGGAGAACCTTGACAGCTGATTTGGGTCTGGTGTCTGTTCCAAGCACAAACACGGGCTGGGCAGGGGATGGGTTGAGAGCAGCCCTGAGGAGAAGGGCTGGGGGATGGTGATTGAGGAGAAGCCCAACATGAGCTGGGAATGGGCACTGGGAGCCCAGCAAGCACCTCTGCCCTGGGCTGCATCCAAAGCCCCGTGGGCAGCAGGTGAGGGGG
>VZSR01000001.1:4084849-4107681 GCA_013398615.1 Brachypodius melanocephalos | reverse complement strand
TTCACTTCTGACCCAAAGCAGTCTACACTGTCCTCAATTTCTATTTGGTGTACACCACAGGTAACCAGGGAATGGCAGCCTGGAACTCTGAGGCAGCAGATGAAGTTTACCCAGCCTGACACACGCAGGGCTTTGCTTTTCACTTGCACAGACCAGATGTTAGCGAGGTGATGGCTCCTCTCCCAGCCTATATATTTTTCCTGACTATAATGCACAGCACAACAACACAGCAGAAACATTTTTGCCCCCTTTTTTTTTTTCCATTTTTTCAATCAAGATGGAAAGCTGAGAGTGTTTTGCCAGGTGAGGGAAGGAGCATTTCCCTGCCCACAAGCCTCACACGACCTTTGCCTTCTGGGAGCTGCCATGAGTTATCCAACCTGTCACCAGAGCTGGAGGCTGCAGCACAGCCCTGCCTCTGCCCCTGAGGAAAAGAGGCCTCACATCTGAGTACGTGGCACAGAAAAGCTCAAAAATCCTTTGGGGAGGAAAAATAAAAAGGAAAGAAAAAAAGGCAGAGAGAGAAATGTGCACAAGGGGCACTACCTGTGAGCAGGCTCAGAGCTCCCACTCCTCCTCCTTTGGAAAAGCTCTCCTCAAAAGGTGAAAAACATCTTTCTATATTTATCTCACTCACTGAGCAGGAAAATATGCCCCTGACCCAGCTTTATTTACCCAGGACATGCTATTGAGGGAGGTTTTAATCCAAACACAGTGCTGAAAATAGGATGGATGATTAAAATGCTGACATAGCACCCCATTTGTGTCTCTAAAGGTTGAGTGTAATTTTCTGCCTTTTGTAATTGCTCTGTCTACCCCTTTCTGCCTTTTGCAGAGCATTTGCTCTTCCTAATCTGGCCTCAGCTTTCTAAATAAGGCTTTTTATTGATTCTAGACTTTCTGTTCACTCCAGATGAGCATCACTAAGGCTGAGAAATTGGTCAGCAGTACTTTGTCCCTGATAGATAGATATATATATATTTTTTTTTCCCCAGTTTTGACACATACACTGTAAGCACAGGATGGAAACCTAATCCCTGCTGCCTGGCACGCAATGCTGGCACCTCTGGTCTGATCCAAACAAACACACACCCCAAGAAATGGGTCCTGACAGCCTCCTGCTCAGTGCAGAGCTGCACATCCTTAGAATAAAAACCAGGCTACTCTTTAAGTCCTGTTGGGGCTACATTGGAGGCTCAGCTCCCCTGAGCAGCAGGTATCAGTAAGGCACTGCTGTGAATGTTGTATTTTAGATCCTTGCTGTTCCAGTGGTATAAGATAGGATTGTCCACATCCATATCCCAGCTGCCTTCCCTTGGACCAGCTATCCTGCACTTTTCCTGATCAAATCCCTGGGTCTGTTGTAAAACACCATATTGTGTGATTTCACAAACACAAAATAGCTTCAGGTGCCTTCTGCTCTTTCCAGCCAGGCTACAGGCTTGCCTCCAGGTCAGAGAATCATGGAATGGTTTGGGTAAGAAGTTATACCTTTGCTTCATCCAACACTTCAACAGGGGAGAGGGCAGCTTGTCTGCTTCAGAATTGCTTGCTTTTCTCACACCCTTCACAACCAAAGCCTGAAGGACAGGACCTCAGCAAGGAGCTATTTACAGAGGGATTTGGGAATTTATGCAGAGTTGTTTCATCACTAGTGAACAAACAAGGCACTGGGTCTGTCCCTGACCAGCAGGATTTTGTCTAAGAGGCTGCTCTGGAGGGATGGAGAGCTCAGAGCTGTAGCAAGGCAGATCCTTTCCAAAACCAGATCCTTTCCAAAGGCTTGAGGAGCTGAAGCTGCTTAAACATTCTTGTAACCCTAACACCAATCTCTAGCAGAGCCAAAAGCAGATCCCTAGGGAAATAAATAAGACTGGAGCAAACACAGCCATGTTGCTGCCAAATATTCCTGCAGCCTCCAACTGCTGCTGTTTATGGAGAGCACAAAGGGACATTTCTGCTGGAGAATGCCAGGGGTGCAACCTCTTACCACCCTCAGCACATTTTCACAAAGACAAATGTAGGTTCTGTGTCCCACCAGAGAGTCTGGGGAGGGATAAGCAAGACCTGGCCAGAGGGGTGGAAGCAGAGAACAGCTGTTTATCTATCAGGAATTGTAGACTCCAGCCATGCTGGGCTGAACGGGTGTTTTAATGGAAATACTGCTTATAAACCCCCCAAAATGCATAAATGGTTGGTAGAGGCCAGCTTTGGTACAGCTTTCCCTGGCAGACTGAGGGCCTGGAAAGACAACTCCCTGAATAAGCTTCATTTCTGTGTTTGATGAGCATTTTGTGCATCAGCCAGGATACTCCTTGTGGTTCACAGCACAGAAAACATACAGGTCTTGCATCTTCATTCATCATCATCATCATCCCTTCCCATTCTTGGTAACCAGCAGCTTCCCTTTCTTTTGGCATCCATGAAAGAACACCTTCATCCAAGATGGACTTTGGGCCCTTCTTCATCCCTTCCCTTGAAATTCCCCAGCAAAGGACAATGTCTCTGTGCCAGCAGGGCCAGCAGCAAACCAACCCCTCAGAGGACATGGACACAAGCCCCAGGATGGACCTCAGCAGCTGCTACCTCTGCAGTAAAAGAGTGATTTTATCTTTCACACTGGAACATCATGAAAGATTTACTTTATCGTCCGGGTAATCAAAATACGCGAAGCACAGGAATTAACTGACAAACACCCAAATAAAACCTCTCAGCCAGGAAGCAGGCTCAGGAGTGAGCAGTTCCTTGTGCAAACCTGCAGAGCCCAGTGCTCAGGAGCATCCACCTGGCACTGCTGTCAGGGGAGGTCACCTTCACAGCCCTGATATCACACATCAGCAAGAGCTGGGCTTGTTGAAAGCTAAAGAGCAGTGTTGCAGCTTGGTGCAATGAGGGGATGAAGTTCTCATCTTCTTTCATCAAGGAGGGCCCCACAATGAGCACTGCATAGCTGAGAACACCCTCGGGATGTGCTGACAATTTGACTCTCTGTATGAAGCCCTTCCAAGCATCAAATGAAGGGGGCTTGGGTTTTGTTTTTCTTTAATTGCAAGTTTCAATAAACATCATTTATCAGCTTTCTTCCAGGGTTGCACTGCTTTCTGTCTTGGCACTGCCCAAGGAATTACAGCACTGCAAATATTTCCTGGGATAATTTCTTTTTACATAATTATTTAATCCCTCCACAGGAAAAAAAAAAAACAAACACCAAACAACCCCTCACTGTGGGTGTTGATAGTGTCTAAAATTAAGTTTTCAGAAGAGCAGTTCAATGTATTTCCAAAAATCAAGGTCTTCTAGACTCAGCTTTGTGTCAATGTGGAATCACTTTGTCTTCTAGCAATGTGCATTCCTCTTCCTTTCCGGTTAAACCTGGAAAAAGGTTTTTCCCCTCCTCCCAGCAGCAGGTTTATTTTCAAGTTAGGTAAATAAGCACCCCTGAGCAATGACCTTAGGGATTCATTGCCCCTGCTGGCCTCTCATTGTGCATTTCAGCTCAGCATTCCTTTCCCTGGGCAGTCCTAACTGGAAAATTGTTTTGTTGTGCAAAAAGCACTGGGAGACCTTGAACTGGCACACTGTGAAAGTGAGGATTGGGAGATGGTCATTAACAATAGCTGCATGCCCTGAAAGCCTCTCATTTAATGGAGTGGTGAGAAATTATTTACACTGTGACATTAAACACCCTGATAACCAAATGTCTCATCAGCTCCAGATGTGCCCTTTAATTCCTGCTACCTTGCTAAAACCTCGTGTCAAACCTGCATGGACTCTGCTCACACCAAAAATGAATCACTTCCCACTGCTGGAAGGTGATTTTTCCTGACCAGATTTATGGATCTGGGTAATGGGGTGTAATGGAAAGGTGTTTAGGAACCTCACATCAGCTTAGATGAAGGGATTAGCGCTTAAAGAGAACAGATTAATCTTTGCAAGACCCAAACCCATCCCCTGGCTCTTGCCAGAGAGACCTGCTGCACCTAAATTACTGCCTCCAACATGTATAAAACTAAAGTGACTGAATTTATGGGACTAAACCAGAAATGGGCACGTGGTACAGCTCAGACACAGACCTGTAGATCATCCCCACACAACCTTGGACCCCGTGCTTAATTAGGCATTGAGAACACGAGCTGTGTACAGGACACACTTGGGTGCCTCTCAGAAATACTGGAGCAGATTTGTGGCCAGGCATTGCCAGAGTGTCAGAGCATCCCCACTGCCTCCCTCCCTCCCTCCCCATCCCCCAGGATGTGCCATTCTGTCTCACTTGACCCTATGTCAAGCAATTTTATTTCTTAAACACATTATTAATTTCATTAACTGTGATGTTTGGTGGATTTATTTTTTTTAAACTCCGCCTAAAGCCAAGAGGGGCTTACAAAGAAGATAATCACTGCTTGTACAGAAAGACAAATAGGCCAAAGGGGATCACTCTGATACTCTTGTCTGATCTCTTGCCATCTCCCAGCAAGATCTGATCAGTCTGCAGTAAATAAAATTTAATCTTAAACTCCTAAGAGTATCTGACCCTAAAAAGACAGGCCTTTGACAAGGGCTCACCTCCTTTCTGGTATGGATGTTCCACAAATGGAAGTCACTGCCAGACAGACAGGCTCTACATCATAATAATTTTTAAAAAAATTAGTAGGCTTGAAAAGCCAATATTCAATATGCATCAAGTTCATAGATTCAACCTTTTTAATTATTTTAAGAAGTTAATCCCAGCTAACACTGAATGGCTAGAAGAAGGCAAGAACACCAGGGACCAAGGTCAGACTTCTCTGAGCAACATGTTCCAGAGCCTCACCACCCTCACAGTGAAGAATTTCTTCCTAATATCTATATTAAAACTTTCCTTTGTCAGTTTAAAGTCATTCCTCCTTGTCCTATTGCTGCATGTCTCTGTTAAAAGTCCCTCTCCAGCTCTTCTGTAGCCCCTTTTGGTACTGGAAGGTGTTCTAAGGTCTCCCTGCATCCTTCCCTTCTCCAGGCTGCACAGCTCCAGCTCTCTCATCCTGCCTTCACAGCAGGGGTGCTCCATCCCTCTGATCACCTTCATGGTCCTGCTCTGGACTCACTCCAATGTGCCCACATCCTTCTTATGCTGATGCTCCTTATCCCACTGCAGATGGGATCTCACCAGAGCAGAGCAGGATCCCCTTCCTCGACCTGCTGCCCACACTGCTTTGGATGCAGCCAGGACAATTTATGCAGATTACTTTTCATTTTAAACCAAATCAAATATAGAAAGCCCATGCCCCTCTTCAATAAGTTATTTGCTAAATCATATTGGGTGGCCAACCCCACACTCAGATTGCTCCAGCCCTGACTCCAGAACATGCTTGTGGTAGAAATTGCAGATAATTCAATGATTCTTTGTGCTGGCTCAGCTCACAGGCTTCTCTTGAGCCCAGAGTTCAGTGCTATGAACTTGGCATCTCAATAAACCAGCCCTGAGATAGAGCTAATGCCCATTTGCTTTGGGCTGGAACCAAGGTGTTCATTAATCCCAGTGCCTTGGGATGGACTGGGGCTGGCTCACCTCAGAGGAGAGGTCACTGCTTTGTCAGCTCTGCTCCTCAGCCTCTCATTAAATTTCCATCTAGGTGCCACATACTTGGCTTGTTAAGAAGCAAAGATTTTTTTTTTTTTCCTTTATTAGCTTAATGTTTGCCAGAGCAAACAGCCAGACTGAGAGGCTCAGGGAGCGGGACAGATCTGCATCCCCAGAGCATGATGCTGCCAAACTTGAATTAAGCTGAGCACCTGGGAGCTGACACAAGATGAGGGTTTTTAGGTCTGGTGAATCCTGACTGTTATTTTGGATGAAGGAAGGAAGACGTTTTACTTGGCTATTTGACCAGATGAAAGCAAACCTGCCTCCTTAGGTACTAAATCCTCTTACCCTTGAACCCTGAGCTAGAAATTCACCTACAAACAGCAAGATGAAGGAAAAGAGTCTGAGAAGACAGCACAAAGAAACACTGGGAAAGATTCACTCCAGTTATGATGATCTAAAGCACACAAATGAGATACCCCAGCAACTGATTTCTGGAAAGCAACTGGCCAAGCTGGGATATCAACAGGCTGGAAATCTCATTTCCAGCTTTTCAAGAAGATGCCAGCTCATCTCCCTAACTCAAAGAAATGTCATTTATAGGCCCTGCTCATTTCTGAGAGCTGGAGATGGCACTGACAGCTTTGTGCCATACCAAGGCTGTCCAAAAGTGTCATTCTGGGAAGCACTAGGCTTTGTAGTTACGCTCTGCAATCCCCATTGGGGATCCCAAGGCAATGAAGATGTGCCAGTGATACTTTTAGCTTTCTGCCTCATGAGATCTGAGAAGTCAGAGAGGACGTGCTCCAGAAACATGTATTTCAAGCCTAAATAAAAATTATACTCTCCCTACAAAAACATTAGATACATTTCTCATCCTCCTGAGATGAAAAGCACGGGGCACATTGCCAGCAGCAGAGGGGGATGGTTGATACCTCAAATCATTACTTTTCTCTTGTCAGCAGATACGTTCAGCAGAGATGAGGAGCTCATTTTGTGATGGCAATCCTCTGTCAAGCTCTCCCATGAAGAGAAAGGGCTGTAAGCAGCCTGCTCAGCACAGTGCCTGCTGTAAAGTGAGCACAGGAGAGAGCCCTGGCTGGGAGTTCCAGTCAGCAGCCAGAGCAGAACACAGACCACACCGTTCCCATTAGCTTTTTCTTGCCTCTGGATAAGCTTCATCTTTTTATTTTTCATGGACTGGATAAAACTGAGCCTTCAGAAATGCAACCTTCCCACCACACACATCCCATTACGCTGTCACCAGCAGCACAGGCAATCCCAGGAAGCCCAAGATTTAAGAAACAAACTGGAGAAGGACTCAGACTAGCTGCAAAAATTATTACTGGTTTTTTTTCACCCCCAAGCTTTGTGGTCTTTTCTTTCCGCATATTCTGCGGATTGTCCCAGCTTGGGGTAATTCGGTGTTCGTAAAACATCAACTTCACAACTTTGCTGCTGTGGCTGGCAGGTAAAAACATGCTCTGCTTTGCAGCTGTTCACTGTACATCTACCAAAGCATTCCAAAGCCACAGGGGTTGGAAAAGCAGGAAAAAGTACTTTTCATCATGACTGCAGTGGGCCAAATGCACAGCAGGTGCAGATAAGCACGAGACCCTCCACCTTGTTACACCACCTGCTTTGCACTTTAGTCACTCAGTTCAGCCAAAACCACAATAAACATGTTATTTTAGGTTGCCCAGCAAATTCTCTACTTTTAAACAACCAAGCTGCGGGGTTTGGGGTGTTTTTAAACCCTAATGAACATTCCAGAAGGCTTCCAGCTATCCCACTGTTCTGCACTCAGCCTGAGCTTGACTTCACCGACACTCAGGGCAGCTCACCTCTATGAGCCCCTCCCATTTTTCAGGTAAATTGATGCCAACACAGGAATATTTGAGTCCCCATCCACACCCTCTCCCTGCTCCCCCAGCCAGCCTCCTGGCAGGCTTTCCCTGCTGGCCCAGTGAGATCCCAGAGTTGGTTTATCAGCACTCCTTTCTCGCAGGAGAGGCTGCTCCAGGGTAGAGCTGGCCCTGCACAATTATTCCATGGAACTGAGGCCCTCTCCCCACACCCAGTCAGCAGCATCACCTGGGCAGGACACCTGGAGGTGCTCCCCCAGCAGCAGCACAAACCCAGCTGATACCATTTACAAACAAAATGTAAATCTTTGTAGAGATCTTTGCCGATAAAGAAGTTTAGCAGCGAGAACAATAGCTGCAAAATCTTTTATGTTTAAACTAAGGCTGACGGTGCCAGGAGGAAGGTGACTCAGATCCATCCACACTTTCCTCCTCGGAGCTCAGTGCTGGCGTCATCCTGCGTCAGCCCTCAAACCAGCTCTGCTTTGCTGCTGCACAAACCTGCTTTTCACCTCCTTATCGCCTGCCCCGTGGCTTCTCGCGTGGGAGGCTGACGGTGGAGGCACGACTGACACCAAAGAAGGCTCCAAGCATCAGCCAGTCAGTAACCCTTTAGTGCACTGACCTTTTCTCTGCACCTTCCCATGGGCAGATCCACACAGCACAGGCTCCTTCTCTGCGCCCTTTCCTGAGTTTTTCCTCTGCAGGAGCAGCAAACTCCTTCCTGTCCCTTGCACAACCTCCCAACGCTGTTTGCCCCTCGTGTGGCATCTTACCTTATCCGTCCCTTGCACCACTGCTCAGCCTTCCTCCTCACAGCACAGCCAGCAGACCCCAAATGACCCAAGACCAGCCAAGCCACCCTTTTATAACATCCATGCTCCTTGGACCCAGCCTGGACCCTTAATGACCTCATTAAGGGCAAGGCTGTTCCCACTTTGGCAATCAGCACAGCTGCAATTCATCGGGGGACGTTGCCTTCAGTACTATCCCCATCCAAATCCGGGGGAGATTGCCTTCAGTACTATCCCCATCCAAATCCGGGGGACGTTGCCTTCAGTACTATCCCCATTATCTCACAATCCCTCATCCCACAGGTGGCAGCAGGAAGTCTGTGGCACAATATTTGTAGGACTTGTCTGAAGAGAGATGATTTCATTTTTGCTTGAACTGGTCTTTATTACGCTGGGGAAATGGGGAGTTTATCCCTCTGGTTCAGCCTGGATGGCTTTGTTTCGGCTCACATGCCAAAACAATTGGAGAAAACAGCTCCAAGGTGTTTCTAAAATAAAGAGGTGTCAGCAAATTAACAGTGGTTTTAAGGCCCTTGTATTTCTGGGAGGGTGAAACCTCTGTGTCAAACCCTCTGGGCTTGTCACTTGGGCTTCCCGTGTTGCCCATACTCTCAGAGTAAAATTGACCCACCAAACTCACATTTGTCTCAATCCCAATCCCTGCATTACCCTTCAGGTGTATTTTCTCACAATGAAATTCCAGTAGAAAAGAATTAGGAAAGGAAGAAAGGAAGTAGAAAGGAAGATTTAGGAAATGCTTTGCAGCCCCTCCTTCCCCAAATGCCACATCTGCTTTAATTAGGGATGTTCTCCAAGCGCAAGGTTTGGATGCAGCCAGTGAGACTCACATTTCAGAAGGGCCATAAATGATCTGATAAAGACATAGCACTTTCAAGCAGGCTACTGGGACTTAGGAATATATTTGAAATCTGTCAATGTTCAGGTCTAGTAGTGGAAAATAAAATCCTGTCAGCCAAGCCTGCTCCCCAAATCGACTTTGCCTGGATCCACCTGCCCTGCAGCACGGGCTTCTCCTTCTCCTTGCTGCCCTCTGCTCAGGATCAGCCCAAACCCGGGATGTTTAAATTCCTGCAAGACACAGATGGGCAGCAAATGCAGTCTTCCCAAAGTGGCTGCTGATGACCCAGTTTCCAGGGAAGGCTTCAGGGAGGAGATGGCAGTTTCCTTTGTATCACCTCCCATTGTGGTTAAATGCAAAACATCACAAATGAAACTCTCTCCTTGCCTCTCTCCAGTCCGTTGTCCTGCAGGAGACAGAGAGGAGGAACCCTCTGACCTCAAGAAGTTTTACAGATTCGCACACTAACAAAACCCCTCCCTTTCCATTTCTGAAATTGGAGCTGTCAATATCACACAAAATGTGGACTTTTGTTTGTCTTTTCTTCAGTTTGAATAATCTCTAACATTAACGGGCTCTTAAAATTGGCATGGTTGGAGAAGCTGATGGATGTGTCCCACCAGTAGACCAATTCCTACCAGGAATTGCTGGTGAGCCCTTCCCAGCCAATTGCCAGGGCACCAACCACCCATGGACCCTGTGCTGAGGGCTTCTGGTTTCAGGTTTTTGGGGTTTTTTTAATGTATCCATACTCTCCCTACTTTTCCCCATTTCCAAGGCTTGCTCCCTTCTGGTAGGCACTGTCTCCTGCCTTTCCTATTTATAACTAAATGACACAAACCTCATGGATGTAATTACTGCCGAGAGCTCAATGCTTCCAGCAAGCATGGTAAACACTGGGAAAAGCATGCAGGAGATTTTAGGGAGAATCTGATAAAAGGAAAGGCAGAACAACCTTGTATAAAGAGCCAATTGTTTTTTTCCAGGGAACAAGACTAAAAAATGTATTTTTTTTTCTGTGCTAATGATAACAAAGTCCATCCTTCACTGCCCTGAATGCTGAGGCTTATGGAAAGAGCCAGTGAAGGTGATTTGTTTTGTTTTGTTTTTTAATGCAAAGAGTATGGGTAGACAAAAAGGATTTTCTACACTTGACTCCTGCTGTAGGTGCACAGATATATAACAAAATAAGTGGCAGATTTGCCCAGCACATTTCAAGCAGCAATATGGATATTTTCCTCGCTAATTGCATCATTAGCTAGTCCGCCCTCAAAGTTACAGGACTTGTGATCAAATTACTGCTGTGATAATCAGCCATGTGATCTTTTTCCAGCTCTACAGAACAGTTCTCTTGCCCTCTTTCTGCCTTTGCTTTCCCATCTACAGAGGTGATAATTTCCTTTTTCTTTTTTTCTTTTCCTCGGAATATAGGAGGCTAACCTCAGGAAAATCACACTTTTTTTTTTGATGGAAGGTAGTGCATCAGACAAACTATTTGTGGGTATTAAATAAGGGAAACATAAGACATATGTGCTGTTTTTCTTCTTTTTCATCCAAAGGATAATGAATCTTCAGGTCCTTATTTAAAAAAGTTTATAAATAAGGTTTGGAAGTGCATTGAGCACGAGGGGAGTCATCATTCTAATATTGTGCTGCGGTGCCAAGACCACGCTGCTAAATTAAACCCCTTTTATCAGTCCAGGGGAGGGATCTGCCACTGAGTTATCTCCCATCCTCTTTGTAGGAGAGATTACAGGGAGAAAAGGGCAGCCTGCCAGGGAGGGATGGCTCTGGCTCTTTAAAATTATGTGGCCTGTCACCAGTGTTTCTTTTTCCCCATTTGCTCTGAATTTTGCAGTAGCTTCTTGACCTCATTAGAAGACTCCAAGGCCTGAGGTTGGTGGAAAATTGAACCAGACCCAAGGAATATTCAGTGAAAACAAATGAATCACAGAAAAGCCCATAATGCAATTAAACCTGAAGGTTACTCGGTGGCTGTGAGGAAGGCAGCGGTGCTGCAGCAGTGCAGGATGGATTTGGGAGCACTGAGAGAGCAGGAATTCATTTCCCCCCTTTTTGTCAGCATGAATTCTTCTCCTGGGTAACACCAGCCATTGTCCTGATGCAAGGACACGCAGGCCACCCAGCAAGGTCAGCATCCCTCCCTCCTAAGAGTGTGGGGAAAGGAGCACCAAGCATCCCACCAGCATGAGTGGGGCAGGGAGAGCAGGACAGCCAATGCTCTCAGTGCTGCTGGTGGCAGCCAAGCCAATTGTTACTTTTTCAGCCTCTTATCTGCCCACTCTGCCCATGAAATGGTCCAGCAAGACAAGCTGGCATCAACCCTGGTTCCTCTGGAGCTGACTCCATCTGGGTAATTGTCTGAGTTGCCCCAGGAGGAGCAAAGCTTTGGAGCTCCAAAGCCAAACCTCACCTGCAGAGGCAGGGTTAAGGGTTTTTCCTTCCTGGGAATTCAGAGAATGACAAGGCAGTGAGATTTTCCCTGTGGCTGGTCATTGAAACTTGGCCATGACCAACCCTCCCTTCTCTCCTGCACACAGGTTTGCAGCACACAGCTTCCCACAGCCCATCCTGACCTGCAGGATCACGTTTCTGCTGGACATGCCCAGGGGCTGAGCCCTGCCTGGGGGTCATCCAGTGCTGGTGTGGTGCCAAGTGCACTCCCTGGCCTGGATTTGGCCTGTGACAGCTCAGACTGTGGTCAGACACGGGTGACACTGTTCTGGTGGAGGGGTGAGGAGGTCTCAGCTGTAGGACACTGCCTGGGTCACACTGCTTTCCCTCGGTGCTGCCCTGCTGTAATTACTGGAGTTGTACTCTCAGGTCGAGGCAAAGGTGGTTTAAAATGTCAAACAGGCTAATTAATGCAGGTTTTCAGAAGTACTGAGTGCTCGTTACTGCAGAGAACCCACGGAATGAGTAAAGGTTGGAAAGGACCGTGGTGGGTCATCTCCCAAGTGCACCCTGGAGTCACAGAGATGGTTAAAGGGCTGCTTTCACCTGCTCAATCCCTTTTTGTGATGGAGCAATGGCAGGGAACAGGATGGGCTCAGCATGGATGGGTGCTTGGCAGCATCAGGAGCCAGCTCTGTCAGCGTGACCATCTCCTCAGAGCACAGCACAACCACAAAAAACCCACAGCAGTGCACAAAGCGGCTGGGAAAGCAGGGACAGCTTGTTGTGAAAAGCCTTTTTTGGTGTCACTCAGGTGTGCCTAAATGGATAGAGAGCACTGAGGGGATGAACACAGAACAAACCACTGAGACCATGAAATCTGCACCACCTCCTGCTCCTCAGCTCTCGCCAGCTGAGCCCTCTGAAGTGTAGACTCATCTCTGAGAATTTTTCCAGAATTATCTTGTATTTCCCCTCCAGCACCAGTAGCAATAGGCACAGATAACCCAGCAGAGCCCGTGCTGTCCCTTGTTAACCAGCTGAAGCCAGTGGGAAGTTTCCAGTTCCAACATCCTCTTTTTGGGTTCTTAGACAGCCTTGGTCCCGTTGGTCCTATTTCTCAAAAAATGCCACTCAGCTTCACTTCTTAGCTCCCATCCTCTTACTCCTTGGAGGTCCCCCACTTGCCTCAGGTCTGCTTAGGCCATTTGAAGCATTCCAGGTCATTCCCTCCCCGGGAGCCGTGGCTGGGATGGGTGTGGGGCTCAGAGGGGCTGCCACCCCTGCGGCAGGAGCTGGATCTGGCAGCCTGTGCCGTGCTGCTCCCAAAGCAGTGACACGTTTCCGTGCACCGCTGCTCCAAAGTTAAAAGCCTGTCATAACATGTCAGGTGGCAAGGCTGAAACGAGAGTCTGAGGAGACAACTTTCAGTCCAGAGCAGACAGCCTGCTCAGGGTGCCAAAGAGAGGGAGAGTCAGCAGTAGAGCTACTGGAAAAAAGGGGTTTCATTTGCTTATGGCTGGTGTGTCCCCCTCCTCTTGCTGGAGGAATGCACCAGAGAAAGGAAGCAAGGAACCAGCTGGGAATTTGGAGAAACGGTAGTTTTAAAAATTGTAACCCTTTGTTTTCTTGGAGCTTTCCATATATTTGCATGAACTTCAGAGCTGAGGGAACAACAGGACACGATTTCCATCCATCTCCTAAAAAAAAAAAAAAAAAAAAAAAAGTGCGTGTGTGTGTGTGTATATATATATATATATATATATATATATATATATATAGTAAAGAACACCTGAATTCCTCAGAACAGGGAAGAATTCATTTTTTCAAGGGCTAGTGCTAGGCCAGAACACAGAGAAATTTGATCATTTCCCAGTCCCAAAATAACATGCCCCAAGGTCAGATCCCTTAGTATTTGGGAAAGGTGGAAGCAAGTTGTTAGTGCACACTGGTTACCCAAAACAAGACTGACACAGGCTGCCCAGAGAAGCTGTGACTGCCCCATCCCTGGGAGTGTTCAAGACCAGGCTGAATGAGGTTCTCAGCAACCTGGGAGAGTGAAAGGTGCTCCTCTCCATGATTGGAACAAGATGGTCTTTAAGGTCCCTTCCAACCTCAACCATTCCATGATTCAATGAATACCGAGTTTGGGTTTTTTAGGGTCTCTCATGGGACAGCCAATTGCAAGGTGGCCAGCTATGCACATTACAAAAGGCAAAGGCAAAAGATAAATAAAGAAGAATCCAGGTTGATGCACCTTTGTTGACACTTTCCCCTTCACAGCTTTTCCAGGGCAGTGCTCAGGTCCTGAGGGAGATGGGGAGATGCTGGTGCACATCAAGCCTGAGGTGGATGAGGACCACGGCTGTCTTCTGTGTGACACTTTCCCAGGGGTCTTGGCTGACAGGGGCTTTCAGTTTTTCTCTGAAGGAGAAGAAAAAGGGTAAATAAACAAAATGCTATGGTTTTAAATGCACTGCAAAACAAGAATTGCTTCAGCAGCACCACCCAAATATGTGCCCTCAATAGATTATTCCAGTTTCATACCCTTTAGGCAACTTGTCTGCATACCAGCACTAGCAAGGAAAAATCCTTCAAAAGCATTTTTTTCTATTTTTATCCTCTGAGTGCCCAACTCTTTTTGCTAAATCTCTAGAGTTTGGAGCTCGAATTACCATTTCTGACCAGTGCAGAGACAAATGATGAAATATTCATGAGTTACTCTTACTCTTCATCTTACAGAAGCACCAGCCAGCACTAAATTTGCATGATGTAACCAAAGTAGGCATTTCAGAGAAAAGCACTTTCTATAGTGATATGGAGAAATTTTCTATATATTGAGGTAAAACCATCAAGTTTCTGCCCTCCCTGGTGCAGAGTCACACGTTGTTTGAAGAGCATCCCACTAAATTTTCTAAAGATGTGTAAATGTGTCATCTGGACCACAGGAGATAAAGCAGGGTTAAAACACTGAGCAAAACTGAAGTTAACAAGCACAAGGTTCATAAACCTCACGATAGAAGCTTGCAGAAACCTTTCAAGGCTCATCCAATAAAGCCCTATGGCACTTCATTCTTCCCCCTCCTCTCAAATCTCCATCTGTCTGAGCCAGCATCAGCAGGAAATTTTGCATGGAAGCTTGCCAGATAAAATAGCTACTTCATCTGCCTTTCAACTACCATTAGCTTTAGAGAGCTCTTCGAAAACATGTTAAAAAATCTCTATTATTTTTTAGCTGTGTCCTAAGTTAGAGATGGGCCAAGTCTTGTCTCTTTGTGTCCATCTCACAAGAAAGTGATTTGTGTGTGCTTTTATATCATACGTGCAAATACCTCCAATCTCCATTCTGCCCTCCTCACCTCATCCTGTGTATGGAAAACTGAAAATGCTCCTGCTTGTTGGAAATGCCTGAAAGTTCTTCAATTTACTTAAACCCACCTCACTGCTATCTGAATTGTCCCAAAACTTCCAGATGCAGCTGTCTCACAAGGATAAGTGGACCTGACCTTTAATTCTTGGCAAGGGTTAGACTTAGATATCCCTGTTCACAAACAGGAGTTTGTCACCATGACCTGGGGTGACAATTGACCTCAGCTCCTGGTATCGTATTTTACAAATAACCTCTTTGATATCCCTTCCCAGAGCATGGCACAGGTCGTGTAATGTGCACTTAAACGCTTAAAAAAAAACCCCAAAACAACCCTTTGACACCTGGTGGATTTGTTTTTGTGAGGATAGAGACCTTCTCAAACAAGGGCTGGCTGTGTGGGTCAAGGTGCATTTTTTTATTGCTGAGTTTTTTAGGAGATGTGCGCACATTCCTCTAGAGTGTCTTTGTAGCTTTGATGGAATTACAAGGATTGTGCTCTGTTACTGGAGCAGATCCCACCCAGAAGACTTCCAAAGTGAAAGAAACTTAAAGTTCCTGTGGTGAAATGCCCCATTATATTATTTGTTAACCATCTGAGTCTCATGGAAGGCTACCTGGGACATCCTGAGAGAATCATGGAAAGGTTTGTGTTGGAAGATAATCCAGTGGGACATCCTCATAGAATCATGGAAAGGTTTGTGTTGGAAGACAGTTCTAATGCCCTGCCATGGGCAGGGATGCCTTCCATTAGACCAGGTGGCTCAGAGCTTCATCCAGCCTGGCCTTGAACAATTCCAGGGGTGGAACACGCACAGCATCTCTAGGCAATCTGTGCTAGTTCTTTTTATCAAGGCAAGAACACGCAGAACTGCTGGAAATTCACAGAGAAAGGCAGGAAAATAAGATCCATCATATTTGGGGTTTACCAAACCTGACAGCATCTCCTTAAATTTGTAGAGCGAACATTTTCAGAGCGATGAATTTTATTTGGTGTTCCTTATTAATACAGCAGTGACTTTTTTCTTTCTCTATTTTTAATAGTCGGGAAATGTCATTTTTGATCTACGCTTTAATAATAAGTAGAATATCATTTCCAATGAAAAGTGCCAAGGAGTGTATTTATGTGAGGCTGTTCTGCCTCGGGCATTAATGAAGTATGAGATGGTGCAGCAGGCACAGTTGTGTTATGTGTAATGATACAAATTGAATGTAAGTAATATAATTATTTGTGGTGTAACACAACTGCTGCACAAATAGTGTTCCTGGCAGTAAATGTCGCCGTTATGAGAGGAAGGCACTGCTAATGCCACTAAGCATTACAATCAATTCTCAATAACATCGTGTGAACCAAGCTAATAAATTGGGAATTATATGCCTCCTGCACATTTCTGCCTATGTGAGCCAGGATTTGTTTGATAATAGAGTAACAAATAATCCTGCTGGGAAAACAAAACAAAATAAAACCAAAAAAAAAGTAAAAAAAAAAAGCTGCAAGTTGACAAACCGAGAAGAATCCAAATGTAGCACTGAAATTATGGATGTTCCACGCCTGGAATTGTTCGAGGCCAGGCTGGATGGGGCTCTGAGTGACCTGGTGTAGGAGAAGGTGTCCTTGTCCATGGGGGTTGAAACAGGATGGTTTTTAAGGCCCCTCCCAACCCAACCCAACCCATTCCCTGATGCTTTGATGCTGTTCATCCAGCTTGCCAGCTGCGCCTCTGTGAAACACAGAGCTCCCACCTGCACGAGCAAGGGGAGCCCAGGAACCTCTGCCCAGACCAAAACATCCCAAGGGAGCCAAGAGGAGTGGCAGGCTGCTGTGCTTTGGGGGGAAAAATTCCCTCCAACCCCTCCAGCTCAAGGCAGTGCAGCAAGCCTGGAGAAGGCAGTGAACCACAAGCCACTAGACTGGAAAAACGGAAGAGGGATTATCCCGAGAAGTTGCACAAGCTCCCAGATAAACTGCTGGTGCTCCCTGTGGATGAAGTGTTTGCAGCTCTCCTGGGATAGCCTGGGAGGAGGGATGAGGGCTGGCATAAAGCTCATCATCTGCTAAAGGAGAAATTGCAGAAACCACTCAAACGAGGCAGGGATTAAACTGGGGCTGAGTTCTGGTGAGACAGCTCAAGGAAATTTAGGTTACAATGATGGAGAGGAGAAGAAGATTAAAACTCAGGGCTGAGTGAGTAATGCACAACAAATGCATTCAAATGAATCCCTTCCATTGAGGCCCTTCCAGGACTCCCATCACCTCGCAATCTTTAATGCACTCACTCTGCTGGAAGGAAGGCAGTGCTGCTATTTCTGTCTTTCACCTGGGGAATGGAAACACAGGCAGATTAAACACCTTCCTCAAGGTGACCCAAAATACCTGTTCCAGAACAGCAGAATTTCAGGTCTCAGCATAGCCAGAGGAGCATCCCTCCCACCCCTGTGCCTGTGAACAGCAGGTACCTCCTGGGGGACACATTTGCTCCTCAGCTCTTTCCTTCAGCTGGTGGTTATGTGCTCCAGATCCCTGCTCTGAGACTCAACACCAAAGAGCCTGGCAGTTCCTTCCCCAGGCTCCTCCTCTCTGCCCATCCATGGAATTCTGCTGAAGGCTCCAGGAGGTTTTTTGAGGGCACAGGGTGAGGGTGACAGGTCCGTGCTGGCATGGTTGGCACTCCTTTAATGACTTCAGCAGGAGGTGGGAAGGGCAGAGCCTCCTGCAGTAATGACAGCATGGAGAGCCTGCTGTGGGAGGGAAGGGAATACTGGGACCTGCCTGACACCTTCAATGAACTTGACTCCATTTGAATCCATGCAGGTGCAGGGATCTTGTCACTGCAGAGCTGGATCCTCTTCTCTTGGGATCTGAGGTTGAAGGAAGTTCCTGGGGAGTCTCTTCCTTGTGTCTTCTGAGCTTCACTTGGCAAAAATTTGTGAATGAGCTCCTGTGGTTATTTAATTTTAATATGACTTAATTTGCCCAGAGCTAGTGGAAATTGCTCTGCTGCTCCTTCCACTGCTACCAGACAGTCTATTAGTACCCAAGAGCTTGTCATAGAAAAATCCTTCACTGATGGCAGACAAGGGGAAAAAATTCATTTTAGACTCCTAGCTGTGGTGCAGCTTGTCCCCAGGGCTCACTCCACATCCTAACAGGGACCATCAGCTCTCCTGCCCTGCCAGCAAGGTGTGAAACAACAAATGAAGAGTCCAGGCAGCACGGCCTGAAGCCAGCCAGGGGAATGGTCCAACCTTTTCAGCACAAGCCTCCTCCTCCTCCTTCGTCTTGGGGCCACTCCTATTTGTGGCTGTCCATTGGCCCAGCTCCAAGGAGGAGGATGAGTTGCTGCCAGAGCCAAGAAGATGCTTTCCAGGCAGAAGAGAGCTCTGCATTGGCTGCAGAAGACAGCCTGGACCCAAGTCCTGGTGAGCAGGCGATTCCTGGTCCTGGTGCAACAAAGGTCAGCTTAACACACTCAGAAAAGTGAACCCTGCTCTCAGAAGATGCCTGCAGGCTCTTGCTTTCAAACAGGTGGGAGTGATAAAATGTGCTCCTTAACCTCATGGTCTCAGATCTTGCAAGAGGTGAGGGCAATTTTTATTTTATATTTAATTTAAAAAAAAAATCTAGAATAGCTCAGCATTTGGCATTTTGCAGCCTGCTGTCTGTGGCTTCCCACCCAACCTTTGCTCTCCAGAAGCACCTTCCTCTGGCCCTGGAGCCCAGAGCCTGCTCTTCCTTCTGCTCCCAGCCCTATGCCCTGCCTGGGATCCATCCAGGTGATCTTTCCTGAATGAAAGGAGAGTTGGATGCCCTTGGATGCTTTTCAAGGTCTTGCTGTGTCTGTGCAGAGTTTCTGGGAATGTGAGGGAGGTGCAGAGCCAGGGCAGCTCACAGGACCTCCCCTGGGCCCTCCTGCACAGGCCAGGGATGTGCAGGGATCCCACCCAGTGCAGGCTTGGAAGAAAAAAAAAATATGCTCCAGGGGAAAAAAAAATTAGTTCTGCATGCACATCTTGGATTAGTGCTGTCCCTGAGGATGGCAGCAATTTTTAGCCCATCTATATTTTGCCTGGGATTTCACAGACCTGTCCAGCTGCCAAAACACATTTTTTGTTGTTACCTCATTTGCAAAATTTTTTCATTCCTCTTTGTCACACCAGGCTGCTTGTCCTGAGTTCTGCTCCCAGACAGGCCAACCCCTGGTTGTTTTCTCCAGTGTGCAGTCAGCTCGCTCCCATGCCTGCTGTGAAATGCCCAACATTCCCACAAAGTCTCCTCAAATGCTCTTAAGTCCCCCCAAAATCTTCTGGGCATCTCAGGGGGCTGCAAGGAGCGAGTGGGGCAGCTCCTGTCCCTTTCTCCTTGAAGTGTGCTTTAATCCGGAGCTACATCTTTTTACTGGATTCACTCTGAACCCAATCCCAAACCATTATATCCCAGAGGAGTGTTTCCATCTGCTTCAGGAAGTGATGGATGGGGTCACATCCCTTTGTAAATGGAGCTGTGGGGTGTCTGGGTAATCCCTGTCCCCATCTCTGGCTTGAGCTGCTCCAGCATCTCCCATCCTCAGCTCTCAGTCACCATCCCAGCATCATCCCACTCCCCTTCCCGTGTCCTCTCCCATATGGATCCTCCCAGCAGGCACCTTGGGGATCCCCCAAATCCCCTCCCCACCGCAGCCAGCGGCCAAGGGAACGTGTTAGCAACTAATTTATATGGGCATGATTTACATGCTTAATTAGCCCCGCTTTCATTTGCTGTATTCACAAGGCAGAGTATTTTCCCACAATTTCCGTGCCTAGAGCCTGTTTGATTAGCTGCAGAAAGGGAAGCGCTCGGCAGCACAAAGCTGAGCCACCAGAAAGTCAATACATATTAAAGGATTTGGGATGCTTGCTCCCCACACCCCCCAACCAAACACATTTTACAAACAGCAGGGAAGATAAAACTCTGAATTCTGTGCTAGTTATTAATGTTTCTCCCCTTGCTGCTCTGTCTCAAGGACTTTTTTTTTCCACTGGAGGACAAATTAGTGATGCAGAGCCTGGAATTTTTCGCAGTCCAACTTATTCCCTCTGTATCAAACTTTGCAAAAGGGCCAAACTGCAGATATGAAACCCCTTTGGCAAGAGCTCTGCCCACACACCAGCAGTCCCAGAGGCTTATCCTGCTCAGAGAAATTAAAGTAAAAAACCGTGCTGTCTGCAGCAGCTCCCTAAAAAGAATAAAAATTGCATCCCAAACTGCAGAAAGCTCTTGTGGCATTTTGGGAAGCAAGCTGGAGCAGCCGTGTGTGTGAGCACCATCTGTTGGCTGCATTGCTGCTTACAGGGTGCAGGCTGCAGCCCGCTCCTGCAAAAATGCAGCTCCCTGGCATGACACCAGGGACAGCCCCAGCTTTAGGGAGCATTTTCTGGACAAACAGCAAGGCAGATGGCAGCAGGAATGGCCAAATAATCCAGAAATTTGCACCAAGTCACCCATCCTCTGGAAGGGGAGCTTGGTGTCTCTACCTGGGCTCACCCTTCTGATACCCTCTAGGGCAGCCTGACAAATGATGCAGTTGAGGATGCTCCATCATCCCCTTTTCCTAGACAAATAACATATTTTGGCCTCACCAGCTAAAAAAATTGATTAAACCAAGGTTTTGGGAGCATTCAGGGTATTTGGCCACCACTCCTGTTCAATCGTTTTAAGAACAAAGGACTACAAATCTGCAGCAATTTACAATCTGACTTTCCAATTAAGGATTTGATGCGGGTTTATGCCTTTAAAGTGACAATATTTGTCAGGCCGTTTGTTCAGTGCATTGTCTGCATGTGCAGTTACACAGGAATTGGTTTAATTAAGGTTAATTGGTGCGTAATTAGAGCCGCTGCCAACACAAAAGAATGGCTGCAGACCAGGGGGAAGAGTCGATTTCCATCCAGCTCCAAAGGACAAAACGCTGTAAAGGGGACATCACAGTTGAGTGGTAAAAACCTAAACTGCTTCAAATTGCAGCTCTAATTTTCCTAAAAGCACATGCCCGAGTGCCCGGCAGTGCTGTCCCCAGGGCACAGAGCCCTGTCCCGCTCGGTGACACATTTTTAATGGTAGAATGTGTTTGTGCTGATGAGTCCTTGCAGCTGGATACTCTCATTTCCCACGGGGAACCGTGCAGGATGCACCTTTGGGAAGCAAAACTGCACAAAAAAGGGCAGGAGGGGGGGATGCTTTGAAGAAGCTGTGATTTATTGCACTATAAACTCACCTGGGATTACTGGTCTGGCACAAATCCAGCAGCAGCCCTTTTGTGATGCTCCCTGGTTATGCCAGCAGCAGCTGAAGGAAAACTCTGGGAAGTTCTGGCCTTGATGCCTTGTTCTGCAGCAGTGCATTGGGATGACCAGCAGAGAGCCCTTGTTGTGTTGAACTCTCCTTCCTGAAGCTACCCCATGTTTTAGTACTGAAAGTAAAGCCAAAAGAACATTGCCCAGCTGTGAACCCACCTGCTGCCCCACTTTCAGCTCTCCAAGCCAAGGGCTCCCAGTTATCCCAGTCCAGGGGTGCTGGGAGCAACCTCCCCCTCCCCTCTGGGGTGAAGGTGGCTGGGACAGGGGGTCCTGGGCCACCACACAGCCTCCTGCTCCGGATGCTGCCATGGACACGCAGCCCTGACAGCCTCTCCAGATGGCAAATTTTGCTCCAGCAGTGTGGAGATTCCAGAATGATGAAGAAGCATGAGAAGTGGGGAGTGGAAGGGCGTAAGGTAGAAATGAATACACTGGAAATGAGGGGAAAACCTCACCAGACAGTAATTGAGGTATGACCATTGTGGTCCTATGCCAGACACAGCAAATTAAGGAGGGAGGGGGTGTCCCCCATCCCACAGGGGCAGCTGCTTTCTCTGAGTTATTATTACACTGACAGAATCCTGCACCTGCTGAGGGAAACACGATCCTACCTTTGCCAAGCAAGGAATTGCAGAGATCCACCAAAAAAGGCAATGGCCTCCTCTACTCCCAAAGAGTTTTCACAAGAAAAGTCTCCACTTTTAGTAGCCCCTAGTAAAATACCCCAGCCCTTCCCATCCCCAGAGCACACAAATTTCTCCCTGTTACCATGGTGAAAGAGTAGCAGCGACTCTCCCAGCCACATCAGCATCAGCTTCCCCTCTGCCCTCAGGCACACGCTCCTCAGAAGGGAGCAAAATGGTCTGCAAGACAAAATCAGAGAGAAGAAAAGCCCGTTGTTGGTAGAATTCCTCCATCAGTCAGCCTGTCCACAGCAGCTCCTGGGAGACAGGGCACTGCTGGGGGGAGCATTATGAGCAGCCGTGTCAGAACTACTGGAGGCAAGTTCTGGTTTTATTGGTGTTTGAGAAAAGCCAGGGAAAAGGCTGTACAGATTACAGGGAGCTGCAGAGATCCTGCCAGGCTGAGCAGCTCTTGGGGCTGGAAAGGAGGCTGGATCCTCACAGGCCAACGCTCCCATATCCCTCCCAGAAAATCCCATGACCAAACTAACTGCTGTCACAACAGTCTGATTTTTCTGGGAGGGGGGAAGCCTAGAAGCAGCAGAGCAATTTTTCAAGCACAAGCAGCTGAACTTCATGATACGTAGCATTCCATTTTTGTGCCCTCATTGGAAGGTGTTCCCCTTTTCCACCTTGGCACTAAGGCACGATGGCTGCTCCTGCCAGACCTGCCCCTCTGCCTGTGCAGCCCTGTGAAGGTTCAGAATCTTCTTTGAAGAAGAAATACTTAATTCTGTAATTTTAGACCTGCAGGTTGGACTCTCTTGGCCTTAACCTCTCATTACTTTGCTTTTGGTGGTGCAGATGAGGCACAAAAAGAGGTGTTTCAGCACTGAAGGCTCCACAATTAATTAATTTGCTTCTACCAGAGAGAACCATGGTGCATTCGATGGGATCCATCCTCTCTAATTTAGCTGTCTGGGAATTGGGTGTCCAGTTGTTGCAGGAGCCCTCTT
>VZSR01000001.1:4069812-4084749 GCA_013398615.1 Brachypodius melanocephalos | reverse complement strand
AGGCTGTATTGGGTAATTAACACAGCTGTTACTAATCAGGGGGCCGGGTCACCTGTATTCCCTTCTCCTACATCCAGTCAGGATCGCTCTGCGGTCCCTGGTAGACACTGAGACCACTTGAGGACAATTCCACTTTCCCAAGCTGAACATCCCAACTCAGAAAGCAGCTCTGTAACTCCCCAACGTGGTGCAGTCCCACCCCAGCTGCTTCACCTGTCTGATTTCATGAGTCATGAACCTGTGGAAAGCTATACATCGAACAGATTTCTATATTAACCCCCTGAGGAAGATCTTGCCCAGCAAAATCTAAAGGCAAAGCCAATTCCAGACCAGTCCAAAGGAACAGTCAGCACTTACACATAAAAAGGCTATAAATTATGAATTAAAAATGAGCGAGGGGATTGAGGAAAAAATTATATGCCTGAGACAGGCTCGTGTTGTACAGGTGGTTTCAGGTTGCTGAGCTGCAGAGAGCAATTCAGGAAAAGTTTCCAAGGGACAAAGGAATGAAATCACGACGCCACAGAAATCAAAGGGCTCAGTACGTGCGTGAACAGGGAAGAGCAGCTTCACTCGAGCTACAGGAACACAGCAAAAATGTAAATAAGTAAATATTCCTTCAGTATTCCTTCCATTAACAACCGTTGTTCCATATTTTTAATAACCATTTTTGTGTATTTAATCTTTGCACTGTGATTTTCCAGATAAACCCTCTCTGTTTTAACTCCTAAGTGGTTCTGGTGACTGTGGAGATGCAAAGTGTCAGGAAAACACCATGAGAGTGCAACAGCCAGGTCTGGGGTGCAGGAAAAGTGGTTTGGCACGGGGCATGGAGAACATCAGGCTCTGCCATCCACACTGCTCAGCCCATCACCACACAGTCAGCCAAACAATCTGACAATGCAGAGGATTTATGATTTCCACAGTGCTGCTGTAAGAAACTGCTTTGCACCTTGATAAGGGAGGGATGAGCTTTTCCTATGCTGAGGACCAGGGCTATTCAAGAATGGCAGCTTCCCAGTGACATGAAGAAACCTTAAGCAAAGATGAAAAAAAGTGAAAATAGTTGCTTCTTCAGAGTTTCCTACGCAGGAGCCAGATGACAAACTGGCAGAAGTCAGCACAGCTCCACTGATGAACTGCCTGGGGCCAAGTCTGAGCCCAAAAATAAGCAGAAGTCTTCTCTTCCCGTAACCTAAGGCAACAAAATGCTTTGAATTTCTTTCTAACCACAAAATACCTTAACCTGAGAAAGGAAGAGCAACTCAGAGGTCTTGCATGGTGGGTGGGATCCTCACAGTAAGGTTGCCAGCAATTTCTGTGCGGTTATTATTAATTTCAGTATTCAACACAGCTGTATAGAACATCTCCATCCCTAAAGGCCAGCCTACCTTTCCTGTGAATTTGGGGGCTCATGAATGAGGCCATGGATCATCATCATCATCACCATCAGTGTTTTGGAAGGTAAGAGCAGCATATCTCTGTGAATGAAAGCTTTCCACACATTTTTATGACCTCATTGTGCCCAAAGAAACATAACTCCTCTGTTGGTTCAAGAAGGCAACTGGTGTGTTGGGGTGAATATCTTGGCTAAGCGATTGTGGAGATGATTTGGAGGCATGGGAATTTGCTGCCTCTAAATTCATGAAGACCTTCCTGCCGGAGTAGGACAAACATCCAGGTGGACCTTTGCTCCCCTGCTTTCCATCTGGGTTTTCTCTCTTTCTGGATGGGCATTGGTATTTAATGTGCTCTGTTGACCAAACTCCATCCCAAGCATGTTTCTTACCAAAGGCTTTTGCTCTCAGGCTCAGGTTTACAGCTGAACAAGCAATCCCTGGTGGACTAGGAGGTCTATTTGTTGACCCAGAGAATCCTCTTTAAATGTTGCTGATGTATTGGTCATCCTGTTCATTGATTGTAGTCAATAATATACTCTCAGTGAATTTCTAAATATAACAGCTCCAATTCTCTTCTTACACAGCCTTAATTCAGCTCAGGGTAATAATATTCTGAATATCTTCTCTAAAATAGGCTGCACAAGCCTGATTTGGGGATCAGAAACAGCTCATTATGCATTTATTATTTGCTTGTTAGAGTAGCCTTGCTGAGCTATCAATCCAGTCAGTTATGCAAGGAATTAGGTGCCTATTAGCTGCTTTTACTCTTTTAATGTGATGAACTTTGTTTTCTCATTAATAAGTCTGTTGAAACAAAATGTGCAATATATGGAAAGGTTTTATGGCTTGTATAATGAAACACGTGTCAGGCCATAACTCAGGGGCCAACTGAAAGTCATTTGCCTATTAAAAGGAAATTGTGCTTCAGATTATTCAGTCACAGTGGTGTATGTGGGAGAGGAAAAGAAAATGGGAGCAGCAAAAAAGAAACAAGTGAAAGGGGATGTTTTAAGACACAGCTGAGTAGGTTGGTGTTGGTGCTTGGCTTTAGCCCAACATTGTGAAGAATATTTCTCAAGTGCAGGGGTCAAAAACCAAAATCAACGAGAAAATTTTCCAACCACCAACCAGAAAGACCCAGGAGTGTAAGTATGGTACCAGTAATTACACTGGCTTTTAGCTACTGGTAATGTTTTCCAGAAAAAGGGAGGATATAGGATAGGATAGGATAGGATAGGATAGGATAGGATAGGATAGGATAGGACAGGACAGGACAGGACAGGACAGGACAGGACAGGATAGGATAGGATAGGACATGACATTTTGGTATTTGGGATCCAAGTATCTGCAGGGTTGTGGCACTATCTCAGCTCTGGCTGCAGTGCTCTCACAGCCTTGCTCTCCTCTCCCAAGCTTTGCCAAGATGGAACAACCCATTGGACATAAGACATTTCCACTCATGTCCTGATTTTCTTCTCTGCTGCCTGCAAATGATGGGAATCAAGGAATGATGCTCCCAGCCCTGTACGCCTGGATGATTCCTCAGACAGTCTGTGAGGACCAGGGTGAAGACTCTGCCAATGGCTACTGCAGAAGGAGGTGGCAAGCACCCTGAAAACTTCAGACACTGGGTTATTTTCCAGATGTGGGCATGGATTCCTTTTCAGCACAAAGCAGACGTGTCCATGATGCGGCAATTTTCCCTGGATTGCGCTATAATGTGCGCAGCGGGGATTTTTCTCCCGCGCACCTCGATTTCGTGTTTGGGGATGCAGTTTGTTGCTTAGCTACTGGATGCTGCCACAGCTGAAAAGCGCTGCTGGAAGTGTTGACAAGAAGGAATTGCTCCTTCAGGGGGAGGAAAAAGGGAGAGGAATTATCTCCTGGAGGCACTGCTGGTACAAAGCACTGGTGGGAAGGATGTGTGAACATCAAGGCAGGATGGCACAGGTACTTCACCGTCTTAGATTTGGTTTAAAAAAAAAAGTAAAAAATTTGAGGCATTGAGGAAAAAATAATAAAAAAAGAACGATAAACAAGAGCACAGAATTACTGCAGAATCTGAACATCCCATGAAGCGAACCTCGTTGGAGCAAGAAGAGCCCCTGTCCCTGGTGGAACCATTACCATTAATGGTGCTGCACCAGCTCTGTACCTGTAGGCAAAGTTGCCTCTGTGCAATTTGCACTTCTTTCCATACTAATGAAGTAATCGGGGGTTGGAATTATTTTTATTGCTAATTACATTGGTTTTATGCACTTCTGGTTTGCTTCAATAAGCATTTAAGAAGAGGGAATTTTAATAGAACATTAAGTAATACGGAGAATTAAACAAACAGCTTAGAGTGATAGAAGAGGTTTTAGCTACAGTTTTGAAGGGAATTACATTGTGTTGCTGGATGAAATCTCCCTTTTGTGCAGATGAAAGGAGGTCTGTTACTTTAGGATGGTACTTAAAATACTGTCATCTGCCAGGAATGCTGACCCCTGGAATAACACCTCAGTTATCCAAGGTGTGGCACCAAGAGAGGCTGCAGGAGGCAATGCCATGCAGCCAGGGCAGGGCTCAGTGATGTCCTTGCCCCTGTGGCTGGGAAGTGAGGATGTGTTTGAAAAATCTCTGCAAAAATATGAGTTTCAGCCCCTCTCTGCTTCTGCTCTCTCCTGCAGAGCAGGCTGCTCCTGCCCCTCACAACATAGCCAGAGAGGGAAACTAAAGAGACTGAACTTCTTCATGGTCTCAGTGTTGCTCAAAACCAAAGCCAGAAAGCATTTTGCAAATGCTCTATGTGACACACACACACACACTGATACCTCCCAAATAGCAGCTTTGTTTCCCAAGCTCACATAATGGTTTAATCCAACTGGTGTATGGATTAATATATGGCATATGGATTATTTATGGATGAGCAAAAATTCATTTGCATATAACTTACGGTGTGCAAAACTCACCATTTTCAAACAGCACCTAAACCTTGGGGGTTTTCTGTATTTATTTACTCGTCTCTGTATTGTCTGAGTTGCCTAACAAGAAACATCCAATATTTCAGATGTTTTCGAGGAGAAAAGCACTATCACAGCCTCTCAACTCCTTCTGCACACACTGTTTTGCCTCCCTGAGTTGGTTCAGAAGAGGCTAAGGTTCTGCACCATGCAGAAAACCACCATGGGAATGCCCACACACCTTTGGATCTGGAGCTGCAGCTGAATCCAGGTCCGCAGATGCTTCGCTTTCATGTTTTTCCCACCATCCGCCCCCTCCACCCTGAGCTTAAAGCCTTGTTGCATTTGTTGTCCAGTGCCAGAACTGACATGACAGAAGCCGTCCTCTGGCTGTTGTAGGCATATGTTCACTCTTCATTTAACCCCTTAAAGTCTCAGTCCCAGTCCTGTTTCCCCAAGGGAGGAGACCAATCTTCCCGAACACGTGTGGGATGGGCCAAGTTCAAGGTTTGTATTTATAGACAGAGGTGGGGTCATTTGGTTTCTGGTGCATGGATGATGCAGGAGAAACTTTCCATTGATCTCAGGGGAATTTACTGGTAGGCAATGCTTCTGCCTGTGCAATCAGAAGGTATTTTACACACACGACAGCGTTGGAATCCAACTGATGTCATGGAACTGGTTCTCACTGCCTTTGGTGTCACTGGGACAGTCCTTCAGTGACCCTGAGGGGCAGATGATTGACTGAAATACCATATACCACTGACTGACTGATAACTGCAGGGGAGAGTCAACGATGGGTTTCATTAATGCCTAATTAAGACAGATAAAAGATGACTTCCCCTGGCTAATTTTCTCTCCTGAATGTGGTCACACTCTCTCTTTCAAAGTGAGCATGACTTAGAAAGGCAAAGCTGGTGTGCCAAGCATCACAACTGGCTCCCTTTGCCTACTGAGCATAATCCTAGCTGGGCCTGGAGGCTGACTCCCCAGGGAATTCTGTCCTTACAAGCAGATAAGGCAGCTGGTGCAGTGCCAGAGCACATTTATTACACAGAAAAAGCTGAACCAGCAGCTCTGCCTGGCCGACTGCCCGAAACACTCCAGAGCAGGCTGGCAGGCTCTGTCTGAATGGCACCAAAACCTGAGCTGCTGTTCAAGGCTGCTTTGCCCTCCTGTCACCTCCAAAACTGCAAATCCCTCTCGCCACTGCCCACACCATTCCCCCTGCGCAGCCGATTCATTTGTGGTGGGATATTTACTTGCTGTTGTAGCCTTACTTGGCCACAACGTTGTTAATGCTGAGAATTCAAGAAAAAAGGGAAGAAGAAAAGAAGAGGGATAGTCTTGTGTCTCAGGCTGGCTGACACGCCAGTAACTTTAGGATCTGGCCTTCAAAACTGAGATTTTTCTTCTTGAGCTCAGGCTGACTAGAAGCTGCCTGGCATGAGCTTTGGCTTAGAGCAGAGCATAACATCATAAAATCATTTAGGCTGGAAAAAACCTTTAAGATCCCCGAGACCAAACACTAATTCAGCATGGCCAAGTCCACTGCTGAGCCTTGCCTCAAAGTGCCACATCTACACATCGTTTAGATAACTCAGGACAAGGTGATGGCACCACTCTTAGTACTTGATAACCCTTTCAGCGAAGAAATTTTTCCTACTATCCAACCTAAACCTCCCTGGCACGACTTGAGAGCATTTCCCCTTGTCCTATCACTTCTTATTTGGCAGAAGAGACCACCCCAAACTCACTACAGCCTCCTGTCAGGGAGCTGTAGAGAGTGATAAGGTCTCCCCTGAGCCTTCTTTTCTCCAGGCTAAACACCCCCAGCTCCCTCAGCTGATCCTCATAGGACTTATAAATCCTCACAGATTGATGGAATCCAAAACCTGGCAGAAGCCTCTAGGCAGTGCTGTAATGAATTTTATGGAATCAAGAGTGCAGATGTCTGTATGCTGTGCGTGCAGCCAGATGAAAAGGGAGAAGATAAACCGGAGACATTTGAAGGGAAGATCAGCCCGCGGCACCCCGAGCACAGCAGCGCCGGGATGCCGGCAAGCCCACCCCAGAACAAAGCTGTGACATGCAGGGACGCCACTCCTGCTCCAGAAACAGCAGGCAGGGCAGGATATCAAGTCCTAAGAAAACACCGCGCTCCCCCAAAATCAGCTCCATGTGTAGGGAAAGCAGCAGAGAGAAGATTATTTGCCACGGCTGCTTTCCAAGGATGATGTAAGAGAAAAACAGTGCGAAAGATGTCTGGGAGAGAACATTTACCACACTGCAAACGAGGACATCAAAATTGGGAATGGCAGGTGTGGCTACACCAGCTGATGACACTTTGTCTCAGGGATAATGACCAGCACAAAGATGCTTCTGATGGCAGAGTGCCAAGGGACAATCCCAGTATTCTTTCACTGAGCGTTTCTTTCACTCCTTTCTTTCGCTCCTGTTTTCACCTTAAAGCTGCGGAGAATTCCATAAAGAGAAGTTGCATTTCAAAACACAAATATTATTAACCCAGTTCCCAAAGCCCTTATTGCTGTCAGTTGAGGAGTTTTTCATTTATTTGACCACATGCTTCATTAGAGACATTCCAAACATGCGCTCAGAACCGGTAGAGAAAATGCACTGGATTCTCTTGGTGTCTTTGAGGATTCTGTGTCATCCATTGTTGTGTTTTTGTGGGTAAAAAGCTTTCTCTGACACGACTCCCCTGTAATTTGAAGCTGGCAGTTTTATTTTCATCCTGGATCGCCCAGCTATGAGACATTTTTCTGTTAGTCTGCAGCTAAAGATTATACATAACTAGAGGTAAAAAGAAAGATCTCTGCTGTCTGAACCAAGGTACATTTTCCTCACGCTCTCATGCACAAGGGGTTGAAATCACCACGGGAAGCTGGAAGCTCCCGCCAGCAAGAGCAGGGCAGGAATCACCAATCCACGTGCACCTTCTAGGCTCAAGAGGGTCTTCATGGCATGGCTGGAAACACAGATGAGGAGATGTGAAATTCAAAATTCAACAGACATTCACCTAGACACCAAATTAGGTCTCCTGTGTAAAGCAAAACTACCTAATTTGTCCTGAAGTTTCCTGAATGAAGCAAAGAACCTGAAATTCAAAAGTTTAAAGTCAGCTTCAAATGAGGAGTGGGGGTAGGGGGCAAAGGAATAGAGAGGGTTTAGCAAAGCAAAAAGTAAAATAGGTTGTTTGAACTAAATGTCTGGCTTGAACCAAAATTAGATGGCTTCACGGAAACTTTTAAAAAGAAATCCAATTTAGGTCCATCTCTAAAGAAAATACTCCTTCAACATGAAAACTGCTAAAAGTTCTGCCTTAAAAATGCCTAAACGTGCTTTTTTTTCAAAATTTCCAAGAGTCCTTTTTAAAAACAGCTTAAAGACTTTGATGTGAATTTCTGAGTGGTATCAGTCCACTCCGAAAGACTTCTTGTGTAGAAAAGTAAAAACAGTGATTCCAGTTTGATCTTTTTCCCCTGCCCTGCTCCAGCATGTCCTAATCACAGCACTACCATCCTGCAGCCTTCCCAGTACATCCTAACAGCAGGAACTCTGTGATATCCATTTCCCACACTCCCTGTCTGCCTTACACATCCGGGCAGGGGCTGTGCAGTCCCTAACAGCAGGACACCTTATTCTTATTTTCCCTGAAGGATTATAATGCTTAGCAAGATTAACATTTTTTGTGTGTGTGTGTGTGTGATTAGCATGCTGAAAAAGGAGGGCGGTTGTTATTGTAGCTTTTGTAAGGGTACAAAGAAATCCAACTATTGAGTAGATCCACTGGGAAGCAAACCCTTTCCAGATATTTATTAGTCTTTTTCTCTACTTGTTTACTGAGAAGGGCTCAAATAACACCAAAACACGAGTCGTGATCCTTTTGCTTCCCTCCTACACTTTCAGTTATTTTTCTCCAGCAGTTTCTAAGCACCAAAAAGCACAACACCTGATTAAAGGCATTGTACTGCCACGTTTAAATAAGGATTGTGAAACAATGAAAACGTTAAAGAGCAGCCCTGTTTGCTTCAATCGCCTCAACGCTGTGCAATGACAATTTATATCCAAGAGGAACAGGTTTTGTTGATACTCTCGAAAGGAAGTAGAAAGTATTCTGCAAGGTGCATGTTTACAGAATGGTATTCACCCTTTGAGTGGGAAGGGATGTTCAGGAGTAAAAGTAGGACACAGTCAGAGCAGGCCATAAACCAAACCCTTCAGCCTGGGAGCTGCAGCCCAGGACTTAAGTCCACAATTTTATATATACAGTCATGATATCATAGAAGCAAAGAATGGCTTGGGTTGAAAGTGATCTTAAAGATCACCTTGTTCCAACCTCCCTGCCTATGGCAGGGACACCTTCCACTATCCCAAGTTGCCCATCAACCCCATCCAGCCTGGCCTTGAACACTTACAGGGATGGGACAACCACAGCTTCTCTGGGCAACCTGTGCCAGTGCCTCAGCACCCTCACAGTGAGGAATTTCTTCTGACACCTAATCCTGACCTACTCCCTATCAGTTTGAGCCCATTCCCCGTTGTCTTGTCACTCCAGGTCCTTGTAAATTGTCCCTCTGTCTCTTCCTTGGGGGCTCCCTTCAGGTACTGGAAGGTCACAATGAGGTGACTCCTGAGCCTTCTCCAGGCTGAACAATCCCAACTCTCTCAGCCTTTCCTCAAGGAAAGCTGCTCCATCCTCTGATCATCTTGGAGGCTTCCTCTGGCCTCACTCCAACAGCTCCATGTCCTTCCTGTGCTGGGACCCCAGCTCTGGACACAGCACTGCAGGTGGGGTCACAGCAGAGTGGGGCAGAGGGGCAGAATTCCCCCTCACCTGCTGCCCACGGGGCTTTGGATGCAGCCCAGGACATGTTTGGCTCTCTGTGTTCCCAGTGCACACGGCCAGGCCATGTCCAGCCTCTCCTCCACCAAGTCCTTCCCCCCAGTGCTGCTTCCTTCTCTCCACCCTCCAGCCCAGAGTGACACCAGGGGTTTCCCTGACCCACGGTTCAGATGCTGGCTCTACCAGATATCCAACACAAGTATCCCTCACTGCACGGTGAATTCCACACAA
This sequence comes from Brachypodius melanocephalos, assembly GCA_013398615.1. NCBI lineage: Eukaryota > Metazoa > Chordata > Aves > Passeriformes > Pycnonotidae > Brachypodius > Brachypodius melanocephalos. The sequence goes on along the minus strand of VZSR01000001.1, from coordinate 4,075,309 downwards.
ACATGCCAGGAGTTTTGCAAAACCATGCCAGTCATGCTTGGAGTTGCCAAGTGTTTCTGGATGCCGTGGTTTCACCCCAGCTGGCAACCAAGCAACCAAGCTTGCTCCCCTCACTCCCCATCCCCAGGAAAAGGCAGAACCCGCTGAGATAAAAGCTGTAATTATCAAAATAAAATATTATTATAGTAGTAATAATTATAATTATAGAAGCAGAAGTTGAAGTAGTAGTAATAAAAGGGGACATAACAAAAAGAGAGGAATAAAACCCAAGAGGAAAAAAAGTGATGCCTCGTCAGTGTGTGATCAACATTATTCTCATACTGAACCCAAAACACAGCACAGCTCATAGGAAGAAAATTAACTCTGTCCCAGCCAAAACCAGGACAGTTGGTAACACTTCCGTGCACATGGCAGCCACAACCAGGTAACTATTATTTTGGTGGGGGTGTGAAGTGCTCACTTTACAGACATCTGGGGCTGGAAACAGCAGTTGCTTGGTTCGTTTTCAGTGTTCAGCACGTTTAAATCCCAATTTGATACGTTCTGCACCATTGTGTCCTGCTAAAGCTGGCAGCATCCGAAACCCAAAGAAATGCTGAACCAGCATCACATTGCCCAGGACTGCCAGCTGGCTGATGGTACCAGCACCCCTCAGAGGGTCTTCCAAACGAGGAGTTTTGCAGCAGGAAACAGTCCCAAGTAGCAGCTCCCCTCCTAATCCACAGCCTGGGATGCCCAATTCTTCTAAGCAATGTGTTGAAACACTTCAGAAATTATTATTATTATTATTGTTTTAAAAGTGGAGTTCAAGCTGAATATTATAGTGTGGATGGAGGGGAGCTAAATGACAGCAGAGGTAAATTTTGAAATAAAATTGTATTTCATTTCAATGGCAATGGCAAAAATTAGTTTTATAAGGCCTTAAGGCGAAACTATGCTTTGGTTTTATTATTCCTTCAAACAAAGCAATGCAGAAATCCATCCAAAAGCTCAAGTGGTTCCATTGCCCTGAAATCAGAGTGGTGAACTGAGAGAAGAAAAGACAAATTCTACATATTCCTTGGCAGCAATATAGCAAGGAGCACCAGGTAGAGCAGGATGTGCCCAGGAATCATTTGGGACTCAGTTCTAGTGTGAGTGGAGGAATGCATTTCACTTTTCTGGTCTTCTCTCAGACGGGCAGTCAGTCAGAGGGAGCAGCAGATGTCCAAGGCCATGCTCCAGGTTGGTGTTTCCAGTAACTGGGGACACCTGAGCCTGTCATCCCCATGCTCAGCTGGTTGCAGGGTGCTCCTTCCTGGATTTGCTGCTGCCTGGTGCTCACCCACACACGTGGGATCAGGGCATCTGAACACGGGTGTTCACGCTTCCAGATGTTACAAGTTTGGGATTATTGCCTACAAATAGTTGTGGCTTGGAGCCCTATGTGCTGTCACCATTTGGGTTTTGGTTTCTGCTAGTCATCACTCATCTCTGATAAATCTATATAAGAAAAAGATCCTTTTACTAAAGCTGATAAGAAGCTAGACCCTCTCCATTTCAAAGACAGCTGACATCAGGCATGGATGAATAGGGCTGACAGTGGAATAAAAATTACTTGCCTTAACCAAACTCCCTTTATGGGGAGAAATATAATTCACAAAGAATATGTAGCAGATTTCTCCAAGTAACCATAAAAGTGGAAGGTTGGCAAACACTTATCTGAACAGCTTATCCTCACACTGTTTCCATTACTCTGGCTGGGTAGGCAAGAAATACCACGAGACAACATGTTCCCTGGGAGAAACTGAGGGTCCTAACCCATATGTCAGTAGCAATCATAGAGATGTAGGGCTGGCTGCCATTTGGTAAATTCTGATGCTTTTTCTGGGTTGCTGGTTTGGCTACTATGTAATTTTTTTATATATATATATATATATATATATATATATATATATAATGACTTTTTGAAATATATATATATATAAAGAAGGGTAAGTCGCTCTCAGAAAGTTGAAATATTGCTATCTAAGGATGATACATTCTGGAAAATTCTGCATGAATTTTAACTGTTGAAGAAAACCAGAAAGTATATTTTTGTCCTGAAATCCACTCCTCAGTGCTGTCCCTGCCTGGCAGAAGGAAGACCTGCACAGGAAAGCAGAGTTTCACTCACACCATTATTGCTCATTTTTGTTTTCTCCCAGGTATGAGGCAGAATAAAACCCAATGAAGAGGCTCGTGTTGCATCCCTGTGTTTTCTTTGCATACAATATTTTGAAAACCAAATCATGGATTGTACATTCACGCCAAGGTTACTGAGCTACACCCTGTGCCTAGGGAAAAGCCTGTGAATTCCTGCTCCACCTCCTCCAACAACCCATCTCTTTTATCAGTAATGACACGAGTGATGGGCTGAAGTTCACCCTCGTGGTGGTTGGAGCAGGGAGTGAAGTGCCTGCCCCATCCTGCCCGGGTGACAGCAGAGCCAGAGCCTTTAGGGGCAGCTCAGCCCTGTCTTACTTGTGAGCCTGAGTTTCACATCAAGCATTCACACCTCTTATTTTTTTTTTTTTTTAATCAAGTAAAGTGGGTTGAAAAGTTTAGAAAAGATAGTGTTTCTTTTAAAGGTTTTTTTGACTGGTTCAAAAACCAGTGTTTAACTGCTTGGGGTCTTCTCCTCCCACTTTGTGTTTCTCTGCACTTATGTCTATCTGGAAAAGCTGATTGAGACAGGTGGGGGGTTTTTTTCTGAAAAAAAAAATAATAAAAGAATAAAGGGGTTGAAATTCTACTCTTCCAATGGTTTACAAGTGCATATTTTCCATTATATTGAAAAACAATAAGTATAAAGTTATTTTTAATCTTTTCTAGAACAAATCCATTTCCAGAAGCTTGGCTGGCAAAAGCCAAGAAGTCAATTTGCAGCTGAAATCTTTCACTTGCTCACTTTCACTCCACTTTGTGGACTGCAGGAGAAATTCAAGGTTGCCTGATGCGTGAGTCTTTTTTTGGAGTTGCTTGTTGTTACCGAATATAGAGTGCAGAATGCCCGTGACTGAGGCTCCCTTTTCCCCTTCCTAACTGTATTATGTTGTCATTCAGCTTCACAGCAGGGATACAAAACTCTCCTCTTTTGAATTACTGACATGTCAGTGACTCGCTTACCACATGCTGCTTCCTGAAGGAAAAACACCCTCCAAACCCCACCAAATGTACATTTCCTTTGATATGGACAACATTCCCAAACCCTTATTTCAGTGACAGATTGAGTCATTTGTGCAATGACCTCTGACATGAGCATTAATACCTTGGTCCTTGCTTTCTAAATGCTTGCTCACTCACTTTGCCACCGATGTTGGCGACAGAATCCAAATATCTAAATATCCAAATGTATGAGAGGGCATCTGAGCCACGTGGGACTGCTTCTTTTGACCTCCCTACCTTGAAATTGTTCCTTTAAAAACACCTTTCTGTGTGCTACCAGATAAGCCTGGTCAGGTTTGATCTGACTGTGCAGCAGCTGGGATTGGGGACAGCAGGAGGATGGGAAGTCACAGGACAAAGTGGGCTCAGAATGGATTTGCCCATCGTGGGATTGAAACCGTGTCTGTAAATCACAGGCATTTTTTAATAAGCTCTTGAAAAATTAAATCCCTGGCTCTGAGTCTCCTGCAGGGAGGTGCATCTCCCACAGCAGAACAGCAGCGTGTCATCTTTCCCCTCTGCCAAGGCAGAAAGGAGAAGGACAATGCTCCTGACTCCACACACAGTGCAAGGCAAACCGTAAATCTCTTCCCATCAGCAACCACACTGAGATCCACTGGCTGGAAAAGCAGCTCTGCTGCTCCTTCTCTCATTATCCTCCAGAGAGACGTTGTTAAAAATATTTTGCTTTTGATCTATCTGCATGGATTAGAGGCAGAGGAGCTGCTGACCACAGGGGTATACACACAGAGATTCCCTGTTAAGCACTCACCCTGCGTCTGTTCCAGAGCCACAAAGCTTTGCAGTCCAGGGCTGAACTCGGGGTGAGCAGTTCAAACAAATCCCAAATCTCCAAGCTGAACTCAGTCAAACTGCTCAGTTCATCTTCCATATCAAAAGCATACATAATTACAGAGATAAAGGGATGCACGGGCCCTGGTGTACTCAGAAGGCTGGTGAACTTTAGCCTTCACCTGGAGATGGTTCTCCTTTGCTTAGATCTGCTTGGAATGACATATTTGATTTTTTTTTTAAATGAGCATTAATAAAGCAGTGATTGCATGGAGCTGCTTTTGCAAACAGATTCGTATAGCATCATTTCCTGAAGAACCATTATATTGCTTTTTCGCCACTCAGAAATTCAGTTTGCAAATGAAAGGTGTACCATTTGGAAAACTCAAACCCTCTTGGCCATGCTCCATGTAACACCATTCACCTACTAAAATTAGCAGTAACGTCTTCCTAAGGAAGTTTTCAGAAGGGGAGCAAAAATACCTGGAAATGTTTTCCGGTGAAACCTGCTGTGCAGCCACAGACCTGAGCTTCTAATTTATTGCAGACTTCAAACCACACTGGGGTCCAAACTAAAGCCTCAAAATGCTGCTGTGAACAGCTCTGGGTGTGGGACAGGAATCCTGTGCTGAAAGAGAAGGTACAGCCTTGTGTCCTTTAGCTTCAAGACAGGCTTTGTCCCTACAAAATGCACCCCAACAGAGGGGAAGCAGCCTCAGACCTGCTGAACCCACAGGAGTGTAGACAACCATGGGCAGGTTTGGGGTCACCTTGCTTGACCTCTTTGCTTTTCCTTCTTTTTAGCAGGAGGTGAGCAAAGCCTGAGGTTCTTTTGTAAAGCACTGCACCGAACAGGTAACTTCAAAGTTAAGGCCAAAAGAATGGAATTTCTCTGGGTTTTTGTGTATACTTTGACTTATGAAATAAATATTTTGCTAACCTGAGGCTGAAGTAATTTTCCTCATGTCAAATATATACTTCTTTTGAAGGAAATGGTTTCTAAATGTTCTGGCTGCAGGGGAGGAGGAAGATATCCAGAGGTGTTTTACTGCTGCCCTGTACCTCTGCAGCACTTGGCAGCCTTTGGTAGGGCAAACACTCTTTTGCTGGGTTTGGTCCAGTCTCCTGTTAGTAATTCCTGTAGGAAGAATGACACAACAGGTTTGGTGTAATTTAGGAGTCCTTAAGGGTTTACTGTATAAGGAGAATCGATAAATATTTGCATTTTAATTGACACTAGCTGGGGGTGCCAGAATGCTCCTCAGAATCCTCCTGTGAGCCCAAGGCAGTGAGATCAGGACAGACACTCGGATCTCTGAACACACCTCCAGGCACAGGGCTGTGACATATGGCAGGCACCGAGCTGTGACAGCACCGAGGTGTCTGGGAGGGGACACATGACAAAACCTGCAGCCTCAAACAGTGACAGAGCCGTGCAGGCGTCGGTCAACACCAATCCTGCACGCTCCAGCTGCTGAGGGAGCACGGCCAGGCTGTCCCACAGAGCTGGGCACAGCCA
>VZSR01000001.1:3990596-4067969 GCA_013398615.1 Brachypodius melanocephalos | reverse complement strand
TTTTTTTTTTTTAATGCCCACTTTTGCATTATGTATAAAGAGTGGGCTGCTGCTAGAGGTGCTTTTGCCACCCTTGTGGAATGCAGAAGAGCTGACAGCCTGTGTTTAAAGGTGAATTTAGTAGAGCAGGCTTGTTGCTGACCCCTGGATGGTTTTAACACAGCTTTAGGAGTGTGAAAATAGAGCTATGGGCTAAACCTACGCTGCCGAAGGAAAAGAGCAATGAGATCCTGCTCGATGTGCTATACACACATGGTGGCTGCATGTGACATGTTTTTTTCCCTCTCTGATTTTGCTGTCTTTGTTAAACTGACAAGCTGTTCTGTGGAAATAAACACACGTCTGGCTGTCCAGGGCGCTGAACTTCCCAGCAGGATTCTCAGCTATGCTGGTACCTGCAAGAATCTGACTTGTGAAATTGTGGGTGGGGAAAAAAAAAAAAAATAAAAAAGACTTATGGCAGAAAGCACCAAAGCAAATAATATTGTGGACTTGGTTGTTATTCTTGCCCTAGATTATCTCTGTCTTCTAGTGGAAAATCTCTCCCTCAAAACTGGATTCAGGCCTGGCCCTGAATAGCTCCTTGCTTTTCTGTATCATGTGTTTTTTTTTCCTCTCCCTTTTACTGTCAGAGGGGATTCTTTGATGCTCTTTCTCCTACAGAGTCTGTTTTCCAGTTGCTATGGCCATGAACAGCCAGAGAAGCAGGGTTCCTGGGAACCAGAGGAAAATGTGGCTGCTGATAGCTTAGCAGAGTGTTTCAAAGGAATAAATCAATTGTCCTGACTAATACATCACACAGGCTCTGACATAAAGTTCAGGTCTCGGACTTCAAGCCTGGCAGCAAATTGTTGGAATTTGGGTAAAAGGACATCTTTTCCTCCAGGATTACCTCAGTGTGTCCAGGCTGGTGAGAAATCTGCAGTCAATTTAAGAAATTTGTCATGCTCAGAACGAAAAAGCAAACATCACAAAAGATAGAGAGTTTAGCAGATCTTTGCTTTTCCCTGTGAGTTTCTTTGATGTTGTTCCAGGAGGTGTGGTGGACTGCTCTGCCCAAATGTGCTTTTGCCAGGAACTTAAATCACCTCCATGAGCCCTGTGTGAGATCTGGAGGCTGTTCCCTGGCAGGAGATGCAGAGCTGGGATGGATTTTTCTCATGGAAGTTCATTCTGATGTTCAACCTGAATGATGTTAAACCTGGGGACTCTTTAGACCTTTGATGTGACCAAAATTTGCCAAAACAGGAGACAAACGGGAGGGACCCAGGAGGTGCCCACAAGGAGAGTTACAGTGCAGATTTGGGGATGTGAGGAGTGGCAATCAGGAATGGACCTTGCACATCCAATTCCTTGTTCCTGAATGTAGCCAACTTCAGAGGATGATGAAAGGTATTTTTCTAAGGTAGAAAGAACTCAGCCCTGCACCAGTTTAACCCAACTCCCAACTGGAAATGTTTGGGGCAATCACATAGCCCTTGCTATTTTATATTTTCTGCTTCACTAAGATAAAACCGTGCTGAAGACAAAAGGAACTTTTTAGTTTGAAATTGCATTCACTGGAAAACATTGATTTACTTCACTTGAAGCATTGTACAAGCCCATGACCAATTCCCTGGTTAGAAAACAGCACACAACAATTGAAAGGCAGAGTCCCTACATTCTCAAAATGAAACATCCTGACCTGCTGTTCTGAAACCAATTCATCTTGAGCTTCACCTAGCTTTCATTTTAGAAGATAAAAAGACCTTTCCCATCCCATTCCCAAATGCCTTACAACTTTGAGTTTAAACCAAAGCAAAAAGCAAAATTGGTGCACTTGTGTATTGGATGCTCCTGTCACCTGTCAGATTCTCCATTTCACTCCACATCTTATTGCACTTTCATTCTTAATGCTGTCCTGCAGCGAGGAGTTCCACAGATGAAATGCCACTTGCTAAAAATGGATTTTCCTCCCTCCCAGCTTAGATCTTGCCTTGAACTTCAGAACTGCTTTCCTTGGTGTATTTAAATAAATTGCAAGCTTGCAATGACACGCATTCCTCTCCAGGCTCATAGCAAGCATGTAGGAGCTCAGGCTTACTTGGGTCTGTGCTTTAGATAGCTGAGAAAACTTTCTGATTACTCCCTGTTCCAATAAATTGCAATGTAAACCTCAGGTCAAGCTCAGAGCCTCAGTGTGAAGCAGGAGCACATCCAGCTGACCCACAAGAAACCCCTTCTTGGGCCACTGCACCGTGCTGAAAAGGAGAAATATTTGCTAGTGAACAGCAGCTCAGAAACAATGATTTTTTTTTTAATGTTATCTGCCCTACTTGGGTAATTTTCTTCTCGTTTCCTTCTGCTGTGCCAATGCCTCTGCTCTGGTTCTGACTTGGGGAGCAGCAGGCATCCTGCACATCCATTTGTGCCGAGCTGGATTTGGATGTCAGCAATTTGTTATGGATACCTCCTGCTGCATGAGAGGGATGTTTTCTGCAGAGTGACAGCTGAGTAATCTCTCCCTGCATGTACTGCAGATTAAAAAAAACCTGAAAATCCCCTGTCCCTGAAGACTGCCAGGCAAGCAAACATAAAGAGACAACGATCAGCTGGGACTCCAGAGATAAACTAAATAATTACCTGATGGTTATTAACAGCTTATTAACACAAATCTAATTTTATCACCGCAGGTAGAATTCTGTATGAAAATGTTTGATGAGCAGTGACAAAGGCTTCACTCCCTGCCACACAGCCTGCAACACCCTTGAGGGAGCAGAGCAGCAAATTCACAAAATTCTTGGCATGTGGAAGGGTAAAAGATTACTGTGGGAGACATATAAAAAGAAGGGAAATGATCCTATAAATGCACAAGCATTTGCTTTCAGAAGCCCAGTGTTAAGGATCTTCTCTAGGAAGCCAGAGATAACCAAATATTTCAAAGATTTTCTTCTTCACTGAAGGAAATGTATGTATATATAGACACCTATACATGAGTGTATGTATTTTTTTTTTTTTTTTTTTTAAGCTACAAGAATGATTTCCCATCTTTAGTTATTTAGGAAGAAATGGTCCCTGTGACTTAGGACACAATGTCTGCCTGCTTTTGGATCATGACAGCTTTTGGGTTTAGCATGGAAGCAGCAGCAGCCAGAGCTGAGGCTCAGCAGAGGCTGACCCAGGCCAGTCCCTTCCTCACTTCCCCATCTCACAACGACTTCCAGGCAGAAGGATGCAAAGCAGTTTTTTTCTCCCTTTTTTTTTTCTTGAGTGCAAATAAACGAAATATTTAGGCTTTGAAATAACTAATTACCCTCCCTTTGAACTATCCCAAGGACAGTTTTAAAGAAAAGACAGAAGACTGCTGATGAATCCATACAGGATAAGGAAGAAAGCAGCCAGGGTCTGAGGCCAGCAGCGTGCCAGGCAGTGTCATGTCCCTGCCACCTTGTGACAAAGCACTACAACTGCAAAGCCCCAAAGCCTGCAAGCCCTGGAGCTGGCAGATGGATGGACCTCGTTCTTTTCCCGGATTCCCAGAGGGAAACACGAGGGCAGGTGTCCACCCAAGGGTGCACACAGAGCCCCGGGCAGGGATGGAGTCACTGAGTCTGGGATCGAGCCCCTCCCTGCAGGTGACAATGGCTTGTCCTCTCCCTGTGGGACAGGGACCTCCAGTGTTTATGACCAGCCTTATTTTGTCAACATCCAGGTGCTGGGTTAGAGCTGGAGGGGCTAAGGCTTTATAGAACCATGGGATTCCTTAGGTTGGAAAACCCTTCTGAGGTCATTGAGCCCAGCTGTTGCCCCAGCACTGCCAAGCCCTGCCTCAAACCAAGCCACTGAACACCACATCTACACATCCTCTAGATATCTCCAGGGATGGGGACTCAGCACTTCCCTGGGCAGCCTGTTCCAACGCCTGACCACCCTTTCAGTGAAGAAATTTCTCCTAAAATCCAATCTAAGCCTTGCTTGGTGCAACTTGAGGCCATTTCCTTTTTTCTTATCACTTCTTCCTCGGGAGATCTGATTATAACTTACCTGCTTCTTGCTTAGGAGGTCTCTGGATTGGCTGGATGAGAGCAGGAATTCTCCCACCACAGGGAATGGAAGCTCAGGAGTTCCCACACCGAGGCAGGGGCAGCAGCAGTGCTCACCAGGGCTCAGATATCAGTTTTCAGTGGTTGGCTCTGCTTTTTCCTCCCAGGCAGATCTCTGCAGAGCGCTTCAAAATTGGCTGTTTAGGAGGGGGGAAAAATAGGTTAGCCAAGTTTTTTATCCAGACTTATCTGATGTTTTTGCCTGCTTTGCCTCTTCCTGACTTCCTTCTGCTAAGAAAACAGCTGCCTTTGGACTTCCAGGGGGAACTTTTATGTAATTCTTGAAAAGGAACAACAGAAAAGTGCCTTATTTTTAAAAACTCAGCCAAGAAGACACAATAGTGCAGCTTCTCCATCCCCACTGCACGCAGAGCTGTGGCACCAGGCCAGCTCTGCTCCTCCTTCCATTTGTTCCCAAATCTTCTGGAAGAACTGAAGACTAGTTTGGTGTTCCATTGTTCTGGTTTTCCCGAAAAAAGATCTTTTAGCGCTGTTATCCCTCGATGGAAAGGGCCTTCCCATCTCACACACTCAGTGACACAAGGTTACACAAAACTGCAGCAGCCTCTGCTCCAGATGGGAACGGTTTTCTTCCTCTTGTGGCACCTGGCTGGCACAGGTTGCTCAGAGAAGCCGTGGCTGCCCCATCCCTGGAAGGATTCAAGGACAGCTGATGCTCTGGGATGAGGCTCTGAGCAACCTGCTCTAGTGAAACCTGTCCCTGCCCATGGCACAGGGTTGGAATGAGGTGATCTTTGGAGTCCTTTCCAACCTGAACTATTCCATGCTTCTATGAACTCAAAAACCCCCTGGAGAATGAATCTGTGAAGTCACTAAATACATAAAAGCACATCCCCATCAGCATATTTTTAAATGAAAACTAATTCTACACAGAGAGAGAAGTATTATATGTATTTGCTCTTTGTAGCTTTCAGATATGATTTTAACAACGACTTAAAGTTGTAAAATATTTTCTTTATAAATAATAAATAGTAAAAATAGCATTTTTACACTATTGCAGAAATAAAAATTGCTGACAACGAGGCCACACCATTCCTTATGGAGCAGAGCCCCAGAAATCTATGACAGGAATTTTACAGGAGTACAAACTTCCATACGAGCTGGCAGCTCAGCTCCCCCACACCAGAATCTAACTAGGACAGGCCAACCTTGGGCTTCACAAATGGCAAAACAATGAGAGACATATTGAGGGCATGCCTTAATAAAATCATCACAATTCCCACATCAAGTGACAGCAGGGATGGCTCAGGATGCAAGTTCTTTCTCTTCCATACCTGAAGTCCTCCAAGCTACAGTGGATGCCTGGGGTCTGTGTTACGGTAGTTTTGAAACTGAAGCTGCTTAATTCTGCTGGTGAAGGTTAATGGAGGTTTTTAAAATAATAAACAGGTTTGTAAAGGTGTAAATTGTCTCTGTCCCCAAGCTGAGGCCAATGAACACAGCCAGTGCTGTCTTGGGTCTGGGCTGGCTCACTGCCACACCTTCTCCACCAGGTGAAGTGGCACCAATTCGTCGCTGTCACCCCTGGCCAGGGTTTATGCCCTACGCATCCCTTGCTCTGGAATTCCAAGGCACGTTGCAGGGCAGTTTTTAGGCAGTGTAAGTGAGCTTAGAGACAGCACAGTCGTGGGTCCTGTTATTCTCAGCTCTGCTGGGGAGGATTCACACCCCATCAACTCCTCCTTTGAGCTCGACCCTTGAAAGCCCTGTCAGCAGCAGGGTTTGCTAAACCCTTCCTGCCTTTGTGAGCACCAGCTCCGGGCCGTGTAATCCTACGAGCTGGGGGTGATCAGCCACCAGCGGAGGATTTAATGCCGTGGCAATTACACCTCGCAGATCAGATTGGGGCCCGATGACACGGAGCTGAGAACGCCCGTGGCAAACAGCAGCCTGCACGGCTTAAGGCTGCTCGCAGGCGAGAAGAGATCTCGCCTGTCCCACGGTATTATTGAGCTCTTACCTTTCACAGAATGATGAGACACAGGATCTTTAAGAGGAGGAAAGGATTTTGAAGATTCCTGCTGAGAGGAAAAGATATCTGAGGGAAAAGGATCGCCAAGGCCTCTGAAAATCCCGTAGCAGCAGGCTGCAGGAATATTTCTGCGTGCGCGACGGTTTGAGAAAGAAAAAAGCGCAAACAGCTTAGAAAGAAATAAATTCTAGATCTGATGGGTTGGGATGAAGAGGATCTTTAGAACTTTTCCTTATGCAGAAGTTTGTGTGGTCTCTGTGTGGATGTGTGTGGAATGGGAATTGCTCAGCTCAGGTGACAGATCTGAGGGCACAGCAAACCCACCTGGTTGAGGAGAGGGTTCAAACTGAGCCATTTTTGAGGTCCCTTCCAACCCGAACCATTCTATGGTGTGATGAAACAGGAGAGTTGTAAGAGAGAGGAAGGATGATTTCCTTTGGAAGGACAATTTTTTCCTCTCCAGTAGCAGGCTTTTGTTGGAAGAATTGTTTTGCTCTTACATTGGCCTTGGTTGGAGGGTAATAGCCTGGTGCACACATTGTTCTTTAGCAGATCACACAGGGAAAAAAGCCTACCTTTAAAAGCACAAACCCCCCCACTATCTCTGTACCAAGAGCAGATACTCCTCCTCATGTTTGGAAACATCCATTAGGGATTTTTCCAGCAGATGGCAACAGCAGACCGGTTTGTGGTGCAAAGCCAGCCTTTTCAGGCTGCATAAAACCTGGCTGGGCTGTACCTAAAGCATCTTCCAGGTCTGCTTCTCCCACTCCTGGTATTCAGCCTACCTGGTACCCCAGGGCATGGTTACTGTAAAATCAGAAAAAAAAAATCAGTGCTGCAGAAAAGTGAACTACAAACTCTGGAACTCCCCATGTGTTTGCAGGGCTTAAAACATACCTGGTGCAATTTCAACAGATGAAAATTGTGGCTCTCCCTGAATAAACATAATTTATCTTCTACATATCTCTTTGAAAAATAATAATTCAAGGGGTGATCAGAGTGGGAGCACAGACAAACACGAAGAATAAAAAATTACAGTGTTTGATGTTTTATCAGAAGGTGTCTCTACCTTACCATGTCCAGAAGCTGGATTGATGGACCAAATTTTTCACCACATTCTTGTCGTTGATTTGAGTCATCCTAAACAGCTGCTCTTGGGAAGTGCTCGTTATTGCCTTGGAAAGGTGATTTTCCTGCTTGAAACTGGAGTAAGGAGCTGTGCTCTGGATCCCAGGTGCTGCAGATGTCATGGAAGGATCAGGGGAACTCCCCAGCTGAGTTCCACCTCCCTCTGCCCAGGCCCTGGGGAAAATGTGGGAATTATTTTTCATAACCATCACCCTTGCAACATCGTTTTTCCATCAAAATTTTGAGAGCATTATTATTATTTTTTTTAATAAATAGCAACATTGTTTTGCCATTTTCAAATTACAATGCAATTGAACCTGGAAGATGTAACACAAGATAAATTTACAGCTGAATGTTCAAACCTTTTTCTCCAAAATTCAGTGTGTAGCCTTTCCCTTAAGCTGAAGTACAGGCCAGATTCATAGAATCATTCAGGTCAGAAAAGGCCTTCAGGCAGTGAAAATGAGCATTTAGGTGTGAGATGAAGCTTGGGGAGAACTGAAAAAGCTGTAAAACTCAACTGATGTTCTTTAGAAATTAAAAAAAAAAATGGAAATAATTAATTAATAATGAATCCCCTGCAGAAACGACACAAGGAACAGGTTGCAGGGGAGATGCCTGAAAGCCAAAGCTGTGCTTCAGTGGGATCTAAGGAGGGAATTTTGCAGAGTGCCTGTACACAATTTTGTTTTCACTGGGATCAGTGAGCAGTGGCCAGCCCAGAGCAGGAGCTGTCCCATCAGCTGTGGCTCAGAAGACTTGGCTGTAAAAAAATACAGGTTATTGTCCCAAAGCACGTGCCAGTGGTCTCGAAAAGGGTGATATTGGTTGACATTACTATTGTGTTTGCTAAGTGGAGGAGCTGCTCAGTCCTCTTCACTTGAGTGATGCTCTCAGTTGTGGTGCAGGTGAAGGCACCACTTTGCTGTGTTTCACCATCCGGGATATTTCCCATGCAGGGAAAATGCTATTTTAGCTGCAATGCTATTGTAACTTTTCTGCTCTCGCATAATTCTTCCAGAAAAACCAGCATGTTGGAGAGGAAACTGCCTTCTCACTGTCCTAAAATCCTTTATCCCTCGTGGTAACTCACGGCACAATCCCTCCCTACACGTGCTGTCTTTATGTTAACACTGTTTACAAGCGCTGTGAATAAACCCAAATCCAATCGAGAAGGTCCCTCTTTACTCACATTTCCATACAGGGATGGAACTATCACCTTGGAAAGAACTTTACCAGTGGTAGATACAAAAGGAAAAGAATCCAGCCTATGAATGCCTGCCACACCACAGCACACAAAGCTACTGCTTTTAATGGTTAGGCTGAGGGCTTTTCTGTTGTTCCTTTGCTCTTCTAATGAGGATGAGATGTCTTTGAACCAACTACAGACATGAAAGATTTAGTAAACAAGTATTCTTTATCCCACTTCTGGTAAGAGCTTGTCCTGACAGATAGCTTCTTCCTCCTGAGGTTTACACCACAGTTTGATCTTTTTATTTTCCCTTTTTTTTCCCCCCCTGTAGCCCCTGAAGCATTTCACAACATGATGGGCAAAGGCCCAGCAGTAATTAGACTGATTGAACGCTGGAAATGAAGACAAAAGAAAAGGCTGGAGATCACTGTTGCTCTCCAGGCTGACACTGCCAGGTCCTGAGGTCTCAGCCATGAGAGCCCACATTTCTGAGAGTACCTGTACACAGGTGAGTGCAGACCTTGGGCTCTGCTGCAGCTTGGAGCTCAGATATCCACACACAGCTCCTGTATCCCCTAGGACAATCCCAGCTCTCCCTGCTGCTCCTGTGTTGTGCCTGTGGAACAGGAGGGAAGGAGAGGCACACAGGTTAGCACACAGCAGTGCACAAGCTGCCAGGTGTCACCCATCTGACCTGCACTGAAGAGGAAATCTTATTTTTCAAAACTTTCCATCGTGCCATACAAAACACTGATTCCTTCCAAATCTGGAAGTGATAGCCTGGCATGATGCCCCAGGTCATGACTTACATAAAGAGTTATTTTTCTCCTGCACAATGCTCTATATCCTACTTTTAGATATTCACTAAAGCTACCTTAAATCATAACAGCCAGGCCTCTGTATAATTGTGCTTAACTCTTGCTTAGCTCAGGGCACCTTCCCATTCCTCAGGCTTCAAAAAGCACTGAAACTCCCATGTTCTCCTGCTTGCAGCTGCCCTCCTCCAACCAACTGGGTTACCTGCTAGGTGCACAGGGCATGGCAGCCTCCAAGGGGAGCATTTGTCTGTTTGAGAGGTGATTAAAAGCCTGAGGAAAATAAAAAGCTGAGTGATGTTGTAGCTCTGAAGGTGCAAGAATCATTAGCCCTGGAGATGTGAAGGTCACTTCACCTGCACTCTGGTCACCTTACCTGCCTGTTCAGCTGGAGACATCCATTTCCATGTGCTGGGATCGGTCCATCTCCATCCCTGCTGTGAGAAAGGCTTGCACACACCCTGCCTGGCAGAGAGTGAGCAAGCCATTCTGACAGTGTTAACATCACCACTGGTGCCTGAACTTGAATCCAAAATTTTACCAGAACATTTCTTCCCAAATTTCTTCTGACAGCTGTACAGTGCAGCTCCTCTGCTCTTTCCCAGCTGCAGATGTGTGTCCATCCCATGGAGCCCCAAGGAGGGACCCTGGAGAGTCCTCTTTGGGGGGACCAAAGGGTCTGACCTTGAATTTAAGGGTTATTTTACCCAGACCCAGGATTCAAGCTGATTGTGCAATCTAACAACCCCTCCTCAGAGGTTTTGAATCCCTTTACTTTCCTCATTCCTGAGATTTATCCTAAAGAAACCAGGTTACAATTGCACCTCCTCTGCTTAAATCTTGGTGGAGCAGGTTTAAGTGGCCACTTGCTGTAAGATTTTCACTGGTGCAAGCCAGAAATTTGCCAGAAAAACTTTACACGACAAAGCTTTTATCCCAAAAGTAATTTCTAGTCGCTCTGAACTTCAGAGATGACAAAAGTCAAAGAAAACCTAAAATGTGCAGACTGATGCACAGCTGCAAGGGACAGGAAATTTGGACACTGATATTGAAAATATTCAACCTTTAATCAGCAAGCTTATATTTCTTATGGGAGAAGGAAATCAAGAAACATGCAGCCACTTTGGCCAAGTGAAACCAACAGAGAATAATTAAACTTACATTTATCAACACAAATAGCTAGTACAGAAAAGCCAATGTACTTTTTTTCCTCTGCATCTCTCTGATAAAGATCTTTTGGCTGTAATATTGACATTTTTGTGACTATTAACCCATTACAGACTTAACTACAATAAAACAAAACAAAGAAAAGCCCTACTTTTAAGTACCAAATTCTCTTTACCAAACCAAGTGTTTTACTGCTGTGTACTTGGGCATAGTGGGTAGCTTATTTTCATTCAGAAAAATAAAATAAGCTTTTCCAATACAAAAGCCCTCTCCAGCAGCAGAGGATATGCTGGCACTAGTGTAATTAGAGAGGTCAGGAATCAGGTAACACCACCAACATTGCTTTACCTTTATCAACCGGAAAAAAAAAAAAAAAAAAGTTAAGTAAATGCCTTTAAAAAGTTAAAGCTGCCGAGGTTAATGTATTGGGGGGGGTTGAGTGTGCTTTATCTGTGTGGTAAATTAATTTGCCAGGTACTGCAAGAGCACAGCAAAACCTGATGTTTGCCTGGAACTCGTGAATATTCAGTTATGGGCAGCTCTAAGCACCAGCCTGAGTTGGGACACAGTACGTGGTAGTATAATTTGTTGGAATAAACTGGCCTGCTGGAGAAAAATGTTTTGAAAGATTTTAGATGTTTGGGTAAAGAGCTGGCAAAGTCTGCGATCCAATTCCCATCATGAGGTAACCTATCATCAAACACTGGCTTCCAAAACAAAAGCTGGCAGATCTGAAGTTTGCCACATTATGTCTCCCAATCTGCTTTTGTAGCCTTTCCCTTCCCCAGACGCTGAGGCTGCCTCGTGTTTTCCGCGCAGTGCTGAGAACACGGGACGCTTTGCCAGTGCGCTCCTTACTTTTGGCTATTTTTAAACCTCCACAAAAGCTCCCTGTTTCTTCTGTAGCCAATGCCTCTTGTTTATGGAAGCAGTTCCAATTTATTTTCTATAAGGGAAAAAAAAACCCTAAAAACCTACTGCCTCGAAAGCGCTGCAAGTAACCACATTGTTCTCCCGCATTGTTTTCCCTATAAAAAAGGAATTCTTTGGAACCGCAGAGGCATTGAGTCGCCTCCACTCACTCTTTTTTAACCCCTCCCAGCTCTCAAATGGTGGCTTTCAAACAGTGACCTTTCCTTTCTGTGAAGGCCAGCTTGTTATTTTGGGTTGGATTTCCCTGCCGATTGTTCTGCGTTTCCTCCCGCGCTGCTCCGCGGTGAAGCTGCTGCCGCCATTCCCGCTCCCAGAGGGATAACCAGGGTGACCACCCTGTGCTCCTCACCCCAATCCTGCTGCTCTTGGGGGGCTGTGAGTAGCCATGGGGAGAGCCAGACCCCTGGCAGCCTTTCTCATCTTCACATGGATGGCCAAAACCCATCAACTTCTGATAACAGCCACAAATTATAAAATCCTGGCGACTGTGGCCATTAACCTCCTTGTACACGGGGTGTTCTAACCATCATTCAGAGGCTCAGAAATGCAACAGCAGCTTTCTAGAACTGCTCTCAAAGAGCTTCACCCATGGGTGTCATAGGAAGACACACATAGAAACCTGACCTTTCCTAGTGAAACAGCTGATCCACTTCTCTGCATGGCGATGAACACCTCGTTTATACTCTGTGAGGGTAATTATTTGCCATCCCTGTATATTCTCTTTCTTGTAACAAGTTTTTCCTTACTATTACAAACCTCTTGGAAGGACATGCAGAACCCATCCCTTTTCACTTGGTACCTCTGCAGGACCTGAACTAGTTCGGATCACAACAAAACACTGAACCCACAAGCAAAAAGCATGAGACACATGTAGGATTCAGGGTGAGCCTTGAAATCAGTCCAAACCCCTAATATAATCTTTAAACAAAATCTTGGCTACCTGAAGCAGAGAGGTGCAAAGTCCACCCACTCCAGGGTGTTTTTTGAGAAAGCCAAGTTAAGATGTAAAATGCAGATTCACTGTGTTGAAGAATCTCATCTCGATTTCTAGACGCTAACACTGAGCCCGGCAACAAGCCTTGTCAAAAATAAACTGGGACATCTCAAATATACTCAGCAGCAAAACATGTGCATCTTGATTCCTTGAGGACTGCTGCAGGCCCAGGAATCTGGAGCTCTGGGTAGACAGGCTTTGTTTTAGGAGCAACATGTTTTGCTGTATTCAGAAAAAAATATTCTCAGAAATTCCAGCTCACCAGGAGTCTGAAAGCTCCTCCTTTTGGTCTGATTTTGGGAGGTAACCCAAGCGAGAAGAGATGAGGTTTCTTGGTATCTTGTGAACTTGAAGTGCTGCTTTTCAGCCAAAGTCCATCTAGACCCTGCCCTCAACTTGCATGTACAAGGCACGGAGACAAGAAGTGGAGTTTTCTAAATACTCATTTGATTTTGAAGTTGCTTATATTTCAGAGTTCAAATTGAGGCAAATTCTATTGCTTCACCCAAAAGATTTGTAAAATTTCTCACTTCTGTTTCTTTCCCAGTAATAGTTTCCATCTGCCACTGGCTGCATGAAAAACCTCAATGTCAAAATGTTGAGAAATGCTTATCTATTTTTACCTCTATTTGGTAATTTTACAAACTTCAAGTAAAGGAGAAAAAATATGATTCTAATATAATCTTTTATCTTCTACTTATTTCACTGAGAGGTGTGATAGGGGGCTGAGATCCTGTGCTAGCCAAACTTTTAATGCACTACACTAACAATATAGGTAAAGCCTTAAGTAAATGGAAAAATAATAAAATAACTGGGAACAAAAAGGAGAAGATGACCCTCTGCTGAATCCCTCAACCTTGGCAAATATCTTCTGTGTTCAGAAAACAGAGTGTGAGACAGAAGGAAGGTGACAAAAAGGAGGAAAAACAACATCTGAAATTCCAAAATGTTTCCCGAAGACCAAAACAAGATGAAAATTTAAATTTAAGGGAAATATTTTGGTGCGCCAAATACTTTTTATACAGAAGTCTCTATTTTGCAGGATAAATGTTTAAGACACAAATGCTGGCCATCTGTAACTGCAGCAGTGAGCGAGGCAGCAAGATGGAAAAGGTGTCGTGGCAAATTGCCTCGCCTCCCTCTGGAGCGCCGCATTGCAATGAGCTGGCCCCGCTCCCAGAAGCAGCAATGCCATATCTGTGTTGTGAGAAATGCAAGGTGCTCAGGCCTGGGAAAAGACCCCTGCTTGTGTCCACACTGCCTGTTCCAGAACTGCTTCGATCCCACACTTCTCACTGCATCCAGAGTGAGACGTTTCCTCATCTCTATTTCTGCTTTTAGGCAAATCGCTTTTTTTTCCCTCCTTGGGAGTAATTTGGGCTACAAATACAGGAATGAATATGCTACCTAATAGGAAAAAGGGAAATAAATATGTATAAGTGGGTCTCCTGCTATTTGTGTGGGCCTGTGTGTGCCTGAGCACAGGCAAACACAAACACACACATATCTTATGCCTACAGAATATTTGTGTGCGTTCAGTGGCTCAGTTCCAGCGCAACTACAAACACCTGTGCTCATTATAGGAAAATGTGTGGTTCTTATTTTAAAACTCCCTGAAATCTCTAAAAACATAAAGGCACCTGCACACAAAACATCTCCCCTGAGCTCACTTTATCGAGCAGTGTTTATACTCGGAGTGTACGTGACACTGTTCACTTGAGACACCATTATCCAAAAGTCCTCCAAAGCTTATTCCAAACTATCAGAAAAAAAAAAAAAAGTATTAACATACTTCTTCAATCCTTCTTTTAACCAGTTCTCACCACATCTCCTCAGCCCTTCATCGATCCCTCTCCCTAGAACACTTCTATTCATCCCACTAATGAGAGGCACATTGATTTCTATCATTTCACCTTCCGCTGCCTTATTGATGCAATGCCTGTCCAGAGGGAAGACTGTCACCCTGCGGTGGCACTGACAGAGAAGCTCAGTCAGAGGACACTGATGCTCTGGGTTGCCAGGAAGTTGGGGCTGTTCTGATTTACACAAATCCGGTGTCTTTCACCTTAATGATGGGGACTTCTTGAGAGCTAAAGCTAAATTATTAAAGTGATCAGAGCTTTCCGGCAGCAGCGAGCTTGGTCTTTGTTTTAAAATGAATGGCTGTCTTCACAGAGGCAGAGATTATCTGCTAAGTGATTACATACCTACACACATGGCAAAAGATTAGCACCTTCCCTGCACCCCCTGTCAGTGTTATTCTTATGTGCCCAGCCGCCTCAGACACCAGCCGTGAGAAACACAGCTGCTGAACTGCAGGGAAAGTTAGGAAAGTGATGTGGGGGACACATCTTTCCAGCAGTTCAAAGACTGGTCAGACAGTTCTGCTTCTTTTGCTTGTCTCTCTCTCTTTTTTTTTTTTTTTTTCCCCCTCCCACATTTAAGCTTTAGTGTCTCTCTCTTTTCCCAGGGGTGCATGTTAAAGGAAGTTCAACCCATCATCAGGCTATATCCCATTTCCATGTTATTGCAGCCTTACTTGAAGAGATGATATATTTGATGGGTTTTAGCTAGGCTCTATCACTCCTAATTTCCCCCTTTTTTTTCCACTTTGCATTTATGATTCGTGATGGGCAAATCTCAAAAGATTAGAAACTTGGCTTGGATAAGCAACCCTGTGTCTGAAGCTTACATTTCTATTTTCAGCGATGGGGGTCACTGCAACAAGTGTATGAATTATCTGCCTCAGATCCATGGGATTTGGATGACCAAAGGCTTTGGCATACTTTAGGAGGAGGAATAAGCTGACGGCTGTGTTTCCAGCTAACACAGTTCCTTTGCCCCATAATTAAACAGACCAAGGGAGTCTATAGATTTTCAGTCGCATCAGGGGAAATGAGAGCTGAAAGCATCAGAGGATTGCTCAGCTTTGGAGCAGGACTCAGAGGCTGTATCCCATGCCAAGGCTTTATCCTTCAGGTGCTCTGGCCAGACAAGGGGCAGGGGTAGAGATGAACCCTGTGAGTGCTTGTACAGGTGATGTCCTTTCAGAAAATTAAATGTGTGCACTCCCCAAATGGACCAGGGACTGGAAGGCACCTACATTTTCCTCTGGGCTGCAGAGTGCACTCTTAGCTCACCCTCCCTGCAAGACTCTGTTATTGTCACTGTGAAAACCTTCACTGTGATTCTACACTAACATTTGGCACCACTTTAAAATCAACTTTCCATAGAGATAGATCAACTACAAAATTGGCCTTGACTGTATTTTCTCACTGAGAATGCAGACAGGAGATGAAAATCAAAGTTCAATCCTGTTGCCTGCTGTAGCAAAGCACAATACAATGCCTATCTGGGATGTAGCATCTCTCTTTATCTATTGTATGTCTGTGTCTGAGACAAGTATGCTCTTGCTCTGTTTCCAAACAGAAGAGCATTACAGAAAATACTTCTGATGAACAAAACAAATGCACCTACTTTTCCTGTAAGGTTTTACATCGGGTTTAAAAGAAATCTGGCTACAGACAACACGAGGGTCTGACTAAAACTGGGTGGAGGGTTGATGGAATTTTGCTTTCTCAAAAAAGTTCTCATCGGGGTGCTCTGAGGGTTATAAACAGGAGACAAAGCAGTTCACAAGATTTTTAGCTCAATCTGTGCAGACCTGACGAAGTCTAGCTGTAAGCATTTTGGGGCAGGAGCTGGGTAAATATTATTGATATTGACCACAGCTATCTAAAGTGGCAACACAAAGGAAATAATTTCTCCAGTGCTGGCAAAACAGGTGCTGAGCTCTTTGGAAGGTCTGGCCTGAGAAAGTGGTACAATGCAATTAAAAAAAAAAAAAAAAAAAAAAAAAAAAAAAAAAAAAAAAAAAAAAAAAAAAGTAAATGGTTTCCTCAAATGGGTGGTACGAGACTTGGGGAATGAATGTTTGTGGAGCACTCAGCCCCTGGTATGAAAAGGTGCTGTAAAAGTTCAAAGTATTATTGTTATGGCATACTTACTCAGCAAGGCAGGGAATATCAAAGGCTTTCTTCTCCCAGCTGGCTCGGCCTTATCTCAAGGAACCGTTGGTGGGTGGTGATTGCTCTCAGGGACTGGTGATGACAGAGCAGTGAAGGCACTCACTTTGCTTGCAGAGCTCCTCTGGGCACCCTCCTGGCCCTGCCAAGGCTCCAGTTCCTCCTTGGTGCTTTTTGGTGCACGCACACCCTGTTCCCAGAGAAAAGCTTGGAATGAAATCACAGAGCTCTGGCACCTGGCTAATGGAGGCACTCAGGCAAGGGCTTTCGACTGGTACATTGGGAAATAATTGATACAAATTGCTTCAGACATTCAAGGCTGCTGGTCCTCCTTCCCACAGGCTATTTTTAGGCCCAATTAGGCAGATGAAATGACACCAGAATTAATTTGGGTGCACTCAAATGTTTGGGCTTGCTTGTTTTTGTTGGCTTCTCTTTTTTTCCCCCCCCTTAATGCTTTTCTCTAGATACACGGCAAATTTATGAATTACAAGAAGCAGATAAAGGGATTTTTTTCTTTCTCCCTTTCTCTACTAAGTGATGTTCAAGCACTGAAAGACTAGCTCACTGCAAAACCACTTAGGGCTGATTGCTGGGGAATTTCCTCTCACCACCTTAAACCCAAAGCAAATATCAGAATATGAAATAACACATATTCTTGGCATCAGGCTGCACAAGAGCTCCTCCGGGTCTGTCACAAAGCAAAAGGCTAGCAACCCACCCATCAGAAAACAAAATACAATTAACTAATTCATTAGATAAATATTTTGGGTGGGGAGATATGAATTGGCTTATCTATATTATTGTTATCATTATTATTAGCTGCTGTTTGCTAAGGCTGAGTTTTTTCAAAGCCTTCTTTCACACTTAGGAGCCCAAATTCCCATGTTTAATCCCACCCTAAATTTTATGGTGATAGCTTTTGCAAGCTACTGGGGAACACAAGCAGGGAGGGAAGTCCAAGCTGGTGAGATAAAATTCATGGCTGTAATTACCAGAATTTGTGGACAAGTTGTTCCCATGCTGTTTGAACATAATTCATACATTTGGGCTAAGGGGAGATCCGTGAGTATTCTCCAGCAGAGCCCCAACCTGTGCAATGCTTTCCCAGAGAAGGAGCTACTCTAACTACCACAGAAAAGGCAAAACCTGGCTGCTGGCCTCCCTGGTTATTGCACTTTCACAAACCCTTTCAAAACCTGAAAGCTTCCCAGTCCTCTGGAACAGTCAAGCCATGAACAGCCCCAGGCTTGCAGCCATGAAGGTCTTTAATTAAAAGACCCTTTAATACATCAGCAGAAACAAGTGATTTTTTTCTGTTATTAGTACCTTTTACAGTATCACACATACCTCTCTCCTAATTTCTTTCTGAAGGCCACACATACACAATTTGGGGGCTTGAGTTCTTTTTCTCCCCTGTATCTCCTAAGCATGTCTCAGCACTAGGGTGGTTGGTGGCAGAGGAATAATTAACACTTCCCAATAATAAACTACAAATCTGGGGCAGAAAAACTTAAAAATATCATCAGCTTCTCAATACTGAACTGCTCCAAGATGCATTTATTTTAGACAATTCAGGCTGTAACCTTACCTCAGAATACTGAGTCATAAAAACTACTTACACGAACCAAAGCCCCAATCCGTCGAAAAAGTCCTTTTAAGTACTTCTAAGGGTAGTTTTTAAATCTAAAGTCTTCATAAGGTGCTTGCCCTATTTCCTCCCCTAAAAGGGTTTGTAGTTCCTGTGAATTCCTGCCTCATCACCCACTTCCCTGGCTCACATCTAATCACCACATTCACCTTTATAGCTCCACCTGTTCTTGGCAGTGAATATCACCATGGCATCTCTTTAAGCAATCCCAGCTGATGGTGCTGAGACCCAGTAACAGAAAGATCTTCAGTCTGACAAAAAACAACAGCAACAACAACAAAAGCCCACAAAAATGAAAAAAAAAAAAAAAAAACCCACCACAATACATGTTAATAATATATTTTCAAAGGCTTGCAGGAAACATTGGCAACTGGTCTCTACCAAGACAATGAGCCACGAGGAAAATACTGAGCTTCCAAAACAGCAAAAATGATACTCTCACAGGCAGAACATCAAGGGAGATTTGTTCTCTGCCCTTGTTTGTGGCACAGATAATGGATTCTTCAAATCCCTGTCTCTCAGCAGCTTCATAGCAGGATGTCCCTGCAAGGTCACCAAAAGCTGAATCTCACAGAGAAAAGTCACTTCTGCACAGTCTTTCAAGAAGTCTTTGTAAAAAGGGACGATACAGCAGAGAAGGGAAAGGAACATTGCTGTAAGTATCTGAAAGGGTCAAAATTAAAAGAAAGTTGGAGTTTATCTACAATAACATTGTGTTGACACTAGGTATTAATGCATGAAAAATTTCCTGACTTTTCTAATAGAAATTACTCCAAAGGAGTAAATGCTTTCATTCAGTCTCGTTTTGCCATGCCCATGAACATACCAGAGATGAAAGGTACCTGGCTGAATTTGGGTAAAAATAGATGGGATTTTGAAAAGCGGGAAGAAATGCCTGGGAAAAGTCACCTACATATGGTCTTAATCATGCCAGTGGATAACCCCCACATTACCCTTTAAAAGGTCATCTGATAAACATCAACATTGGGCTTTTCTCACAAACCCAACACCTAAAATTGCTTCGGGCTACTGTAATACGGCATGAGAAGTTAAATTAGAAGCATATATTTGGTAATAGCACCTCTGAGAGGGAGTCTTCAAAAGCCTGTGCCCCCATTAAAGGATTAGAAGTCCAGCACACATATCAGCAACTACTCTCCAAAGAGAGAGAGAAACAGAACAGGAGACAGAAATCAGCATTTTGTTCTGATTAGCTTCTTTGATTGATGTAATTTCTTAATTAGCTTTTTTTTTTTTTTTTTTAAAAAAGCCACATTGCTGCAAGGCTGCCACTGAGGGAAGTACTATAAAGAACACCACTATGAAGTAGAGCTTTCAAGCTCTCCCTTATCTCTTGTGGATCTGGTAGTGATCTTTCCAGAATATTTGGTGGTGAATACAGCAGTCTCCAAGCAGCTGGCAGTCTTGGGTTCAATTGTTTTCAGGGATACCCAAATATTCAAGTTACAGACTTGGAGGTAAAACCATTCAAGAATAAGAATGGGGTCATTAAATACTTCTGGAAATGTGTTGATTCTTTATGAAACAATGGAAGAGATATTAAAAAAAGAAGCAGGGATAATTAGAATCAGTGCATTCAAAAGCACTTCCTTGTTATTTGGACATTTTCCCTTCTGGAAGCAAATCCATTCAGTTTTCTCTGAGTGCCAACATTTGGAGGTTATCTGCCCCAAAGGCAAATAGATTGGATTGTCCAAGAAATAAGGATGAAGGCAAAGGGCACACCCTAAGGATTGAGGACTGGCTGAGAAATTGGAGAGTTTAAGGTAAAAGAAATTCTCTGTCTCAAGGTCACTGATGATTTTAGGGTGTCTTTAAATAGGGGACAACACTCCTAACCACAGTTTTTATACTTTTGGTGTTTTTCCCTTGTTCCTGACTCAAAGTTCAGGGCATCTCTCCCCTTTCCAAGTAGAGTCCTGAGTTATGTTATGGCATAACTGAGAAAGGATAGATAGAAATAGAATTTTTCTCTGATTTTGGCAGCCTCTTGCAGCCAGTCATAAAATTCTCTGCACATGAGTTTTCACGGAATTTCCTATTTATTTCGCCCCAAATTCATCTTTTCAGTTCACAAATCAGGAAACAAAACTTCCTCTGTGCTGGCTCTACAATTCTTTCCCAAGGACTGGTGATCAGGCTCTGCTCCTGTTACCAGATTTCAGGATTTGTTGGGGTACAGCCTTAATTTTGGAATCTGTTAGAGGTGAGCAAGGCATGACAGAAGCGGCTTTGCCTTCAAACAGACACAGTGGCTCTGAGCTCCTAAATTTTCTCTCTCTCAACTCCTGAGTTATCCTCATGGGTTTTCTCTCCTGGATTCATGAGAGCAATAGAGTAGCTCAATTAAATGTTCTCTCCCACTGAAGAGGAGACATTTCTGAGCCCATTTTTTCCCAGTATTTCTGTATTTAACAGGTCCCACCCCCATGGGCTCCTATCTTAAGAGCCTACAAGCAGGAGCAGGCTGCTGCAGCAGGAATCCAGAAGCTGGAGCTGTCAAACCCAGCCTTATTAGATACCAAAGGGGCTAATAAAAGCATGGGTGTTTGTTGTATTTCTGGCAGGGATGGTTGCTGAAAAGCCTGGAGAGAAGGATCCCCAGACACCTCAGCCCCCAAGTTCCGATGGATGTGTTTCTCGCTGATCAATGTCTCTGTCTTTGTGCCTGAGCTACTTCCCACTTCAGGCCTCTGACAGCTGGACAAAGCAGGGTTTGAGCCGTGCCTTGCTTTAAGTAAGTGTGGAGAGATGTTTTCAGTCTGACCTTGCCAAATCACACCCAGGCTTGGAGCGTTTGCTGAGGTCCAGGGGAGATTTTCCCACTGAACCGCAAGCGGCAAAAAAAGGATTCTATCCACAGCAATGTGATGGAGCCCTGAAGTGACAAGTGTTTGGGGAGATAGGAATCTACCTCATGGTCTGCAGAGCCTTTAGCTTCATAAAGCAGAATAAAATACTTATATATGTTGTTTTGGTGGTGGTGGAGATAGTTAAAAACTAATTATAAAGTATAATTTGACAAACAGAAGGAATATCTTTAACCACACAGTGGACGTGCTCATGATTCTCCTATGTTAAAGAGATAAGGTTTGGCAAGAGCAAATGTGGGCTTTGTTTGGATTTTTGTTCCTAAGTTCTCATATTTTCTTAAAGACCATCAGATAGTGAGATGTAGAAGCAGACACAGAGATATAACATGGTGCAGCAGTGAACAGAATATAATACCAGACAGCAAAAGCATATCTTTCACATTCAAACATTTTTTGTGCATTTTTCCTCTACTTTTTTCTCCTGTTCTTAAAACAATAAAAAACCCAATTCAAATAATGGCAGACTCCCTTTACCCAGGATTTCCATTCCATAGAACAATAGTTCTTCTCCCTCACTTGTCACCCTGCTCTCTATTTCTTCCCTCTAGTCAGAATTGTTGCTGTGCTAAATAATTATAATGTCACTGGCGTTTTCCTGGTCACTTTTTCCACCTAGGACTGTTTTTTTTTTTCATGTTTACTCATATTGCTCTGAGCATTTTTACTGCCCTGAGAAAATATTTCACATGAGTGTGTCACATGTTAACGATAAACACAGTGGCTGATTCCTTATAGAGTCAATAATGGGCCTTTTAAGACATCGCAGAGAATTTCTGTCCTGCTTTTAAATAGCAACTCAATTAATAATAATAATAATAATAATAATAATAATAATAATAATAATAATAATAATAATAATACCAATAATATAAATAATAAATAATAATATTCTCAGGCCTCTACCAAGTGTACCAACTCGTGTCAGAGATGGAGAGAGATTAAATCAGCACATTCATGTCCTCCTTTCTCCATAGGGGTAGAAAAGGTGTGACTTGCTCTTGAACCCTCTTTTCAGCTGGCCATAGCTCATATTTGTGACTAGAACAGGGCAAGCAGCCAGGCACCTTAGCTTGTACTGCTCAGTACCAGTCTGGCTCCACATTTCTGAATATCCTGGTAATGCTCAATCAGTCACGATGGCAAAGGGGAGCTTGGAATGAGTAAGAGAAAAATGAGATGTCAAATCTTGCATTTAGAGGATTTAGCAAAGCGTGTAAATAAGTTATGGCATTGATATGCTGACAGATTGCTCAGCCAGGGGACTGGAAATGGAAAATGAAAAAAAAGTGTATTGATTAAATAAATTAATTTTAAAATATAAAAGTGGTTTTAGTAGATTAATAGCCTCTTACACTGAATCCAAGTTTTTCTCCCCTAGGCAAAGCCTCAACTTATACATATGCTCAACTTCTCCACCTCAGCCAGTCAAGCCTTTTTGCTTTACACAGGGGGAAGCTGTGACCCTGATTTCAAGAACCACACCGTGTGCCAAAGGCCAGGAATCCCGGGTTATCCTACAGAAGTCAGTTCTCAGACTCCCTCCTGGCATATTGAACTGCAACATGTTCAAACAGAACAGTGCAAGGGAAAAGCCAAACCAACCCTTGCTGGTTGAGCACACCCATAAATGTGTTTGTACCAGCTCCTGTGAGCAGCCTTTCCCGGCACAATCCTCTGCTGGCTCCCAGAGAACTGGATTTTGTTCTGGGGAAAGAAACCCTCTGCCCCAGACAGGGTTTGTTTGCCAGATTTCTGTTAAGGGAGCAAGAACCAGCAGCCCTTTTTGGGACTTTTCTCTGCAGCAGCTAACTGAGACCGACGTTCAGTGGGTGGGATGTGCGCTCAGAAGATGCAGGTTCCACGTCCAGGCCTGCTGCTGACCTCCTGAACAACGTCAGACAGGTCATTTCATGCCTCTGTATAATGCACATCATGGTACTGAACTCCCTTTTGAGTGAAGTGCTTTGAATCTCGCTGGGAGAAAAAGCCCGTGACCCCCCAAATATTTCAGGAATAATGAACTGCAGGGACGTTAATACGTGAAATGTGTAACAAGAAGCCATTTAAAAGCTCAGTGCATGGCAAGTTAACAAAACATGGGTGAACTGGAGGCTCAATTCTTGTAATTATCTCTCTCATCTAATAAAATGGCTTTTTGAAGTCTGGACAAGTGAAAATGGGATTACTAATTGCATCTTGCCCATTTATGGATGGAAAGATTGATCACAAAAGCGAGGTGGGGGCTTTTCTTGCCCTTGACTGATTTCCTCTAAGTGGTCAGGGACATTAGTAGGATGTATTAGTGGGAATCACTCAGCAATACAAATTCTGTCTGAATCAGACAAGAAAAAAATTAGCCTTTTGCTCTTTCTGAGCTTGATCCTTTTGCACGTTCAGCTCCTTCAAACGTGGATCGGGTTGATCCTAAATCCACCATGCCATGCTTAACTCTGCAGCCACTTTTCCCACCGGATGGCTTAAGGCTTGGGAGTGGCTCTGTGTGCCTGCTCAAAGCTGAGGTGGGAGAGAAGCTGGCTGGTGTGGTGGGATTCTCCATGGCGTTGAGTTATCCCGATAAACACGCAAAGCCCGAGCGTTCTGCTCCGCGGCTTTGTGGGGGATTTGGCTGCGTGGAGGGTGGCTTTCAACGTGCTTTTACATGTGGTTTGGCCATGCTGAGGCTGTTTCACAGCTTGCTTTTACATGTGGTTTGGCTGCAGCCAGGCTGATTTACTGAGAGTCTTTACATGGAGCTTGGCTGTGTCGTACTGAGGTCTGCATGTTTGGGATTTTACTACTCCTGCGCTGAGACAGTGCCGGTCGTAACACTGGAGAGCAATTTAGATAAAGTCAGAAGTCAAACCCAGCCTGGCACTGCTCCCTGCAGCACCACAATAAAAATCCTCCAGCACTGAGATGCCCCAGCTTCCTCCACCACAACCAAAGCGCTGCTGATGGGCTCCTGGAGTCGAATGTTTTCTGTTTTAGATGCAGGGGATTAGAGGTAAATCCTTCCCTCCATTCCAGAGGTGGGATCCAAATGGCTTCCAGCCACATCAGCTGCTCCACCTTGGTGTGGGTTGATTGAATAGTCAATAATATGTTACATAAAGAATGCGAATTATTAAACCTTTTCATAACCAGCCATCTACAACCAATATTTCTCCAGGCAGTTTCAGCTGCATATATATTTTAAAGTGACAAAACTCCCAGAAATCATTATTCCCGACCCACACAAAACACCCTGGCAAACTTTAATGAGTGGCTCCTTTCGCAACATTTGTCCACAGATTGGCCCTTTACAAAGTGTAATAACTTTTGTCTGTGTAATATATACCAAGTTAATTCCTTTCAGAGAAATAGGATTATTCACTAATTTTTCAGTCTTGCTCTTCTCTCCCCTGTACATCTCTGGTTTTCATTGCCTGGATCAAAATTCTCATTACCTGCAATTCTCTTGTTTTATGTTTCCAATGCAAGATGGAATAAAAACCTTCCAGGTTTCCTATCACACAGCTGCCAGTACTGTTCTCATTTTGATTTTCCTTCCTTTTATGTGCAGCAACTTAGATTTACATGTACATAGATTTGACATCAATTGTCTCATAACTTGTCTTTACTTTTGCCTGTCAGGTCTCAAAGGAGATAAAGCTGGGAAGGAAAGCAAAGGGGGAATTACTGCTATAGTGAATTCACTTCCAAGAATCCACCTAGAGAGACAGATATAATTTCCAGATGCTATTGCAGGACTTAGCAACTTAACAGGGCATTAGGTGTCACTTAAAACTTTTAATCTCATACCAGGGACTGAGCTGCAAAAAGAGTCCAACAAGAAGAATGCTGTAATAAAGTAGAGCAAGTGCTACCCAATGAGCAAGATTTCTAGAAACAAACATGCTCAGCAGATGAATTAGAAAAGGCAGAACAAGTCCTTTCACCTTTGCTCAGTTCTTGAAGCAGTAATCTGAGTGAGTCATCAGAAGAAGCAAATATTTTCTCAGTGAAAATGCGAAGGAAACACCCCAGCCATTAATGCTTTGACACAGAGAGAGCATTTGATATTAAAAATTTTTAAATGCTTGTCAGTATTCACTTTTTGTAAATTCTGCCTTTTGGTGAAAATGTTCTGCATCCAATCCCACTGCTGTCACCTGGATGAGAGCAGCATCTTCCAAGGAAGTTGTGTGACTGAGCTCAGCATCGTCTGCATATCACTGTATTTTACACTTTGTATTTTCCCTCAGCTCAGAAAGCTTGGTAGTACCTCCCTTTCCTGAGTTCAGAGAGGATTTGCAGAATTTCCTCTCTCAGGATAGAAGAAAGGTGAAAATAAGTTTAGAGGAGCATCTTGCTTTGTTGTTGTTTGCCTGGGTTTACTTTGGTTTTAAGGTGAGCTTTAGTAGGTTTCCTTTTTTTAAAAAACTTTTTTTTCTGAATTCTATGAAATAAAGTTTTTGATTATCTAAATACATCTCTTTTGGTTTCAGAACTGAGTTTGGTTTTTTTTTTTTTTTCTGTTAGCATTTATAGAACAATTTACAATTTCAGGTCAGTTTCCATAAACAGATACAAAAATTCATAAGAGAAAGTATTTTCATTGAAATTATGACATGCTTTTAGTAGAAGAGATGCACTTTAGATAATTTTCCTTTCCAAATTTTTTTTTTTTTGGTTTGGTAGAGTTCATGACTTGTCGTGCAATGAGGGGGCACTGGAATTTAAGAGCTTTAACCACGTTTCATTTATCTTTGTGATCATGCTGTAAACAGCCCACATGGAGACACCAGGGTCATCGCATGGACTCGTAAAACACAGCGAGTAACACTGCAGAGGAAACCTGCACAGTCCTCTCAGACCAAATTCCTGCTTAAGCCTCTGAAGATAAGAGTCAAATTAAGCTGTTCCTTCTGCTAAAAAAATGGCACCACTGGAGGCAGAAAGGCTCAGTATTCCCTGGGGGCTCCAGCTATGAGTTAATGCTTTTCAAACCCTTCCACGTGTTGGCTGAAATGAACCCAGGGTTTCCTCACCACTGTTCTCGTATCAGTTTTAATCAGAGTCCAGCAGCTGAAGTACAAGGATTTGTTTTGGAATTAATATGTTGCATCTATTTGATGTGAAATTTTTACTGCCACTTGTTTATTGGCTCCTCAGGAGATGAATTTGGAAGTTAAGGGAGTTCAAAATCAAGAGTTACAGAGTTCTCTCCCAAAAAACTAGAACTTCTCATTGTCTCCCAGCTAAGAAAAGATAGAAGCCCCTTTAATTAAGAAAAGTTATGACTTTTCCCTCAAGAACATCATTCCCATCTACACTCACAGGAAAAGTGCTGGCAGCAAGCTGGGGATACAGCAGAAGGGCTGCCTCAAACAGAAGCAAAGTTTCTTCAGTTTTTCACCTTTTGTGGGTTCTGGTCTTTTCCCTGTAGATTTTCAGAGATAATGAATGAAAAACTGGCCCCTTGTCCTCAGAAGGGACACGACCTCAGCTGCACTGACCAACACCCGGCACCTGCAGGCTCCCACGGGGCAGAGGACACTTCCAAAGCCAGTAGGACAGGACCATATCCATGGTAGGTCTATCCCAATGTTTCTGTCCCTGTTAGCACCAGGCAGCAGGAGGATGGGCTGAGCATGGACAGGGATATTGCTTTACAAAAGCCCTGCAGGTACAAAGCACCAACAGCTTTTCCCTTGGGAAGTTCATGCTGAGCTTTCCTCTCCCAAGGCTGGTTCCTATCATTCCCAGTGACCTGTGCTGGAGCAGCAGATTTTGGGACAGAGACAAGTGGAGCTGCCTGAATTATTTCTTTGAATTATTTTTTAAAAATGATTCCTTCTGCCAGCCTTCCCTCCCATCCTAAGAGCACCTGTGGAGTCACGGTGGCAGCTGTTGGGAATGCTGCACACATCCATGGCAAACATTCCTGCTGAGGGCAGAAACTGGCAGCTGTGCAAGGAGGGATTGGCAGGTTGGCCTGTTTCCTGCACCTCACTGAACTGCTCAGGCTGCCCTCAGACACGGAGATGCTTCCAGACACCTCAAGGGAAAGAAAGACAAAGAAAGTTCTGAGAATATCGTAATGAAGAATACTACTGTTCTGCTTTTACTAGAAATTCCCTTTTTTCCTCTTTTCCTTTTGCAAACAGACTAAAGGGTAGCTGGATGACAACTGGAAAACTGCCTCTTCCATTTAGGTGTGCCAGGAAAGATCTCAGGCTGGGATCAGGACTCTGCCATTCAGTATCTTCACTAGCAAAGGGAACAAGGGTACCACAGGCAATGCTGAATTTTCAACAAGGAAAGGAAAAAAAGAAGATGAGAATGAAGAGCAAATTCAACCTTGGGAGAATGAACATCCCTAATCCCTGAGAGAAATAAATGAGGATAATGCCTTTTCCATGCACTGCTGG
Source organism: Brachypodius melanocephalos (assembly GCA_013398615.1). Lineage (NCBI taxonomy): Eukaryota > Metazoa > Chordata > Aves > Passeriformes > Pycnonotidae > Brachypodius > Brachypodius melanocephalos. The sequence goes on along the minus strand of VZSR01000001.1, from coordinate 4,040,679 downwards.
GAGAGACATGGGCTGAGTACGGCATTTCTCCAGCAGCCACTGCTCCACAAATAACAAACCCCACCCAGTCAGGATGAGCCATTCTTGGAAACTTGCCAGAGGCACAAAAAGATTGTATTTTCCTCTCCTTCTACCCAGTCAACCCTCCTGCTGGACACAGCAGCTCTGCACACCCACATACAAACACATATTGCTGCATGCAATGGAATGTGTCACTGGATTCAAATACCCAAACACCCACAGCATCAGAAGAGCAGCTCAGCATGAACTGGTGTTTGGCACTGACCACTTAAAATCCTATAAGGATACAGAATCCTGGGAGCTCAGGAAAAGAAAAAAAAAAGGTGCCATGTCAGTAGATGAACTCAAACTTTAAGAGCTTTTCCTATTATTTTTCTACTCATTAATGACTCTTGATTAAATCTGTATAGAAATTACTTATTTCCTCAGTGCTAAACTCTGCATGGGACCCTGCTGTCAATAGAGGACTTGGAAGAAATTTGTCCTCCCTCACTGTTCCTCTGCCTACAGAACTTGAATTTGGTCCCAAGGCTAATTCTTGTGTTGAAAAGCAGTTCTTCACATTTCTCAGCATTGTTTGAGGGTGAAGAAGGCATTGAGAAGGGATGCCCCTGTCTTCAGGGTGAGGTTCCTAAATTATAACCAGAAGAAGAAAGGCTTTGCCATGAGTAATGAAATAGAGAAAGAAATCGAGGTGGGGGACCCAATTTCTGGAGATTCCATAATAATAATTTAATTTATAATAATTATTATTCCATAATAATAATTTATTCATTACTGGTGATAACACTGAAGGTGTTTGTAGATGTGAATTTTCACTAATATTTCTAAAAACTTTTCACCATCCTTATTTTGATTGTATTGAAGAAAGAGGGATGCAGGAAGCACAGAGCTGTAAGTACTGAGTATGATCCAAGAAGTTACATGCATAAATGCAAAAAAAAAATCCTCTGGAGAGAATTACAGGCTTTGGCCTTTCCCCTGCTACTTCTGGCCTCATGGGCACTATAAATTAGCAGTTAATGGAATTGTTACGGCGGCACCTGGAGAACATGCAGTGTGCTACTGGAGAGAATTTCTAAATGAAATTGTGTACTGTGGTTCCATAACCAAAGAAATTTCACAGGCTCCAGGCCCTCCTGTAATGCACAAGAAAATCCCACTGACTGAATCTGCTTGCAAACCAGCCTGTTTCTGGAACTGGGATATTATTTAGCTGAGCAATTACAGAATGACATTAATATTAGAGTTCCACAGATAAAAAATCAACTAGAATAAAATACTTTGTTAGTGGCATTTTCCTCCTTCTCTAGGTTTTCTTTTTTCCTATGATTTTTAACAGCAGTCAGTATTCGTTATATTTTCATCAGCACTTAAGCCTCGGTGCTGAAATCTGAACAGGCAACAATCCACAGAGAGAAAACCCCACACATGCAGAAACACTGGGGCTTGCCTAACCCAGCTGGAAAACTCCTGAGGCAAAGGAAAGAGGGAGTCTAGGTGAAAAAAAACTGTCTGTGGCAGTATATCCCATTGGAAAATTCAGGTTTCACGTCTGCCTGGGCTGGCCTATAGATAAAACAATAAAAACAATTCAACAGATTGCCATCCTAGTCTTACCCAGCTGCTTGTGTTAGAAATTTAGCAGCGTTAACAGAGAGTTTTTTGGACTGCTGAGGAAAACATCTTTCCCATGACTTACTCTGGTGCACTCCTAAATAAGAACTCTGAACACAGCCCATGTTTGAGGCAAAGAGAAAAAATGAAAGTGCTTTAAATCAAAGCATAGGATTACTGTGCTTTGATTTAAAATCCATATGCAGATGGATTTTTAATTTGGGAAAGCCCTAGACAAGGTGCAACATGACCCTCCACAAAATTGTTCCTAGCCCTTGGTGGTGAGCTCCTGATTACGATGGTTCCCATGTTGCATCCAATTTCAGTGCAATTTTCAGTGTGGCCTTCCAACAAAAATCATCATCTCAGCATCTTATCCTGAAATACATCTTAATAAATCACAGCCAGCATTGAGACTGAAGGGGGGAAGGGAAAACTTTTCACCAAGTTGTAACCAGTAGCCTTGAAAATGAAACATTCCTGCTAAAGTCCCACTAATTTTTCTCCTGTGAGTAGGCTACACTGAGTCTTGCAGGTAAGGGAGTCATTGCTTCAATTGGATTAAACAGTTGCATCCAATTTGATTTAAATTCTGAAGAGCTGAAGAAAACAGCTTTTTTTTTTTTTTCATTAGCCTTACAAGCAGATTTCTCAGTTGGATATCCTACATTCGTTGCTCCTCAACCACTTAGTCCAAATATATCATCCCTTACTCCAAATTAGATTTTATTTAAATCATTTATCAATTTAATTAATAATTGGTTGATAATTGTCCACATAATTTCTATATGGAGACAGTCAACTCTCTTCTGAAATGCTTTAGGCTTTACCATAGCCTTGAAGGATTTGGGATTTTTCCCCCCCTCACAAGAAGCATGAGTAGTTTTTCTGTCATTGTGGAAGTGAATGAATGCACAAAGGTTTAAAAATGTCCTCTTTTGGCCCTTGAGTGGTTTAGCAATGCAACTTTTGAACACTATAATGCAAGATTTGAGACTACTCTTAATTTTGGGCCCATTAGTTTTATGGGGACTTGCTTCTAGTTGGCCAAACCAGATGGATTTGGGTCAGGAAACCTTAGGAAAAGCCAAAGCCTGCATTCACAGAAAAGTGAAAGGAACACCTTTTTCTCTTTCCCACTTCACTTTACAACCTCCTTTCGATTCATATACAGAAGTGGATCAGTTATATATTCTTTTGTCTTTAGATTCATATGCAGAAATGTATCAGTTATATATTCTTTTGTCTTTAGATTCATATACAGAAGTGGATCAGTTATATATTCTTTTGTCTTGCCAAAATCTGTAAGCAGAAGTCTCCCGTGTGTGTAAATATCTCATCTTTTAAGATATACTATTCATCATTTCCAGGAGGCAAAGAAAGGAAAAGAAAAAGGTTGCTTTTCACAAGCAAGGACAGGAAGACATAAAATTAATTGCCAATGCTAAGTAGAAGTGAGTCCCCATAAATATGATGGGCCCAACCTTAGGGGAAGGTCTCAATTCTTGCACTATAGGGTTAAAAGGTTGCATTGATAAGCAACTCCAAATATAAGTAGGTAGGAGGTAAATGACAAAAATAATCCACGGAATTTTTAGTTCCTGGGCCAGGATAGAGTCCAGGTTGTCAAGAAGATTCATGATGCACCCCAGCCTGGGTGTTACAAGCCCAAACTGGGTCTATTCACTTGGATCCAGAGCCAGCAGTAGAGGCCAGGACATGCAGGTGGCCTGTTCTGATGGTAATATTTTCCCCACTGCTGCCACATTAACAATCTGTTCTTGAGTCAGAGAGAAATATCCCACCCTCCCTGACCCATCCAGTGTTCTGGACAGAATTGTCCTTGGCATGTTCCTTGCTGCCCACCCTCCCTGATTTCCTCTGTGCTATAGTGTGGAATTCTCAAGAATCCTGTGAAATTAAGGCAAAGACTCAATGGGAGACAATTTTGCTGACTATACTGAGCTTTTATAGCATAAGAAACAACTCAAGTTAATGTTTTTTTTTTCTTTCTCCCTCCCTGGACATGAGCCACTCCAGAGCTTATATCTGAATATTTGGTTCTCATGTATATTTATTTACTTAGGAGTGGCATTCCTATTTTTACTGCTTTGAGTTTTTAATTTTCTTGTTAGCAGCATTAACAAGGTTCAAGGCATATAAAGTGAGCCGTGGCATTTAAAAAATGTTGGCCTAATGTAACACCAGCCTTTTTTTTATATACGTGTTCAATGGCAAACTCCTACTGACAGGCAGAATGCATTTCTATGTCTGGGCGAGTTTATAGATGGTGTTCCCACCTCTGGGCCACAAGGTCACAAATTTGTTTCTGATTCTATTAAAGAAACACTCAACAATGGCAAGTTTGTGTGCTTCTTTCCTTTTTTCCCCCCTTTTTTAATGAGGGGGGACTGTTTTATAAGATCCACAATCTTAAAGATACTCCAAGGAATCTCTGTTGACTGCTGGGCTTTTCACCCCTGTGCCCTGACCAAATAAAACTGACTGCAGATTTGAGAAGCTTTGTCTGTTAGGAGCTAGGTGAGACAGATTTTGGAGAAATCTTGCATGACTAAAGAAAAGAACAGGCATTGTCCTTGCCGTCTATCCACGTGTCTACCCTGGTTTCAGAGGGGTTTCGTGGGATTTGCCTCTGCAGCAAAAGGATGTGCAGGAATTACTGATTCACAGCAATTCACCTGTTGTCTGCTCCTCTTTCCCTCAGCAGATCTCTGTGTGACCCTGAGCACCCAAAGGCTTTGCTGCCTGGCCCTGCACACGTGTGGGATGGAGGGAACAGCATCCCTCCCTCTCTGCCTTCACCCCTGCAAGGTTTTAGAGGCAAGGCAGCGAGAGATCAATAAAAGCCTTTGCACCACACACATTAACAAGGATATTTGCTGATATTACTCACGGCAAGGACAAGCAGAGAGATGAATCAGAGGTGGCTGCTGTGCCCTAGGAAACACCAGCCCTGTTTTTTTCCTTGGAGTTAGTTTAGGAATGCTCTCCTCCGCGCCGTGTGGTGCAGCTTCCTCAGCAATAAGCGTTTACTGCCTCACACCCAGCCTCATTTAACAGGAGAGGAGGCACAATCCAGCCTGGCCTCAGCCATGAAATAAATCCCTTCATGCTGGAACACACCCTCTGGGGCTCTGTGGCTACAAACACACACAGCCTTGGCTTGGGGAATGAGCAGAAAGATTGAGCTGATGGGGTGAAATTAGGAGCATGGGAGAGAGGGAGAGAATGCTGGCGAGTTTGGAGGAGGGAGGACAAACTCAAATGTCTGCTGAAAGTATTCCAGCATCATCCATTACTGTCCAGAAGGCAGTCACAAAAAAAGCAGAAGGGCAAGCAGCACAGCCCTGTGGGATGCTTTGGCTAGTTGTGGTTAGGAGGATCAAGGCTGGGTATCACATGCCTCCACTGAAGGGAGATGCCCTGGAAAAAAAAAACAAGGAGCAGGAATTTCTAGGCTAGGGAAAAGGCTGATTGTGTTGAAACTGAGCACAGAAAAGAGGATTTGCCTGTGGTGGCTGCCTGGAGGACTTTTAGCTACATGAGAGGAGTCCAGGTCTATTCTTTCTCTAATTTCCTTATGCCCCCAAGGAAGATTTTGCTGGAAATTTGCTTCCATTTATGGGAGGACCAGAAGAATGAGAGCCAGACTGTGAGTGAGAATCTGGCAATCAGAAAGAGGGTTCAAAGGAGAGGAAACTGCTCAAGCAGGATGTGAAAGTGCTATTCTGCACTGAAAATTGACCCCTGCAAGTGACGGGCTGCCACTGCTGGTCATTGCACGTGGGTATTTCTGCAAAGTGACAGCTCAGGAAACCCTCTGCAGCCTGGCTCCAGTAAGCTGGCTTTGCTCTCTGAAAATTATCATCACCACAGATTCCTGTGGCCCAGTGAACTCCTAACTGATATTTTGTGCAGCATCACCTACTAAGTTTTCTTTGGCTCTGGAGAAAGCTGCAATCTTATTAAGTTTTAAAAGAATCCTGATAGAAATTCCCTTAAAATAAAGATGTGTAGGTAGGGAGCAGGTATCTCCCACAAGGCACAGGCAGTTCTCCACTAGAGCAAACAATCTACTTCAGTTCCTGTTATCTCTATTAATCTGGTTATTGTTACAAACCACTTGGACAGTTTACAGCATCAATTCTGTGAGAAAAGCAGAAGTGGGTTTAATGTGTTTGTGTTTTGGTCAGAAAAGAATCCAAAATAGCCAAGGTGGCCTGTCCATGAGAGATGGGATTAATAAGCAAGCAATGATCAATTGCTTTGCCCCACATTTAGGCTTTCTACTGAAATAATTAAATAATACAGATATTTTGATTGCTCCACAAACACTGGTGAAATGGATTGAAGGTAATGAAGAGCCTGTGATTTTTTGGGGGTTTTGTTGGCATCATGACACTGAGAAGGAAGCTGATCACAGTTTTCTATGTAGAAAAATAGCAGATATTTACCTTTCATGTTTATCCCCACCTACAAGAGATCATTTTCCACAAACACTCTGTACCATTAGGCATGTATAACAAAAATGTCCTGCATATGTGAGCCCAGTGCTAAAACAGCAGAGTACAGTGACAAACACTGCTGCTCATTAGTCCCAGCAGCATCCCCTTCAAAGCACAGTTTATGTGACACTGCTGGAAGACTGGGGGCTTGCTTCTGGGAAGGAAGGAGGAGCACCAGGGCTGCTCTGCACATCTGCTTTGGGTTGGCTCCATCAGCACACACTGCAAACCCCTCAGAAGTGGCTGCTCTGCAGCACAGTAGCAGACCTGGAGTGTGCCCTGGAGTAGATCCTCGAGGGGTATAAATCAAAGGAACTGCCCTGCAATCAGCCCAGCTGCTGCTCTTTGTGTCACCTCTGCTGTGGGACCACCAAGGACCCCAATCACGCTCCAATGCCTTCTCAGAGACAGCCACAAACATTCCACATACACCCAGCCCTTCCAGCAGCTACCCCCTGTGCTCTCAGGGATTCTCTCCCTTCCTTTCCTCTGCCTTTTCTTCCCTCTCTTCTTCCCCCAAAACTGGCATCACTGAGCATTTTGGCCAGGAGAGCAATTCTCCAAACTGAAAACATGAAAGCATATCTCTGGTGAGATCTCATCCCAACCCTCCGAGTCTGTTGACTTGGAAAGTGAATAACTAATAAGGCAGCATGCCATTGTTTTCTGTTTATGATAATGGAAATAAATTGTTGGCTCCAACTCAGGCACTGATTGTTCCTTTGATATCACTGCCAGGAAGCAAAATAAAATGGATTTTTAAAAGTCACCTTTCACAGAGAGAGTGCCACAGGCATTTGAAAGATGAGCCTTTTTCCATGTCAAAGGCTCTACCAGAAGTGCCAAATACATGAGAGGAAAAATCCAAATCCTTCACTACTAAAAAAAAACACCAACAAAAACAAGAGCACAAGAGATAATGTGAGAGCAGGATTGCCTGGGCAGCAGGATGCCCTGGGTGGGCTGGCACACCACAGATGCCCTGAGAGCGCTCACGAAGGAGCAGCAGAGCAGCCTCCACGGTGAAGAACACCTCCTGAAGGATATAGAACAAATCCCTTGCATTCTCCTCCCCAATAAAAAAAGCACAGGTGGGCTGGATGAATCACTCTGTCTGCCTGGCACCTCTTAAACTAAGAGACTTCAGGAGCCACAAAGGCAGGGGGTGCTTTGCCCCAGGACTTGAACCACTCATAAATCTTTCTTGTGTGTTTCTGTCATGGTTTAGGGGTTTTTTTAAGCTACATGAAGTAGCAATTTCATTGCACCTCCAACCCTTCACAGCATTTTCGTGCCCCATGGAATTTTAGGGGCAGGCTTTCAGCTGTTTGAATTTTTCTCAGGATGCTGCCACTCCTACCCAACATGTCAGGCATTGGCAGCACTGTGACACACACAGGGAGGGGGTTCCTCCTCAGAGGTTGGAGCTGGATGCAGATCTGACATGATCAGAGCACGGCGGTGTTTGGTTTTCATGACGTGCTGCAGTTTGATTTGGCTCGGAGCAGAGGATGGAGCAGAGAGCCAGATTCAGATCTCAGGCCAAACGTGGATATTTTGTGTTTCAGCTACCAAACTTCATCACGGTTTGGCAAAGTTGTGTTCTCACCTGCTCACGCCGTGTGGAGAGCACCTGTGATCTTGCTGGTGCTGTGGGAAGCTCCCAGCAGGAAAGCCAGGCTAGGAGAGCCTGCTCTGGCTGGCCCTGGCTGCTGCAGGTGGACTAGGAGTGCAGAGACTCTGGAACACGCTCAGAGGAAAAGCTGTGGTGCAGAGGGCAGCTTTGTGCCTTTCCTTGGTGCCACAATTCTCTGAACCTTTTGATTTCCAGCGCTGGGACTCAGACCCACAACAGCAGCAGCACGACCTGAGAGCAGATCAGGAGAAATGAGAACTGTATCACTTTCTACAAAAACCTGCTTCTAAAATAATCCCCCACAGTGCCTCCAGCCAGCATTCTTGGATGTCACTTTTGGAAGAACATCTTAGAAGACCCTTTTGTCCAAAGCTCAAACCAACACCACAACTTAAATGGCAAAAGATCTGTGTGACAAACAGCATGCCCTGCTAAATATTCAGGCTGTTTGACACAGATTTTAGGCCCATGCTTGGCTCAAAGTGCAGCCTTATTCTGCAAAGCAATTGAGCAAATGATTACCTTCAAGGCTGTAGCTGTGTCCCACAGAAAGGGGCAATTTAATTGGGACTTTATGAAGTGCTTATGACATAGGTGCTGTTTTGAATGGAAAGGTTCGAAGGGCTCCCACCAAAAGTGCCCTGGAATAATGTAAAAACTTTCGATTGGCTTCAGCAAATATTCAGCCAGGTCCTAATTTTTTTATACTTATTACTAGCTTATAACAGGATACTTAGAAAGAAAAAGGAAAGACCCCTTTTTCCTCCAGATAACACCATCTACTCTATTTCTGAAAATTAAGGGTGTGATTACTGACCCATAAGTACTTTATGATCACACTTTAGTTTGAACTTTTATGAGTGTATGTAGGTTTACTAACTCTAGCACTGCCCAGTAATTTATTTCCCAGGTGGGCTGCGAAAGTCATCTGGAAGAAGGAAAAAGTGTATTCTAAGGGTTTGCAGTGCAAAGGGATGATTGTGCTAGCTGGATTTGTGCATGGATGTTTTTGGAAACAGTTTTCAGAGGAGAGGTAAAGTCTTCTAATAAAATCAAACATTTTCCTTTAACCTAGAAGCAGTGCTTCAAATTCTTGTGTATTTCATTGAAAGATTGATGATTGCTATCTGCTGCTCTTTTGAGGACAGAAACTGGGTTCAAAGGCAATCCCAAAATTCAGACCCTAAAAGCTGCAGTGACAGAAGCGTGAAGAACCTCTGAATGTCTTTGCAACCCTGTCACCCTTCTTTTCCCAGAAGACAACCAACCTCAGGGGCTTTGCACAAACTTTCCTGCTCTGAACAGCGTGACCCACAGTCGTGATACCCCCAAGGGCAGCATAAAACTTTCAGGTGCCCAAAGGCAGCTTCTCTGTGCTCAGTGGCTGCCCCTTTGCAGGTGAGAAAAGCTGAGTCAATGATGCTCACCTGAGGCAGCTGCAGATGCTGTGGCACCCTGCAGGTGGACTCTTCAGTGCTGTTTGAATCCCAGAGCACCGTGGTTTGGCTGGCAGTAGCTGGCACACCTGTAAATCACTGGGTGAACATCGATCTGCCTTGGCTGAAGAGAAAGAAATTAAACATCAGACCTGAAAATGCAGTTGGCATCGAAGTCCTGGCACACAAACTATTAGTGATATTTACAGGTCCCTGGAGATCAAGGAAGTATTACACTGTGCCATGAAAACCCAACATTAAATTAAATTTCTGCTTCTGCAGCTGATGCAGCCTCTACTCATTCCACCCAGGAAGTTCCTGGGAATACTTCAATGCAAGGAAAAATCTACTTTGTTCTCTTAAAAATCTCTCTTTGGCAATATCTATGAGACTTCAGGGAAGTGATTCCCAAGGAATCACCTCCTGGACACAGCACAGATCAGATTGCTGCCACACTCACGCTAAAGTTATCTTGGTTTAACTTTAAAGCAGCACCTCCCTGAGGACTCCTCAATTCTGGAACGAGCGATGTGTTTCTGCGTTCTGTGAGAGCCTGGATTATTTTTAATCTTCTGGACATGTTACAAAGATCAATTTATGGTCTCACAGAGACGGTAAGGACGAGGGTTTGTGGGCAGACAGAATGGGAGTTGGCTGTTGTTGATTAGCAAATATTAGTATTTCTGATTTTTTGAGGCACCTTTGACTTCCTTGCACTGCTTGCTTCATTTCAGAGAAAAAAAGTGGTGAGAACTGGCCCAGATGCATGGACTGCAACGCAGCCATGTTCTCTTAGCCCAGCAGAGAGCTTGATCAACGTACTACAAGCTGTGCAAGTCCTCACAGCTCTGGACAGGTGCTGTGCACTAAAAAAATACAGAAGGTAATAACAGCAAAGCTTTCTTTTACTCTCTCTGTCACCATTTTATGTATACTATAATGAATTACGCCAATGACTTTGTTCCCAAATTACTTGAACATGGAAGAGCGTCTTGCTTGTAATTTTGAGACACACAGCTTGATGGCATTTCCAATGTTATGCAAGGCTTCCAATGAAAATAGCAAGGACAGAGTTTGAGCAAAACTACAATGTGTGCTTCCCATAGTATTCAGCAATGTACATTTTTAAATTCTCCATTCATGTTGCAGACCCAGCAGTTCAAACATTTATCACAGAATACAGCACAGACACACACACTGAATCTGTACACATTTCAGAAGCCATAAAAAACAGTGAGCAGAGTTTTTTCCAGTTCTACTTAAATCTCGTTTGGACCTTACTTAGCAAAATGCAATTCCTGACACTTAAAGGGACCCCAGTACAATTGTTCCCTTAATTTTGGCAGATGAAAAGCAAGAAACACAGAGTTTTGTGTAATTTCCAACCAAAAGAGTCAAATGGCCTGGGTTTGCCCAAAGTTTCCCAAACACTTCTGCAAGAAAGCATGGCAGGGCACTTTTACAAAATGCTGATGGTAATGTCCAGAGTTCCACACTCCTGAATTTAAAGCTTTGTCACGTTTGGTTTTTTAAAAAACTTCCACCATGATTGTTTTCATATCCTTGTAAACACAGCCAGAACTTTTAAGATCGGATCACCTTTCAGGAATTACAACAAAGAATTTTAACTTTTGAAGTAGAGAAAGGGCTTTTTCTTTGGGAAGCGTCATTCCTGAAAGCGCCATTCACCAGCGTTCCTTCCTGCCAAGTCCTAAGGGACCAGTCACAGGAAGGGCTGAGATGAGGTGACCTGTACAGGTGGCTCCCAGGGCAGCTCCCTTGGTTGCCATTTCAAACCACACAGGTCCCCTCCAGTTCTTGGAAAAGCCTCAGTGACAAAGAGACATTTGGGAGAGTGGCACATCACCAGGCTATGCTCGAATTTCCGTGGAAATTTACTCAAGTTCTCCAGCTCTGCCTTGCCTGTTTCTGTCCCCATGGAGATGCCCAAAGTCCGGGGTGGTGGGACAAGGCTGTGCCCTGCTTGTCCTGTGAACCAGGCACTGGGAGCAGGAGGGGTGGCAGCTTCACTTCCAAAGCTTGCTCCTGATCTGAGCCATGAACCAGAATGGAAATGCTCCTGGAGGTGCACCCTGAGTGGGAAGAGCTGCTACAAATACAAAACAGATGCTAAAGGCTTGAGAAATGCATACAAAGAATCAAAGTGACACTTTCAAAACCAGGGTCAGAAGCAGGAGCCAAACCAGGATTTGCTCACTTCCTCACCATTGTGTTATCTAGACTGCTGCTCCTTGAATTTAATCTTAAATCTTGAAAATTCATTGCCTTCCCTGGACATCTTTTATGCCATGGTTAGCACTCTGTAATGTTAAAGGTTTGACTATTGAAATAAACATCCCAGTTATAGACAGTTATCAGACATCAGTGAAATGGTGAAGCTCCTATTCCCTGAACACCTGTAAAGCTTTCATTTTCCCTCTCCATCAAAACCAAGATGTCCTCCTCTTCCCCTCCCCCTGATACTTCTCTTCCTAAGGCCCATGGGGCTTTCTTGGCCTGTCTTAGCATCAAATCAGAAGGCAGATGGATTTTCAATATGAGCTTTATGGTTAGTAGTACCCCCTTCTCACTAAAATACTGCAGATTTCTGTGGTAATTCTACTTCCAACATTGTCAAAAGTATGCAAAAGCCAGGCTTGTTACATGTGAACACAATTTAAAGGGATAAAAATCCAGAAGGGAACTATTTTTTTTTTTTTTTATGAAGACAGAGTTTTACTGAGATGTGCTATGGTCCAGAATTGTAACCTCCTATAAACTTGTGAGTCTTCTCTTGTGGAGGTCAGTACGTTCTTCAGACACCAAAAACAACAGCCCTTACTCTCTTACCCTATGTCTGAGAGCTCAAATATTGCCAGTGGCATTTTAATTTCCTCAATAAGAGCTCTGACAAGAGCACTCAGAGGCTTTGACTTCAGCTTGTCCCAGAGACCTTCCTTGAAATGATTTTTTACACGTTTCACAGACTGGGCATTTCAAGCATCTGTGGCTGCACCAAAGAGGTGCAGACTTCAGTTCATCTAACCAGGGTGAAAAACTCACTGCCCCAAGCTGACACAGCACCTCAGAACCTTGTTGGTCACTTTCAGAAGGATCATTCTTCCCCCAGAGCATCAGGAAAATAATCATTGCTTCAGAGTCTAGAGATGATGGCTGGAGCCTACCCAAAATTAGACCTTGTAGCCACTTCATGCACATGCCATGTTTGCAGCAGCTGTGCTCGTGCTCTTCTTGCATGGGGGTCCCTTTTCCTTGGCCTCATCTGGGGACAGCCCTGCTCCTGCTGCTCCCTGGCAGCAAGGCTCAGGCACATCCTTGAGAAAAGCTGTTTTGGATTCTGGCTGAAAAAACAATCCTTCTGCCTTCAGTGCTGGCAGTGGTGCTGCTCTCCATTGCTCCGTGTGCATGAGCTGCAGGGATGACAGCTCTGTAATTTTCTTATAAAGCAAACACGCTTCGTTTTACCCCTGACAGCAGGCAATCCAGGGCCAGCAAATTACTGGCAAATGCCTCCTATATTCATCTCTTCAAGTGTTTTGGCTTTTCTTTGCTTTTAATTTGCCTGGAGGCAGACATTTGAGATAACAGCTGTTATGGTGATATTATCAGTCAATCTGCGTGTCAGAGAACGCCAGGAAAATGCCTGTGGAGAGGACCTTTGGGTTTCTGGTTTTAACTGCTCTGGGGCTAATCCACTCCGTTGTCAACGCTCAAAACATGAGAACAGAACACAATGGGACTGGTTTCTACCCTCTGATTCTGAAGAAATGCCTTTTCCTGCTGATGGAGCACGGGTTCTCTTCCTGCTCATTGACGATCTAGAGCAGTCCTTTGGCAGACCATGCCACATTTTTTCCTTGCTTCAGAACACATTTGCCATCAGCAACATCCCTCTGATTCTCTGGTGATTTACTTGATGTACAATAACTGGGGACATCCTAAGAAACCCTCCTAAAAGGGATATTCACCCTCCCATGGAAGACCCCGCATGGCTTTCTTCAGTTATAATGTTTGCTGGGGAGGAAAGTTTCTTTTCTTCCTGAGGTGGAGGGCTCAGTGTCAAGATCATCAACAAATAGGTCTGGAACTCCCTCTGACAAAGCTGAGCCACCTGCAAGAGGGCCAAAAAGATTTATTGGCTCTTCAGAGAAGATGCCATGGCGCCACCAGGAAGGTGTTGGCTTGGGAATTATTGCTTTGCATTTTTTGGTTTTTTTTTTCCCGCTGAAATACAAGATGACAACCCAAAACTTTGTAGCTTTGGAAACAAACTGGGATGTGCTCCTATTTGGTGTCTTAATGACAATAAGCCAGTTTTTCCTGTTAGTTTGATGAAACCCAACATGCTTTGCACTAGATGAACTTATTCATTATGCTTTGATTGAAAACGATTTGTATCTGAAGATCTTAAACTACCTTACTGACATCAAACCTGTGGGAAGATAAGTGGTTACACCTATGACATGACCATGATTCCAAAGGAGCAATGGAACACAGGCATTTTGTGTGTCTGCAGTCCCAAAGGAATGGAAAATAAATATTTCTGCTTGCATTTTTAACTGCTTTTGAATTTCCCAATATCTCTTAATTATGTGGTAACAGCAAAGATTCTTCTTTTCCATTTCCTTAACATTATAAAAAAGCTGTTTTGCTGGAAAATAAGAGCCCATTTCTAGTCTGCACCCCAAATCTCCTGACCAACCACGGGCAAAATATTCAGACTATTATGATCTGTTTCCTCACTTGGAAAATGAGGAGATATCCTAAAAATAGGGTTGACCATTCCAGTGTCCAGTGACAGAGCTCACACAGACACCTGTGCAGTAGAAGAAACGCACGTGAAAGAGAAAGGTGGCTTGGAGGGCAAGCCTTGGACAGAGATCACAAAGGTTCCATCGAAGCAGACTCCTATCAAGTAAATCTTGAGGGTTTTTTTCCCAAAGGTAGCTTTCTCAGCTTTGAAACACCTGTTCCCAAGTATCAGCAGTTCATTAAAAGAAGCTGGCATTTTTGTGGGCTTGGAAGATGCACAAAGTAGGTGTGTGAAATTTATTTTCACCCGTGGCACTCAGGTGCAGCAGTTTGGAAAAGTGTTAAATGACTGCACAGGAGAGCATACTTCATGCTCCAAAAATTTTCAGAGAGCTCAAAGAAAGCATTAGCAGCCTTTCTTTTTGGGTCTTCCAGAGGCAAGAAGAACGTGCTGCCTGCTCAAACGTGGTGGAACCAAAGCAGGTAATCTGTACAGCAGCAATTTACAGAGCACTGCTTTGCCTACGTGCTTTCATCACTGCTGATGTGGTAACACAAAGGATTTGTTCAGCACAGGGGAACTCCTTCCAAATGTCTCCAGGCTTTTGGGAAATCTGAGTTTCTGGAATTGAAGTCTCACAGCGAGTAAGCTTTGAGGGATGGGGATGCAGTTGTGAATTTCCTGTATCACTGTGGCAGGACTGTTGGGGCTAAATAAACTGGCTGAAAAAAAAAAAAGAGTTTTCTTTCGTTTCTAGGGAGCTTGACCCCAGGAGCAAAAAAAATTGTATTTCTTCTGAAAATCTTGGTAGAGGTTTTGTCCATGTGCATTATCACACAGATGGACTCCCAAGAGGGGAGGGATACAATTTCCTGCTGTGCATCAAAGACTGACTGTGGCTGAAAACAGAGGCTAGTCTTAAAGAACTGACACCTGATGAAAGCATCACACTCTTAGAGGTGAGCTGCCAGAAACAAAGGTGAGAAGGAATTCGAGGTTTCATGACTTTAAAGCTACTGGTTGTTATTTATGGTTTCATTTGGATACTTTCTCTCTGGTATTATAGTATCAAATACCCTTCAAGCAGTCTTCCACTAAGATGTGGTTTGCTGGATAACAGACAGCGCCTTTCTCTGGACTCATCACCTGGAATTGAGAAAAAAGGACTGTGCAAATCTGCAGCATGGAAAAATGTAAAAGACAAACAAGGAAATGTCAATTAAGATTTATAAGATAATACGTGGAGTAACTGGCTTGGCAGCCAGGCATTTCCTTTAGCATCTTTTGTGTAATTCACTTCTGTGAGATAAATACAGCCATGGAAGGTAAGAACAGATGGTCAATGAAACAGAAATTTTCATAGAAAAGGTCTCTTTCATACTTTTGGAATTTTTTTTTAATCAACAGTGACCTATCCTTTGCTAGGTTCAATGACAGACAACTATCCCACATCCAGGAGTTGGAATGGGAATTCAAACACCCAAGAAGGTTCTTGGACACATACAAGTAGTCTTTGTTGGTGACACCCGTGATCCTCCTGAGGTGTTTCGGCTCTAGAGGAAGGAAGATGGGTCTTACAGAAGGGAATCTGGGAATGATTCTAACTGCCTGGAGAGGAAAGATCCCTCCTCCAGAAAATAATTAAGAGTTCCAAATGTAATCACCTTCGGACAAAATATGGAAACAAGTCTGAGGGAAGAAACAAAAACAAGGTGTCTCCCGCACCTCCTTTCCCAGACAGCATCCCTCATCACCCGTGATTACTTTCCCCTCTCAGCTCTAATCATTTCTTTCAGCACAATGGCACCACTCACGATGGAGCTGGGAAAAAACCCATCCTAACCCAGCCCACGAGCTGTTGGTTTGAAGCCCTGAGGCAAGGAAGCCGTGGATCCGGGGCTCCCAGGTCTCCTACTTGGCTCACTGTGGGATAACTACATGAGAAAAAAAAAAAAAAAGCTGCCCGTCAGGAGGGCTGGCCAGGAGCCTTGCAGGGAGGCATAGCCCTGTGTTGGAAGGCAAATGTGATGGGAATTCAGGTGTCTGAATTCCCGTATGAGAAGAGGAACCTCCCGTTTCTCGCCTATCTGATCTGTGACGTGTGCACATTGTAGGGAGGGAGTGGGAAAAGTACATTTTAAAGGATAAGCAGCTGGATGCCACTCTTCTCATGCTCGGAATTAGAATGAAGCACTCTTATCTGCTCCAAACTGTGCTAAGAAACACGGTAGATTTTAAATAAGCTAGTTAGCTCCTTTTTCCCCTTTCAATAATTGATTTTTAAGCCAGGGCATTTTTCTGCCTGATGGGTGTAGCTGTACTCTTGTTCACAGACGCAAGTGAGTACAGGGCTACAGGTTAAAGAAATAAACCTGTGAGGCTCTAGGAGGCTGAAAGGGAGACGTGCAGAAAATGGATAGCATTAACTAAGCCCTCTCACTATTAGGATGGTAGCCAGAGAAGATTTTGGCCAAGAGAAATAAAGGGCTCACCACTCAATTAAGTCATGGAGCCAGACATGATACAGCTTTGTTCTGGGAACCTGAGTGAGGGCCTGGAAGACAAGAGCAGACTACTGCTGCCCTAGAGAGATCACCATCCCTCCCTGGGGAACACCAAAGAGCTTTGACATGGGCCAGTGTCTCAAAGATTGAGAGCATTCCTGTAGGGCAGGCTGTCAAACTCCTCTTTGCAGATGCGCTGGGTCTCATTTGGGTCCCTTTTTAGCTCTGCCCAGGTCTGGTGTGCTGGCTGTGCACTGCACTGCTCAGAGAGAGCTTCGAGGGCTTGTTGGGTTAGCAGGGTACCCTTGTAGTGTCACTGAGCTGGTCTTGGGAGCAGAGCCCATGGGAGAAGGGACAAGCAAACTCTGGGTACTTTCTATCCTTTGGAATTCAGTCTGGTTGTCTTTTTTTTATTGACCAGAGGAATAGTGAGGCTTCAGGGAGAGCTCAGAGGGAAAAGAGGATGTGTGTTGGAGTGGTCTGCCAGCATGGGATGGGCCCTGCTGCCTCATCCTGTGCTCCAAGGAGGTTGGCTGGCTGGCACAAGGACTGGGACATTTCCCTGCTGCTCCTTTTGCTGCAAGAAATTCACATCACCTCTAAGCACATGTTTTTCTTGCCAGAGACTGTGTCATCCTCTCTTGCTTCATCCAAACCAGCCCATTATTCCTCAGTTCCTCACTCTGAGGGCTTTGTCTGCAGTGAATGACCCACTGCTTGTTTTTGTGGAGCACTGCAGGCAAGAGGGCCAAGGATACCTCGATGTTTACACACCAGGATGCAATGGCCTCGTGCTGCCTGCAGATGTATCCACATCACTGCAAGCCCAAGGACAGATCTTGGTGATGAGTGAGTGGTGTTTCTGAGCTCTTGCTATTTGTGCACACGCTTCCAAACTGAGCTAAACTTGTCACAAGCCGCTGAGGAGAGGCAAATCAGCCTGGCATGCAAGTCCTGCTCTGCTCCCCCTGTTCTGGCTGTTTATTCTGTGTCAGGCAGGAACACCACTGGCAGCGCTTTGGAGCAAAATCCATTATCTAGCAAAAACACTGGATGCACGAGGCTTGTGAACAGTCACCTGCAAAGATCCACTCACACCAGTGGGATGATGGTTTCCTGGAATGGATCTGCCAGGCTGATCCTGTAATATGCTACCAAGTGACTTCATATTGACCTCCACGGTAAGAATACACAGATATTTGAACACCAAGGGGGACAATGTGGCATTTTAAGCAATTTCTTTCCTCTGAAAGTATTTAATTTGTGTGAGGGGTAAAAATCAGCACTTAACTGGAGCATATGTCTGAGGCAGGCATGATAGAGAAACTACGCAATGCATATATTTTAATTTTAAACAAATCCATGCTATAATTTGGGATCAGGTGGGATTCTGCAGCTGGGAGAAAAGGACAAAGGGAGGCCATTAGTTATATTTTTAATAAATCAATTTGTTAATTAGGGATCAGGTGGGATTTTCCAGCACGAGACAGAGGACAAAGAAAGCTCATTAGTTGTGTTTTAAATACATTGATGTTTTAGTTGGTGTGGGGGTTCTCCTGGAAACACAACACCAAATTGAAAATATACCAAAACACATCACTGGAGAACATGCCTGATAAAAAACAAGAAAATTTCCCTACTTACTTAGGGCATCTATATTTTCTAGGCACTCTGTAGTACAAAACAAACGTGGTCAGGCTGGAAAAGTTCAAGGAAACAAAGAGAGAAGACCTGTAGTATATTCAAGGAAATAAAGAGGAAAGGTCATTTCAGATTTGCGGGACTCACCAGAGCTGGGAAATTGATTTCAAAACATTGCAGTGTTCAGAGCCACCAGACCTGTCTGAAGATCTGGTGCCTTGTCCTTTACCTGGCCCTGCCACAGGAAGGTGTCAGCCACAAGTGGAATGGGCTCTGCCAGATTCTCTGCAGCAATAAAGTTCACTGGGCACTGAGCTCATCTCCCCTGTGGCACATCCAGATGTGGACAGCGTTGGATTGGTGCAACACCTGAAAGCAAAACATCATCCAAGTAAGGCAGGCAGCAAGGAAGGAAGAAAAGAAGGTTAAAAAGGATGGTATTCAAATGACAAAATTGGATAACATTCAGCCTACTTACTCTTTGATGCTGCAAGGGAGGAGAGGAAATCAAAGCCATCGGGACATATTAAGGAATGCCAAACACTACAGGAAGCAAAAAGTTTCATCATAATCAGTGTCCACTTGTTCCCTCCTGTGATGCACACTTAAAAGGAGCTTTGGAGGCAGCTTTGCTTCTGCAGATTTTCTTCTTGTCTTGTTTCAGTTCTGTCCTCCCTGCACTGCGCACAGGCAGTGTTGTTTACTGCTGGTGGAAAATAACACGTCCTGCAAGGTTCATGATTTCCTGAGGATGCATCTTCTCTTTCTGCCTGCACAAGAAGATGCACACGAGAATTATCTCCTAGGAAGACAACTGTGTCACCGCCACATCTGCCTGTGGCTAAAAGATGTGCAGGACTTGCTGTGGATTTAAAAACCACCTCATTTCAAAGGCCATAAGATCAAAAGTTCAGATTTTGTTGGGAATTGCCAAAGTGCTGCCCCAGCAGGGTCCTCATCTGCGATACCCACGAGTCGTGAGCGGCTTAATCCATGGTGCTGTTTCAACAGACATACAAAACCAGAGACCCAGTCAGCTGCAGCAAGACATAATAAAGATACTGAGTTTGCACACAATCCTCAAAAATTTCCTCAAAGGCTCTTCAGTTTATTTTCTCACCTCAGAGTAAGGCAGAGCTTTAACAAAATGACTGCCAAAGGCGTGATTCAGCCCTGAGCTTAGACGGGCTGTTGTGACGGATAGCGGATACTGTTTCCACAAAGAAACAGCGCCTCGAGTTTTAATCAGCTATGTAAACTAATAGAACCTCACTCAAAATAGTTTTGGCCCTTCCTTTGTGAGCAGATTCTCCACAGCCAGTAGAAAAACACATCCTACACATGGCTCACAATGCTGCTCTTCTTCTGAGGGAAGAGTCGCGCCGAGTACGAGCACAGCAGCACCTTCAGGGCTTCAAAAGTCAGCAGCCAGATTGAGGCTCTGCTGAAAGCTGACCCATAAGACAAAGGGCAGTTTTATTTTCCAGATTTTTCAATAAAAAACTTTAAAGTCATTTTAAGTCTCAAGAATGCAAATAAAGAGCTGGAGATTAATATTTCAAGACCTTTTTTTTTTTTCCCCTTGAAGCAGTAACTTAAAGAGCACTTTATTTCTTCAGCTGGAGAGCCAGAATTTGTTTCCCAGTAATTATTTTTAAAGAAAAAAACTTTGTGACTTATTTAAAAATAATTTTCTGTACATAATCTTAAAAAAAAAAAAAATAAAAAAAGAGGAAAACTGTGTCCTTGGCCATCAAGACAAGGCCATTTTCTTGAAAGTTGTGACCAAGATTTAACAAATGTGAGCAGTCCTGTTGTTCCTAGTCAGCCACATTAGCTTGCTCTCCTCCTCCAGGGGAAGTACTGCATCCCTGGAAATGGCAGACACAGAACTGCAGTTGCAATTCAGAAGAACATCAGTCAGCGAGACACTCAAGTACGTACTTGAGTGCTATTAGCATAATTGGGACACGAGTGTGTGATTGAAGTTAAGTATGATTAAAGTTAAATTTCTTTAAGATAAATGGATTAATGCAGATGTTTAGGTAATTTTGAGCAATAAGGACAGCAAGTTCAAGCAATTTGTCCAAATTTGTGAGTGATTTTTACAGGAAACCACCATTTCTAAACTTACAAGTCCCAATCTCAACCCCATAAATGCCTGAAAACTTGTTAATCCACTTGTGCCAGCCTCAACGTTGCCTATTTTCTGCATATTTCCATGATGGCTTTGGAAACCTCATCAAGGAAACAGCAGGGCTCCTTAGGCTCAGCTTGAGGAGGGGACTGGGGTGAATGAGCCAAAGCTTCATTACTAAGAAGTTTGTCAAGGCAATTTCTGGACAGGAGCAAGCTGAGACATCGAAGGTGTGTGCCTGGCTCCTCAGTAAAGTCAGAGGAGAATCAGGGGTTGAACCTTTGTGCCTCTTATCCTGTGTACACAGAATCCAGTGCTGGCTGTAGGCTGCCAGGAGCTCCCACAACAACAAGCCAACCCTCAGAGCAAAGCCCAACCCACCACGGTCCTGTTCATGGATTCACAAGGACTTCTTCCTCTTCTTTGCAGTCTGCGATTAGAATTTGAAAATCAAAGCCATTAACCTCCAAAATACTGAAATTACAGCAATGAGCAAATGATGGGTCTCACTCCCTTCAGAATCCATCAGAGGCAAACACAGCCTGGGCTCCAGCCCAGCTTTATCCAAGTTTTCCACTTGATATCCACTTTGGTGATGTGAAGCTCTGCTGGATGGCTTCAAATTTGCCTTCAGACTGTTGCTAATTGTTCTCCTTTATTCTTTCTGCAGAGTTAGCAGAGACACACTGGCAGTGTGCTGGCAGTGGAAGCTGCTGCTTTGGGAAGGGTTCTGATTAAAATATACATTGCTTTGATCAGTGGCTTCCCTGTAGTGTAAGATAAACACCATCAGCAGTTTTGGTTGATGTTCATTCCTGAGGCACATGCTGTGAAGTTACTGCACTACATTATAAGTAAGTTTAAAAGGAAATCATCATAGCCAGCTAGGACTTGGAATTATCCTGAGTCTAGAAATCTTAAAATCTAAACCAAATCAAACCAGCCCTGCCTCTCCCCCTCTGTCAAGTAGGGTCTTCCACAAGTGGCGAGTCCAAGAGATCAGGGCTGAGAATTTTTATAGCTGGGCATTTATATCAGAGCAGGAGGGGTACTTTCTTTGTTATTAATTTAATGTTTTATGTCTTTTCATTCAGCGCCAAAAATCTCACAGGTTTACACTTCCCTTCGAATGGTGAAGCTTGTTTGAATCTCCCAGCTGGAGCCTGGAGGAGCTGTCTGAATTGCAGCAATGGTCTTTATGTCAAGATTTTAAATGCTACTTTTCCCTCTTTTTTTTTTTTCTTTTCTTTTTCTTTTTGCCTTTTTTTTTTGTGAATCCAAAGTGATGTCTATTACAGAAAACTACTATTAGCACATACAGCCTTCATGGAAATTGTTTATTTACTGTACCACAGTTTTGTACGCAAAATTTATGATTTGGAATTTGTTTAAAATTTTCTACTGCTTGAGGCCTGCATTTCTAGGGAAGGGAAGGCAAAAAAATTACATGATTAAATATGGTAGAAGAATGGAGAGCAGCTTAATGATGCTACTTAGAAGCTCATAAAAGAAGCACAGGCATAAAAGGAAAATGTAGAGTTATACTCTGGTTTTTAAAATGGAACTTTTAATGACATTTTATTATTTCCTAGGAGAAGGGCAATTTCTCTGCTTGGGGTAGGAACCAGCCCATCTTTCCTTTTTCCATCCCCAGGACTGGGCCAGATCTTCAGTAAATACAAAAAGGTTGAGTACCCCAAAGCTGATGAAGCTGCCCCAAATGAGATCCAGGTGATGGATTCTCCCACTCCCTGCTAAAGTGGGGGCAGTGGGTGGGGGCTGCTGTTGAGCGTGGCCCAGTGGCACCAACACCTCTGTGCACCTCTGTGCGCCCCTGCTCTGTCCATTCCAGGCCCTTTTGTAATAAACATGCCATAAAACTCCTTTACAAGCCAGGTCTCACTCTGCTCTCCAGCTTTTTCTCATTAAGGGCATTGCTGCTTCAAGGAAGTTCAAGCTGCAGCACATTTCACATCTGCATTCCTTGACATGTTTTGAAATTATTTTAAAACAACTGGGGGAGGAGGACCAGGTTTGGGAAGGAGGGGAGGGGGCTGAGTGCTTCAAAGAGAAAGTAGATCAACGTGCGAGCCCAAAATTACATAACTAGCCCCACCAAGGAAATAAATTAATTTGTTTCCCAATGGCTTATTTATATAACCCTTTAATTATAGCCAACTGTATCGCCAGTATTATACCATGGGAAAATGTCAAACTGTTAAGCAACCTGCCACTCCGCCCTCCCCAGACCGACAGCACAATCATTAAGCAACAACTACATGCTGGGACATCACCTTCCCTTTTGTCTTTCAGAGGTATAGTTCAATAACGTGGCTATGAAAATGTGACCTCAAACCTAACTCCTGTTCTAGGGCTTTTGTGTGCTCCTAAACTCTATCTCCCCACTGGGTCGTAAAGACGGGACAACACTTGACCTGCTTGCAGCACAAAAAGGGACATTGTTCAAAAACTTGCTATTTTCCCCCTCTGCCCGTGAGTCATAATCAGCCACTGAGTCCTGTTAACTGCGGGTGCTGCTCAGCCTGTGCTGGCTCCTCAAATGTGGTAAGTTTAGGTGGCTCTGTTGACTTCAATTAAAGCATTTCTAATTGTTCCTAATTCCGCAGGCACCAGCTGAGTCCCTGGCTTTTGCCCTACAAAGAGCCAGTGTGTTAAAGCTGCTCTCTGCAGCTCTCGGAGCCTAATGAGCGCCACCCATTAGGAGTCATTAGAGCCGCCCACGGTGCCAAACAGCATCCCAGCAGTCACAGGGGAGATTGTGCAGGTGAGAAATGGCAGGATTTTCTCAAGTTGAAATATTCCAAGATGTTGTCTCAGTCCACTGAAACAGACCGCTTCAGAAGATGAAACGAAAATATTTCTAACAAAAGTAATCCTGGCGATTGGAGATGAAGCTGGCTGTGGAAGTGAGACATTGCTATCCCTTCAACCATGGGGCTGGAAGAAAGGTTTTGTTATAAAGGATGGGAGTTCTTCCTAATGATTTATGTTTGGATTGTCTTTCAGTACTCACATTAGTGGAATCTTTCAGATATCGTGATCTCCTCAGGGAAGGGGTGAGCCTTGGTGGCTTAGTAGCACTGTAATATGAATGGCATTATTTAGGGACAAAGAGAACTCATTTAATGCTGGATTTACCTACAGAGATTCATATTAATGCCCCGTTTATGACCAAATTAGAACAGATTAGCGGGGAGGCTTTGGACCCTCCATCAGTCAGACTCTATCCATCAAGCTGGTTATCCCAAAGACAGGCATCATTCCCACCATGAGTCAATAGGTTCAGTGCAAGGACTGTGCCAGGTGTTTTGGGAAAGCCTTCTTTGATTTAGAAGATTCTTTCCAGGCTCTATATTCAAGAATGAAGGATACTCTGTTCAAAGTTCAAAAAGAGCTAAACAGAAAGCGCATGCAGGAATTACCCAAAAGAAACAGCCTCAATTAACTCGCTAAATAATCCTTTCTTTGTATTAATATTTAATTTAAAGATGGTATGAAGTGAGTTTTAGGAAACCACCCCTGCACAGAGAGATGAAGCAATGCTCTAACTCAGTCTTCTCCACCCTTTGTAGGAGCATTTTGCCAGCCATGGCTGCAATGCCTGAGAATGGCCTTCAGACCAAGTTTTGTGTTAAAAACAGATCAAAAGAAAATTGGTCATGTCCTTCAAAAGGCAGGTCCTTTCTCACAGAGCTGCAACAATGAAACAAGGCTTCGAGTGAGGAACACCTTCTCTAATTCTATATAAATGTTTTGGCTCGCAGTCTCTGCTTTTCAGATGGGAAGAGCAGGTTACCCAGTTCAAGGGAGCTTAATTATTTCAATAGCATTTCTGAGCTAAGAGTGGGGAAAAAAATGAGGATTTCAAGAAAAAGTGGAGGTTTTGTATTAAGCAAAAACTAAAATGTTGAGCCTCAGGCTAGCTGCTAATATACCAGAGCCATTTTATCTCAGGGTTTTATTCTGAGAGAAGAGAGATAGAAGATTACTGTAAAATCTTAGCTATGGCTGCAATAAATAAATAAATACATTTCCAGCCCTCACGGTGGTAGAATAATGCCATCAGATGTGAGCAGTGTGTATCAACCCCAAATGCCTGAAAACGAGAAAGAATAACAAGACAGCAACATTCTTGACCAGAATGCTGTAATTCTGTGATTTCTCATCCAGACCTTATTAAGGCTTGCAACAGTGAGATCTATATGGACCCCGAAGTCTCTTGCTGATACTCAGATTATATCCTTACACAAAACACAACAACTGTGCTGAGATGCAAAGGATAAGATTGGTCTGGAGGAAGAAGGAACTGGTCGAAATCCAAAAGCCAGTATCCTGAATCTTTACAAAATTTAGTTAATATATGTTGATATATTTTTCTCACAAAATATCCTTTCCTGATTTTGGCTGGAGATAGGAAAGTAGTTTGACAAAGACTGTTTCCATGTTGTGTTTAGCTCAGCAGAAGCCAAGACCTACAAGGAATCTCTAGGGAAAACAGCCTTTCTTCCTTTCACTCGTTGGTTGTCAATCTTCTCCATGGTTCCCTGATGATTCTGCATGGACTTAGCAACATAAAATCTTCCACTGTACTTCAAAGTCTTATTTGAAAGCAAATGTTCTCATTCAGAAATGCAAGACCAGAAAGCTGAAGCTCTCCAAGCCTCCCAGGTTAGCCTAGACTCAGCTGGCTGGAGCTCTGCAGCTCTGGGAGCTGGACTTTAATGGGAACATCCTACTGGAGAGCCCTGGTCTGCATTACCTTTTATTTCTGCACTGTGACTCAATTGCTTCTTTGCATCTTGCAATAGCCAGAACTGAGTGGGAGCTGTGAGCAGACAACTGGCAGGCAGATGGGGCTTCCAATAATCTGCTCTTCTTTTGGGAAATGTAAGGAAAAATATCAGGTAGCAAAAAAAAAAAAAAATTATCGCCTGGAAATAAGGATATGATCTGGAACTGATTGCCATTCTCCCTAATACTCCTCAGCAGAACAAAACATCTGTGGGCTGGATTGCTGTAGACAGCTGGTTCTGGAGAAAGGCTGGAATTCACCCCACCAAGATATATCCTTCTCCAGTGGGAATAATACCACCACAAAACACATCAAACCAGAATGGTTCTTGCAACTGTTTGCAGCTCAGGAAATCAATGTGCTGCACTGCTATTTGTAACCAATATAATTTTATCTCTCTCTCTGTGCCCACTTTCTGGTAAAGCAGCATAGTCACATTGCTGACAGTGTGTGCAAATGGGGATTTATGGTCCTCTGTGCTATGGCTAATGAAGTTAACAGAGAAAAAGAAAACCAAAATCAAATTCTGTATTATAATTATTTGAGTTATGCAGCTGCACAAATGATTTTAAAAAAAGACTAAAAAAAAAAGCCCTAAACTTTTTTAACAAGAAAAAAATTTGAATCATGTTGACTGAAAAGTATACAGTTAAATTCTGCTAGAAGAACTTTTTCAGTGGAGAAAAGCCAAAATTAGATTAGATCATTGTAGACAAAATTTACTAATAAAAAGATTTTTTTCAGTTTCCAGTGAAAATTTTGGCATTTTCAGTTACCTAATGATTTTTTTTTTTTTTAAAAGAGTACTCAAGGAGCACAGGATCTTTCCTGTGAACACCCATGTTCAGCTGAGAGGTCCATTTTCTGACCATAGCAAATGTTGACAAATAATTTTGACCAGCCTAGGACACT
Organism: Brachypodius melanocephalos; assembly: GCA_013398615.1. Taxonomy (NCBI): domain Eukaryota; kingdom Metazoa; phylum Chordata; class Aves; order Passeriformes; family Pycnonotidae; genus Brachypodius; species Brachypodius melanocephalos. Next base: position 4,014,662 of record VZSR01000001.1, on the reverse strand, counting down.
TTGGCACCACAGGTATAAAAAATGAGGCACCACTGGCAGCTCTTATTCCCTGTGTGGCTTCTTCCTGTAACCCAGACTCCAAAGGGAGAGTCCATCAGGAGCTGGTGGGATGTGTACTTGCATTTGACGAGGCCGTCCTTGGTGCAGCATTTGCTAAAGTACGGAATTTTGGAGTTTTTCCCCCTGAATCCTCATTGATCCCATAGCAGAAGTGTTTATGCTGACAGCCTGTTCTTCCCAGCTGAGGATCTGGCCTTATTTCAGCCTCCTTGACTTATTTTTTTGGCGTGTTCCTGCAAGCGGGTTGGGGCCGTGCCAGGGCGCGGGTGAACGGAACGGCATTCCTGGGCTCTTAGTAGCGTTGACCATTGTCTTGATGTGAATGCACAAAACCCTTCAAAGGCAGAAAGGTGACTCCCTGTCATGTGCAACTCTCCTTGGAGTCCTTTCAAGGCAGAGATGATCAGCATAGTCTGTCCCTGAGCCCAGGACACGCCGCTGTCTCCCGTGAACGGGCAGCGGAGATTATTGTGGTGAGTAGTAACAGTAGATGAGGTGCTATCTTCCCCTTTAAATTGAGCCATTCAATTTGTCATGAATGGCTGAGTATTCCTTGCTGGCATCTGGGACTTGGATTTCAGCACTGGGAATAGAGTGAATAGGATCAATGATGAAGCTGAAGTACAAAAAGAAGGAGCAAAAAAGGGCAAAGGACTAAAACCGATAGAGACAAGCAATTACAAGGTGTATTAATGTACACTGGCTAGGCTGGAAAGAGGGAAGAACTTATTGTTATTCTAGGGGATTTTTTTTCCACGGAAGATAAAGGGATTGGGAAGTGAATATTTGTTATTTGGGCAAAGCCGTGGCTGCAAAGAATAAAGAGACCTTTTAGAACAAGGCAGCTGCCTCTGAGCCTGGAGCGTGGTACTTGATACTCCAATCTCCTCTCCTAGTGCTTTTGGGGCAGCTTTTGAGAGCTGCAAGGAGGGCATTCAGAGGCAAGACAATGACAAATGTCGAGAAAGAGAGAGGAAACCTGGAGTTTAAAAGACTATTGAGTGACAGGTGGGTTAGATCAAAGGCAGACGTTTACCAGGTATTTATAATTGCAATGCTAATCAGGTTAATCATAGAAAGCAGAGCCCAAGGGCGGGTGCCCAGTGAGTCTTAATGCACACACAAATGTATATTTAATGCACACATATACGCATAAAAATCACACATATGTATATATTGTACTTCAAAAACCATTCAAGCAGTCGCTGCCACTTTTCTTTTTTCTTTTTTTTTTTTTTTTTTTCCTGGGTTTGAGAAGAAAAGGAGCTCTCTGCAGGCAGAGCATCTGAATTCCTTTTGCTGCCACAGCCATTGAGATGTTTTGGAGGGAACACACAAGATGGGGCTCATGTATAAATCACTGGAAAAAAACCAGTCAGAATTTGTTTCTTTATAAAAAGGAAACAAATCCCCCAAAATCTGCCGAGCAAGACTATCTTTGTGTTCATGGCTTTTAACACAGAGAAAGGAGAATCCTTACTAAAGGATTTTTGAACACAATTTCTTATCTCACTAATTTGGAAGGCTGGATTTTCCAGGACCTCAGTACCAGTTACACAACAAAATGAGCATCAGCTTTTCTAAAGGCTGCACGATTTTGCAAACATGGGCTCAACTTCGAGCATTTTGCTTACCAGCCCTTTTCAATCTTATCTCTCTCACAGACATGCTCCCTCTTGTTATCATTCTTCCACCCATTCCTTTCCTATGCCACACACAGATCTCAAAAAACAAAACAAAAACATTTCCTATGGGAGTCTCTCCACAGTCATTTTAAGAAAAGGCCGTTTTTGTTCACCCTCTGTGGTGTGCAGCAGTCCCAGCTGTGTATTGCAGCAAGTACAGTTACAACAAGACTTAATGTGCCCAGAATAATTCCTAATACCACAGCTATGTCTGATTTTACCAGCAAAACCAGTGCAATGTCCTGCACTTCCAGATCTAGAAGAAGAAGTGTTACGTATAACAAAATGCCACCCACAAACTCTTAATGAGAGAGCATAGCAACACTGAGTAATTGTGTACACATCCAAATCTCCTCTCCCAAAGACTGCCAGTGACAGAACTTTTGGTCCATAAATCAGTAACAGAAGCATTAAATCTGGACATGTCTGGACTAATTCCTGAAATTACAGGGTCTCTGTCAGGAGTTTTATGAACATGTACTACAAATAAAGGCAACTTTTGAAAATGATATTAACTGTGAGGCATCAGCTCTATAAGAAAAGATGGTTCTGGTCACGGGCTGTAAACTCCCTAGGCAGCCACCATCAGAAAGCAGTTTTCTCCATATACAGCCACTACATTCATACTTCAATTATGTGGATTTTGCTTCTTTTGTGCTAGGTCCTGTAGAGACGTTAAATATCCACCTCATGGGCAAAGGATGCTTATGCTGACAGTGAGTTTGTTGCATCCCCACAGCCAAGAGCTGGGATTAGACCCTGGGCTGTGGCTTCCCAACCTCCATCCTGTCCATGGGGTTGGAGATCTGGAAGGGCAGCCCAGCAGAGAGCAGCAGAAGGATGGGGTTAGGTCACAGCTTGAGGGGTGCTGATGCCCCAGAGGCTGCGTGGGCAGGAGTGCAGGCACCAGCACAGATGTTTTGGGCAAGTCTGAACAGCCTCTGCAGAAAGGCTCATCATGATACTTCCTTTTGCAGAGCTGGGAGGAAAGAGGAATGATGGGGGACGGGCAGAGAAAGACACACACCCGCACGCAAACCAAAATTAATTTCTGGTGTTTACAGTGAAATCACCACAAAGGTCTTGTGGGTTCCCTTATTACCTCGAGCCAAGGACAAGTGAAGGTACCATCTCCTATCTATCATTTTCATGCACCATTTTTCACAAGAGGTTCATCAAGAACACAGATCAGATAAAACAAATACCAAAACCTGAATATAAGGGTCTGTTTGAAAACTTTTTCAAATTAATGCAGCTGTGTTTCTATATGTCTTTGCTAAGTGAAGGCCTGTGACACCATTACATTGCAAATGAAACAGGACTTAAAAAGATTAAAAATGGGCCAAGACCTATAATATGCCAGTTTTTTATCTGGAGCAAGATTAGGTTGATATTCAGAGGTTCAGGTCTGAGATAAAAGTTTGGGTCAGTCAGCATAAGCATCCCATGAACAACTGAGCAAATATTCAGCTCCAACAGCTGAAACACTGTGAGTTCTTTTGGAGGCAGTCTGGCCCTGCAAGGGCTCTGCCATTTTGGACAGCATCCAAAAGGCAAGCAAAAAGAGGCCCCTGGATGAGTTGTTTATTATTATTATTATTATTATCATCATCATCATCATCATCATCATCATCATCATCATCATCATCATCCCACTATGGGTTCTAAATAAGTTCAAATCTGGGCAGACAGACTGAAACAATACCTGCCCTCATTTTGAGAGTAGGGAAGATATGAAACTCCAGTTTGGCCCCCATCACTACTTTAGTGATATCTTCTAAAAATGAGTTAAGATTTACAGCAACCTCTTACCTTCTCTCAGCAAAAAAAAAAAAAACAAAAACAAAAACAAACCAAAAACCGCTTAGATTATTTTGAAGTAGCTGAAAAGTTAAGGGCTTTTTAGACAACTAACAAGTTCAATTACAAAAACTCAATTACAAAAACTCAACACTATTTTGCCACCTATTTTGCTGATCTGCTGGATCACAGAATCTTCCGTGTGCATCCTTATCCTCACCCTGCATAAAGGAGCCACTCTGGGATAAAGCTTCTGCTTCAGTCAGGACATCAAAATGTCTGTGAAAAATCAGTGTTCCCTGACCATTTGAATTTCCTTTCACATAATTGTCAAGACTTCTCCCTTCAACTTATTTTGACTTCTAGTCACTCTTCTGGTCATTTTCAAGTATTTGTGCTAATAGGAGACTGAGAGTGTGGTTTATTATCTCCCCTCTTTTATTTTATTATATCCCTTTTGGAAGGGATAAATGCTTTTCTGGCTTGTGGCTGCAGAGAGGATGAAAAAGGAAATTCTGGAGCTGAGTAGATTTTATGATTTCATTTCCCATCTCAGTCACAAGGTAGGATGCATACATGTTCCTGCATCTCCTTCCTGAACATAGTCTCATGCATTATTCTGCTAGAAGGTTGCCTATCTTCCAAACTTCTATGTATCAGCCACTGCTCATTTGTAGGGAGGTGAAGGGTGACTGAAGCCTCAAGCAATAATTGATATCAACTCCCTTTTGTCTCTGTTTTTGTAGGGCACAGTTATAACCACGGGGCAGAGAACCAAAACTTCCTAAGAAAGAGGACTGGAGGGAAAATTTTCTCCGTGCTTGAGTGCACAGGCCAGTTCTTCAAAGAAGTGACACCTCACAGGCCTGGTGTAACAGGAATGCAGAGAGGGGAGGCAAATCTGGGTGCTTCTCTTCTTCCCCCAGCTCCCTCTGCCTTGGAGATTAGTGTCACCACTGGCCTTATGGCACCTCCTGAAGTCACAGCGAAGCCAGTCTTGGTTACAGCCACCCCCTGCACATGACCTTTCCCTTCTGCTCGTCCAGACAAGCAAAATCATGAAACTCATGAAACTTCCAATAAAATAACTGAGTTCCCAACCTCCACAAGCTTCCAGTGCATTAGCAGCCTCCTCCTGGCTGAAAAGAGAGTCACTGAAGAGACACAGAACTCCTGTTCCCCCCTCTGTGCTGTTATCGCCACATCTGCACGTTTGTGACTGCCTCAGTAGCTCTCCCCTCACTGCACAGATGGAAATGAGGTGGCCCAAAGGGTAGGATGCTAATCAGCCTTTCTATTCAGCTGTTGACTCTGTGAACTCTGCAGAGCCCTGCAGCTCAAAGGCATGACTGCATATCAGACAGACATCCCTGATCCAGCTTGTTCAGAGCTGCCCATGTCACTGTGCCTCCCTGTTAATGGGATAGTGGCACTTGGCTGAAAAACTCCGCAGCTCCCAGGGAACCTCTCCCCAGATCTCAATTCCTCTGTCACCACACCCAAGGAAGGCAATTTAAAGACAGTGCAGGTGTGGTAATGCCTGCCAAGCTCTTGACTGCAGTGCCAAGGGATGCCAGTGCCCATCTGCTCTGACAGACACAAAACTTTAAAATTCATGAGATCTTAACGTGACTGAACAGTCCCTTAAGGGCTTTTGACAAAACAGAAGATCCAGATAGCGAGGAAAGAGGAAATTCCTTAATTCTGAGGTATTTCAAATCTGGAAGAAACTTCTGGTTTGCTTTAAGGTCAAGACTGTCCCATTTTATAAGCCAAGCAAATTCTCAACCCTGTGTGTTACAAAGAGGGGATATTTCACTCAGCCTCGGCTTATCTTGCCCTGCCTTCCTCATAACCATCAGCAGCAGCACTACAGCTGAATGTTGTTCCAGCAGGAACTGTGGGAGACAAGTGTAAGAGCTGGAGTGATCAGGAATAGAGGAAAAGAAAGGAGGAGGAGGAGGGGGATAAACACGCGGATAATGGGAATCCAGAGAGCAAAAAGTGGAGATGGAGGACTGAGCTGTGAGGAAGACTGGAAACATGGCTGGACAGATGCCATCTGCTCAAGGACCACCAAACCTTGGAGAATTCCATTCTCTGAACCAGTGGCAAACACCAACTGCCTGATTTAATTAACTTGTCTGTCATTAGCATGCATCAGCAAGGAACAAAGGACACACACTCGGTCGTGTGATAGACTCCTGTTGTGTCCATGGTATGCACAAACATAAAGCTGTTGGCTCCCTGAGAGGTAGGACACGAAAGTCCCATCCTACCCACAGGGTTTTGAAAAGTGGGAAAGAGAAAACCTATTTTTTTATTTGCTTCTTGCTCTTTATTTATTTGCTTTTCGTTCTTTCCCAGGCACTTTCTTCCTTCTAGGTCAGCCAGTTTAAATTGGAGCCTGTAGCAAGAGATCCATTTCTCACCAAACAAACTTCTCTACAGGAAAGCTCACGTCTTTAAATATATTTCTAAGCAAATTTTCCCTCTCCTCCCCCTGTCTGAATTTGGTTGTTTTATTTGTCAGCTGATAATATGGACAAAATTGTCTCTCCCCTACACGGGAAAGTCAGTAAAAGAGCTTCTCAGGAGGGGCTGGAGCAGCTTGGGAATATGTCTACCTTGGCAGCAAAGTTCCAATTCCTCCACTTTTTTCAGGCTTAATAAATTCCTGCTCTCTTCAGTAATAATAAAATAAAATCAGTCTCCTGGGGAAGAATCCACTCCAAACAGGCTGTACTATTTCAGTCGTTCTGAGCTTTCATTGGTGGGAGATATAAAAACGGGATGATAAACTCTTCCCGAAAAAAGATAAAAATAAACCCATCCTAAAAATGGGCTTCATCCTTCTCCCCAGTCCTTGTATGGAGTTTCTGTAATGGATGATGGGATGGGAAGTGTGGATGGGAAGCTGTGCTCAGTTAAGAGCGCTGAGTGTCCTCAAGGCCCTCCAAGTACCAAAGGTAGAGATTTTAAGTGAATACAGTATTCCAAGGTTATAGAAGGTGTACATCAGATTTATACCCCCCCCATGGATCCTTCATGGCACATTTTAAACAGCTTGTGGTTCCACTGCCACATCTATTCTGCACACATTCCTGTAGGAAATCCAGGATCATATCTGTGTTGTTCCCATATCCCATCACCCAGGTGAGCTTGGGAAGGAAGCAGGAGGGTGTTACACTCTGCACAGACCAAGGAGGATTTTGTGTCTAAAAGCCCACATTGCTCCCAACTGCATGAGTGAAAAATCTCCAATAGTTGGAAAAAATCCATAGGTTTTTCATCACAGAAGCCCTGACATTCCATGCTTGCAGTGTTGTTGGAGCATTTTATGGAATAGGCAATTATTGTTGCTGGGCAAGAAACTGATTCTTTTCATTCACTGACAAACTATGATGAGCTAATCTGAAATACAAACACAGAGTAACTATTTTGAGACAAAAAAAAAAAAGAAAAAAAAAAGAAAAAAAAAAGAAAAAGAAAAAATGCAGGAAAAAAGTTCAGCTCATAAAAAATGAAATGCTACAGTCAGCCTGACATGAAATACTGCATCTTAGGGATAGCACTTCACAAAGACATTTCAAAATCCAGTTGGAAGAACTGTAGTGCAATTTTCCTGGAAAATAATTTTTACTTATATATATTAGTAAGGTTTAGGTAAATATATCAGTATAATAGGGAAAACATGCAGAAAGGGGCCCTTTTCATGACTTGAGGGTGTTGGCAATGCACCTCCTGTTCAGCTGCAGCATCTGTACAACCCCACTCCCACCAGGCACAGGAGACATCCAGGACATTCAAACTGCACCTCTGGAGCTACATTAAATATGAAACTAAACTGCAAAACTAGAAGTATCGCCTCAGAAACTAAGAGGAGGACTAAGAAGTTTACAAACCAGACAATTTCCCCTCTCCTGAATTCCAGTGTATGAATTTCTGTGAATCAAAATGCGAATTCAACAAAGGTTAAAAGAACTGGAGGATATTGAAGAGCACCACTTAATGTCAGTTTGGCCACTAAACTTCCCAAATATTGCATATTTGTGTATGAACAACTGGTATGTTTAAAAATAATGGAATATCTGCTAAGGAGGAGTACGGCTGCCTTAGTAGGTGAAGTCAATATTAGGAGTATGTCAATAATGAAAGACTGAAGCTAATGCTCTTAACAATTGTCTCAAATCCAGACAAAATCCTAAAATAATAAAGGAAGCACAGATCTCCATCGTAAATGCATTTATCATTTCCACATGGTGCTTGTGTGTGTTTGTACAGTATATGCAACCAAGCTCTCCTTCTCAAATTGGAAATGTTTTGCATTCCAGAGACGCAGTGATTGCTCACATAAGAGGCCTCAGGGTTTGTTTTCTGACACACTGCAGAATCCAGGAACCTTAAGAAATTCAACGTGGTCTGTTTGACAGCCCTTCCTTGGAGCTGGGTGATTGGTGCAGGATGTTTGTGCAAATGTCCCTGAGCCAAAGCCTGCTGAGGGCTGCGAGGCCAAGCCCCTGCAAAAGTGCAGGGACACCTCTGATCCCATCCACAGCCATCAGCACGTCCTGGAGGGCTCTGGGGAACACTGGCACAGCTGAGAGTTTCAGCTGACCAGAACACAGGGCGACCAACCTGTGAAAGCTGCTGGTGCTGATCCATGGGCTCCAAGAAGGCTGCCGAAGCCCAGAAGTTGACTTCCAATGCCTAACGAAAGAACTCACATCCAGTGAGTTTTATCTGCTTTTAGACAATAATACCTCACTTGTTTTAGTTCAGCTTGAGCTCTCTAAATCTCATTAATGATCCAGACAACACTGCAAGGAAAAATTATGGATCAACCCACACCATTAACACGGGATAATGAATGGCTCATTGGTGAGCAGTGCTGCTTTTGGTGATGAAAGTCCTAGCTTTTGTTTACAATGAGATGTCTTCTGCTTTTGTCAGGACATCAAACTGTCCTTGAAAAATCAGTGTTCCTGACCATTTGAATTTCCTTTCACATAATTGTCAAGACTTAGCCCTTCAAGTTATTTTGATCTCTAGCCACTCTTCTGGTCATTTTCAAGTATTCATGATGGCTAAGGGATGTAAAGTAGAACTTGATCTTTTATGCTCATGTGTGTTGTAGCCTCTTGCATTCTTGGATCTGCCTTAACTACATGGCCCCTCATCCCTGGATTTGCCCCAAAGTAACAGCAATAATCTACTCAGCTAAATGCTTTGGAATCAGATGCCACAGAAGAAAGGCTATGTAAGAACAACAAATGTTTTTAAAATAGATTTTTAAATTTCTGACCTCAGTCTCAGAACCAGCAAAGAGCTGTATGCTGCCATCCCTTCAGATCCCGAAGACAAAACGCACCCTCACAATGCTCTTTTAACTTCTGGGGCCAAACAAAACCTTTTTTTTTTGGCTATAAAATTTAGCCTAACAAATTTCTAAACTCTTAACAGTTCTAAATATTTTCTGATACAGTATTTTCTATGTGCGTGTGCAGAGCTGTGAATGCAAAGTAACCAACCACCTTTTTAAATGTGTAAATGAGCAAAGCAGCTTTGGAGGATTCTCCTGTAACCATTTTCTCCACCTGCCTCTGAATCCTTTCTCCTTTTTTTGCCTGAACATCCCTCTAGAGCAGAACTTTGCAAATGCCAGTTACTCTTGAGGGAGGAAGGATTTAGTGGAACAGGAAATGAACCATTTAACTACAAGGTCTTAGCACACTTCTTTCAAACATTTAGCTTTCTATTTCAATTATTTAGTTGGATTTTTTCAGTAACAAATCTTCCTAAATCTTTTTTTTTTTTTCTCCTACCACTCACAGTACTCACTTTTAAACACTCACTTAAGTTTAAAACCATTTTCCCAAAGAGTCTTTCCTGCATAACAGAGGGGATCACTTTGCTGCATCACTTCCTGCTTGAAAGCTGTTTATTGTTTAGCCACATTGGACTTTGGAGGCAAAGAAACCTGAATTTAATTTGACAATAATCAGCACAAGTGTGGCAACAGAAGGGCACAGTCAGACTGATACTGGTGGTGGTTGGACCCCGAGGGTGCAGACCTAGAACTTCAAACCAATGGTTGATCTGTCCTTGTCATTCAGACCTGATGGCAACATTCCTTTTGGATCTCCCTACACTGATCCTGTTGCTTAAAATTAATAACTGCAGCTTAAAGCAGCCAAGTCAGTGCAGTAGAGAGTCCTCAATTCTGACACTTATCTCCAAAAGTGTCTTAATCCAAAACCAGTCACTGAAATCAAGAGATGTGCCTCCACTAGAAGCAGCAATCATTTCTGAAAGTTTGTTCAAGGGTTTGACCTAGACTTACTGAAACCTCCAGGAATTTTCCCATGGATTTAATGGAATCACAGAATTGTTAGGGTTGGAAGGGACCTTTGGAGACCATGAAGTCCAACTCTCCTGCCAACCCAGGGTCACCTAAAGCAGTTAACACAGGCATGTGTCCAGGTGGGTTTTGAATTGCCTCCATTTGAAAAGGGTCAAGCCAAATATTTTAGTGGTGGCACAAGATCAGATGTCATTTAGAAACCAGATGCCCAGGGATGTGTGTGGAAACTGCTTGCATGCTCCACAGAGCAAAATCTAGCCTAGAATTTCCCCCGCTTTTCATTAGGAGCAGGTAGGAATCTTTCCTGTCACTGCAGCTGCCCCTACAATGGACCCCTGACCACCAGAAATGGGTGCCAGGGATGAAATTTGTGAGTGTCAGGGGCTTGCTTCAAAATGTTTTTTTTTTTAAAAATACCATTGTAAATCAAGTCCTGTTTCCCTAAGATGCATTAGTGAGAAAGGCTGGTGGATATTAACACTGTACTGGCAGGGTAGTGCCAGCTTGTAGAAAATAAAACCAGACAGATCTCCTTGGAAAAAAGTCCCCTTTCTTGAACAAAGTCCTTCCTCTTGGCACACTGGTATTCCCTGAGACTTAGCAAACAGAGAAGGCAATTCCCTATTGCATGGGCCAAGATTTTGAGAAAAAAAGGAATGCTGACACTCAAGGAGAGAAAGCGTACACTCGGATAAATACAGGTACAGCTGTGTGTAAGAGTTGTCCTCAGAGACAAAATTACATCATAGTCTTCCACCTTTGCAATTAACTTGAACCAAATTCCTGCTTCAAGATTTATTCAGCAGAAGTTGCCGCTTGAGAGAATTTGTGCACTGGGTGAGTCCACGCAAGAATTCCCAAACAGCGAGCAAAGCAGTTGTGAAGAGGCCCAAGTGCAGCCCTGGCTGGTTTGGCAGGTCCATCTCTGGGAATGGCTACTTACACTCCTGGATAAAGGAGCAGGGCTTGGGAGAATTGCTACAGTGTGGTGTGAGCTGCAAACATGTGTGAGGTTCTGCCAGACTGACTGGGGTATCGTGGGTGATAGGTGTGGTGTGCACGTGTACGACTGTGGGAGTGGATACACCTGAAGGGACAGGGACTAGTGAGACTGTAAAACACATTGAGGTGCTTAGTTAATGCTGGATGATCAGATTTCATCACCAGGAGCTGGAGTGCTTGGACATTGCTGCCTGTAAAGGGGTGTTTGTATAAGAGAGCAAGCCACGTTTCCCAGTTTCTGCATTTTTGGCACAGTAGGTGCATTACTCTCTCCTGTACCAACGGTATGAAGTTCAGAATAAAGTCAAGATTCACACCTTACCCCAGTTGTATAGCAGATGTACACTCCACTTCTATTTTTATTCTTTGCCACATATGACTTGATTCTGGTGTGAAATACAGCACAGTGCTGGAGGTGGGGGCAAACAAAGGACAAAACAGAGCCTGGATTTCAAAAGAAGAGAGAGCTTTTGGCTGCCACCTGACACAAGGACTTGCAGCTAACAGCAGCTCAGACATGAGGATCAGCGCTGGCAGGGCTGCTCAGCAGCTTCACATCACTGGGTAGGGCTGCAGTGCTCAGATGATCACCCAATTAGTGCCCCAGTGACAATGTGGCACCAGCCACAAATCCCACAGCCCCTGGCCAGAAGCCTCAGGCAGAGGACAATTAATGTGCCTGCTCAGTTGCAGCACAAAAGAAATATGAACTATTTCTGACCTCTCCTCTCCCATACTCCTGACCTGTGAACAGCCAGACAAGTTCTGCTGATAACAGTTTAATTTTCACTAAGCAGAGACTCCGCTTCCTGGGCAGCTCGGTGCTATACACAGTGCTAGGTACAAATAAAAATTACAACACTCGGTCCCTACCACAGGATGCTCCAGTAGCAATCTGGGAATGACTACTTGGCACTTTAAAACTCATCACCATCACGCAGGGCATTTTTTTCCCTCTGAAAGGCGGCTTCCTCTGGACAACACATGAAGAGCTGAGGAGTCAAAGCACTAGGCAGAGATTTAGCACTCTCTGTGGGTTTTTTATCAGGGAGTAACAGCAGTATCATGCTTTTACAGGTGAGGAAACCTAACACAGAGCCTGGCCTGACACACACCACCAGGGACTTGCAGAGCTCGTGAGGTACCTGATTCATCTCCAGTGGTGGAGAAGCAGAACAGGGGAGGTGCTGCTTCCCCTTTTTCCTTACTTGCATTTAAATATTAGATGGGAAAGGATGATCAAATCCTTTTTAAAGCAAGAACTAGCAGCAGTGCTGAAATAATCATCTGGGCCAGAACTGAGGCATGCAGAGACCTACAGAAACTCTTTGCCATCTTTACTGCACCCATGAAGCATAACTCCAGCTTGCCAAAACCCTTATTAAAATTCCTTTCTTTGCAATATTCCCAAAATATCAGCATATTCATACTTATTTTAAGCAAGCACAGAAACCCGATTCCAGCAGTAAAATTGCAGAGTTTGTTGAGTGTGGGTCAGAGTTAAGTTTGTTCTCACACAGAAGCAGATTCTCACATGAAATTATGGAGCACAAATGTGGACAAAGAAGGCAGAAAACACAGAACAGCTGAAGTCATTAAGAAGGGTCAAGTCAGTGCTCTGGACTTTGTGAGCTCTCCTCATCAGCGAGGGCTATGGATGATTTTATGATTATAGTGGTAAAGTAGCTGAGACCTCAGCCAGCTTAAAGCTTCCCTCCTTCAAGCTTTACATTCATAAAAATTTAAGGACTGAAATGGTGAACAGGAATACACCATGGCTGCTTTACAAGCATAACATCAAAAAGGGTTGGCAGAGTCAGGGTCCACTCACTCCCACTGCCTTGTGGAGCTGCTAAGCTCCAGAGGGTTCCTGGACTCCTTGGCTGGACCACACAGCTCTTGCTGCTCACTGTGGCTGCCAGGCTCCAAAAGACTCTCCTGTCTTTCTGGCATAACAAGAGCCCCATTCCCTTCTGAAAGTCCAGAGTAACAACTTCCAACGAGGAAATTCTCACCCAAATAGCTGCACTGAGTCCTGCATTCCCAGGTTACTGTTTTGATAGAATTATGGCAGAGCTCATTTCACGTAAACGGGGTCTCACACTTTCCACAGCAGCAGCAGGAGCAGCACTTGAAATTTGGTCCAAAGTGCTTAAAAGTGATAACATCTTTGTGGTTTGGGGTGGAAAACAGTCAGTTACTGTGTGTTTATGCATATCTATTTCTATGGGAATGATGAAGTTCCCACTGAATTTCCTGAATGAAAAGAATGTCCAAGACTCAGGAAACTTTTTTTTTTTTTTGTGTAAGTAAACTCCTGTAATTTGAAAAGCATAGATGAGATTTTAGAGGCAAAAAATCCAGAATTTTTTTCCCTAAGAGTTAATCAGATCCAGAAGGGAATCTTACCGCTTGAGAAAGGAGAAAGGTGAGTTTGGATTGAAGAGGTTGTGGATGCAACTCTGGACACACACCGCTATCCTAGATTTTCTGAGGCATCTGTGGGAGATAAATGTGCAAATCTGTACCCACCTCCTGTTAATTTGATTAAGCAGATGCTCACAGAGTGTTAACTGGAACCTGTTATTCAGTTCATCCAGCTCATGCCTGATTCTTAGCAAGATGTTACACTGCTTTAACACCATGAACTATGGTTTTATTGCTCTCCACTATCTCCTCCTCCCTCCACCTTGAAAAGATACTCTTCAATCAATGGCTGATGTCAGCATGGGAGTAATGACCTTCATTTAGGGCAGCAAGGAGGGACATCTGGACAGGCCAGGGAAAGAGGCAAGGAGTAAATCCATCAGGATGTGCAGATTACATCACTCTCATAAGAGTGCTTGCTTTCAGGACAGCTTTTTAGTGTGGAAACATCCAAAATGCTCCTGCCCTCAGCTCAGAGTTTCCTTCTGAAGGACACAGAAAGGCCAAGAGAACTGGGACAGACAGCAAAGCAGGGGTAGATGGTGTGTTTATAAGTGCAGGGAAGAACAAATCCAAAGTGTGTTGCAGATGTTCAGGGAACTCCTTAAGGAAGGTGGAGGAGAAAGAAGAAAATCCAGTGTCAAGCACGAGGAGTGTGACCTTAGGGTAAGGTGGCACCAAGTCCTGTGGTCACTTCTGCCTTCAGGACAAACCAGTGAAGTTTTCGTGCTCCGCTTTCCCTCCCTCCAACACACTGATAACAGCAAACCCTTTTTTAAAAATTTTTCCTCTCTATTATTTGTCTGCCTTGAAGCGTGCCAGGTTTTTAGGGGACAAGGACCATTCGTATGTTACTACCTGGAGCTTTTAGGGCCAACTGTAAAAGAATTAATAATTGGCGGAGAAAGGGTATTGAAGGGTATATCCTCCTTGTACTGATGTCCCCAGAGAAGTCCAGCAGAGTCTCATCTCTGTGTTTGTCAGCAATGAGGATAGAGACTATTCCTTTTAAAAAATTGCCTTTCTTTTGCACTTTCTAAAGAAACTATAAATCCCCCAAGTATTCATGACATTGATACGAACAGGCACTTAAACCTTCCTTGAACTGGGAAGTTGGTTTCATGTCAGGAACAAGTGTGAGTTTTACTCGGGGCTCTGTTCAGCTTTCTGTGGTGGAGGCTTAATGCCAAAAACCTTTTCGCATGGAAGGTGCTATAATTCCAGCCACTGGACAAATCCATCACTTTTATTTGCTAAATTACTTCTGAAGGGAAATTCCATTTTCATGGAGAAACTTAAGCATTTCCACAGCAAAGATGACATTTCCTGGCAAAAATACATTTTCCCCTAACCATGCTTGATGTTCATCTAAGAGCAGGAAAATAAATTGATTTCTTTACGAGAACTAGAAAAGAAATAAAGAGGAGAGAAGCTTGCTTTTGTTTTTAGTTAATTGAAACGAAAATTGAAATGATTTTGCACAGTTCTAGATTAAAAGGCAACTTTTTAGGATTCAGAAAATAGTCAGCTTTTGGTTGCTACAAATCAGGCTTTTCATCCACAAAAAACCCCAAGTATTAAATACCTATGCCTTGAGGCACTTGGATCCCTTCTCCAGCATGTCAGAGATCAATAATCTGGTTATCCCCTAATTAATTAAACCCCACGTCTCAGATTGTGAACATATTTGGGAGCTGCCGTCACGCGCTTTGCAGTGGCGGAGCGATTCGCGCCAGCGCGTTTTGCCCGACTCAGCCCGGGCACCTTGGCATCCCGAATCCACGCGCTGAATCCCGTTCAATTAATGTCCAATGTACCGTGCCTGGGCGGAGCGGACAGCTGGCGGCCTCTCTTGCGTGACCTTGGGTGACAGACACAATCTGGGATCACGCTGGTGTGTGCCTTTTGTCAGTTGATACCGGGGGCGGCCGAAAAGTCAGGGCTGCGACAAGGGGATGATTAGCACATATCCACGGGGATCAAGATGGGAGGGGAGATATGTCTGCCATGAACATGTCTCAGTGCCTGGTGATCCACACGCAGCCTCATGCCAGATGCAAGGCAAGAACTTTTTGTTTTGCAGAGCGTCTTGTGCCGCTTTCAGCGGGAGAAATCCGTTGTTGCAAAGAGGGGATGTTGGCTGGGGCAAAAAGGTCAGGAATCAGGAATAGCAAAGGATTTTGAGGAACTGAGGGATCTGCTCAGCAGTTCACAACTGACCTTTTATGTAAGAATTGCCAGCAGGGCAGGCGTGGCCCTGGGAGGAGCTCAGGTATCGTACAGAGCTAATGCCTGGTTTTGGAGCTTCTCCAAACCTCCCCCTGCCAAGATTTCTGGTCAAAACTCACTGAGACACAGAGCCAAACTGATGGAGAAAAGGCTCCGAGGACAGGAAAGACTCATAGAGCCAAGAAGTAATGAGAGAAGCAGGAGAGGACCTTTGGGATCAGCTCCTGATTGCTCACGTTTGTACGCAGGGAATTGCAAGGGGTTCATAAAAACAGATTAACTTGTTGTTCAGAAATTCTAATAAAGAAAACCTAGAAGCATTAGAAAAATCATTCCAGTTGGATGGATATGGAGAAATTAAGGGGGAATCATCTTCCCAAAGGATAGGGAGAATTTGCTAGAAATCATTTTTCCTGGTCCAAATACAGACCCCAAATTGGACACAAACACTAGGCAGAGCAGAAATGGAAAACTGAGGTCAAGGGGTCGCCAATCATCTTTGCACAGATGAAGATATAAAATTTCATTGTACTTGCCCTGTGTGAGTACAACCCACTGAAGATGGAGAAACCTTTCTGCAGCTTAAGAAATACTAATAGTCATTTCTAGTAATGGCTGTTAGAAACGGATAAATAGTCAAAAAAGATTCTCTTAAATATGTTCACAGCTTATTCTTTTCACTTCTAAACATCTTCTAAAGCTATTGCTGATGTTCCTCTGGCAATTGGAAGAGAGGCCAACGGGAAAAATAGTGCAATATCTCACTTAACATAATTGCCAGCAATTGCTGACACCCTAATTTCTCTGGACTGCAGAATTTTTATCCCCTAACTTTTTAAGTGGGATCATGCTGGAAGAATTCCATGGCTGGTGTGGAGCAGCAATCACAAGAGAACCTTACTGAAGGCTCTGATCCAGGTTCCTATCTGCTGCTAATATTCAAACAAATAGCAATAAAACAAACAACCCATCACTCAGAAATAAATCTGGGATTGGTTTGCCAAAAGTTTTCTTTGTGTAAATTATTTTCAAGTTTCTGGTTTTTCTTCCATTCCCTTCATTTAGCCATATTCTGGGTTAATACCTCGTTGCTGCCAGTTGCTGCAAGCTTTATAACATGGGAAAGTGTAGCATGATCATTTTTAAATTAATATAAGTTAATAAAAGTGGGTTGGAAAACCTTAGAAGCATTTCCAGCAGGAGATGAAATTTACTCTATTTCAAAACATTTCATGTTAATGAAATTTTGGTCCACAGTTTGAATTGCGGGGGATTCTGATAATGTTAGAATATCTTAATTTTCATGCTGTGGCATGGGATATCTTAAGTTAATCTGAATTAAAACCTTAAACATAATTTAACATATATATAAATACATACGTATGTGCAAAAAGACATAGCAACATTAAAGAGCACAGTGTAGGCAGCTCTTTCGGTTCCTTAAGTGCACCCTTTAACTTTCAAAAACAGGAAGAAAACCAAAAAATGAAAGTAATTTTTTTAATCACAGTATTTTAATCACAGTATGAGTATATGCCACTCATATATTGACCCTTTATCAGAGAAGCTTGAAATCTGAAGCTGAAGCCAACCTCAAATCACAGTGTATGCTCAAATTATTAGACAAACCTTCCAAAATCTTCCAAATAACCCTGCCCAGGAATTGCCAAACCTGTAAACTTTGTACACAGCGTTCTGACAATGCCGCCAAGCCTGGCTCTGAGGAAGCACCAACCTGCCCTTACTGCTGAGCTCTCGATAACCTAAAAACTGGCTTGAAATGAGTCTTTATCATACCCTCGCCTCTCCTTTCCAGATTAGGGCAAAGAAAAGTATTGAAAAATTACACAGTGTTGTTGTTGTTGTGATGTTGTTTTTCTTCAATCTGGTACAATTTATACAAACTTGATTTTCCACCTTCTCACCAGGGCTGACCCAACTCTGGAATCACACTCAGGACACAACTATCTCAAAGGCCTTAATAACATTATAGTTCAATTTTTCTGACACATCACAGTGCACAGTTGTTTTCCATTTCCCCTGCTTATCAGTTGAGCCCCAAACGCTTGCATTAAGTGGGATTTTAACTCTGTTCCCATCTGGCCACAGGTGTCTGCGTCACCTCTCCAGACTTAACACGTCTCCTATCTTATCACTGCATCCTTTTGATCAAGCAGCATCTTTGAGCAGATCTATTCCCTGTCTCACAGTCAGTATAACCTGACTAATTCCCCCTTCCTGGTCTCACACAGGAACTGAGAGATGGACTTAGGCACTGCAAGACAGGCTCAGCAATACTTTTTTTTGCTTTTTTTGGCCACGTTTCTCACAAACGACTGGTGTAAAGTAACAGCTGTGAAGGTAAACGCAACACCTCCTAATCTGCTCCTCCCAGGATATGTTAGAAAAAGTGAGATTTCACCTCCAGCAACAGCTGTAGTGTAAGAAAGGCCACTGCTTGAGGAAGAAAATCTGTCAGCCCCCTTAGGTGTCACATTCAGGAAGGTACTTAAGTCACTCCTGCTCCTCAGCAACAGAAATAACTCCACTGACTTCAGTGGGACAACTCAAGTGCTCCGAGCAAGGCACACACATCATTCCAAACTGGGGACACATCCAGCTCTCTTATCTGTGTGCTCACATGGAGCTGCTGTGCAGGACAGCTGGAACAATTATCCATGGCCCGAGCCTCAGGCTGAGCAAAAAATGCTTCGTTTTTAGTGCTACGAAGAAGCACTTGGCCTTCAAGTTACTCATGGTGAAATGATAAACAAGCAAAGGTCAGATTTCAGACTGCCAAACTATTATCAGGCCCCCCCTCCACAGCAACTCTTCAGGAAAATGCATAATTGCAGGACTAATGAGTCATCTGTACGCCGCACAATTAGCACAACTGCCCATGTAATCATGTTAATTGCACGGAACAAAGCGTGGATGGGAGGACTGGCAGCACGGTGGCCCAGAAATCGGGGCCGATCAGTCACAGATGAGCACGCACAGAAACGCTCACACGGGTTTCCAATGGGTGACTCGGGGAAATGTGCGTGCAAAACCATCAGCCACACTCTCACCTACGCTGGATGTGGCCGGCAAAAGCAGGGAGGGGCAGCATCAAATATTCAGGAGTGAAGAATGGAAGATGAAGATGCGATGGAGAGGAGTCAAGGAAGGAAAGGGAAAGGCGCAGTGAAAGAAAAGCAAGGAATACACACTTATGTATGAAAAGACACAGCAACAGCAAAGAACTTTGTGAAAGTAGCAGGCTGAATCTGCCTATTTCTCTCTCCAAAAGAAGGGAAAAAAAAGAAACAGAGAGAAAATAAAGAACAGACAATGACAAACAATAGAGCGTGGAGGTAGAGTGAGTCAGGAGAGGGAGAAGAGCACTTAAAGCAGTAGGACTGGAGGAAAGGGCACTAAGCTTTAACGGCATATCATTTAATTTAATATATTTCAGCTCCTTTATTGCTGTGTGACTCTGGCAGACGTCCTAAATCTCTGCAAGTGTGAGAAAAAGACACATGGCAGCTATTTGGAACTCCTGGGGATTTCACTGTTGCTGGCTACTTAGTGAGATTTGTAATTAAATGCAATTTAGAAAAGGTAGAAAGAGGTACTGTTCACCCAAAGCCTCAGCCCCTCCCAGAATAAACCTCCAACTCCACAGGAAAACTGATCTTTAATTATTACTTGAGCCAGAGACTCAAAGACCAGGAAAGAACTCTCAAGATTTTTAAGTTTGCTTTCACAATCAAAGCCATGGAGTTCACCTGGACCCCCACGTGGCCTCCAACGCACTGCAGGCTAAAGGAGAGGTTTGAAAGAGATGTTGAAACCCTGATTTAGAGAATTCACGTGATGGTAACTTGGCAGCAAGTTAGAACAGAGGCAGGACATGCACAAAACCTTCAGCCTCTTCCCTGGGACACGAGGCAGACTCCTTGGCAGGGAATCCCTTCTGCCCCAAGGTGCTCAGTGTGCGGGCGAGAACATCATCTGCACGCTGAAACGACGAGGTTTTAGGTCAGGGAGATGTTTCCAGGCACAGCTCAAAAACCTTCTCCTGCTGCAATCCTGGCGAGTTAACCGACCTTCCTTTAACCTCAGCCACAATGTTGGTTCATTTGCTGTATGGGAAAGAGATCAACCCGAGCTCCCTGGATTCAGCAGATTTGTTTCAATATTTTTTATGCCGTTCCACGGTACGTGCCATTGGGCTGCTAGTACGGCCCACAGCGGGAGCCAATGTGAATTAAAGATTTAATTACAGTTGAGATGTCCCTGGTATAGCTTGCTGTTGTCCTGTAAATCCTTCTTCTTCACTTATCTGCAGCACAAAGAGGCATCTTTTCCGCGGTGAGAGGGGGGAGGCAGGGGAATGCGCTGTGCGCAGTGCAAGGATCCCTTTGTTGGCCGGGCTTTGTGTGGGAACGCGCCCTCGGTGAATGACAGCCAGGCCTGAAAATTAGCTTGAGCTTTTGAGAGCTCAGCTTTCCTTCTAAATTACTGCGCTGCTGTAACCTCAGAAGCCAGGTATTTCCCTCGACAGGGAACTGGGCAACCCTTTGGGGCAGGACCTGGGGCTCTGAGTGCCAGGCATGACTCACAGGTAACTCGTTGATATTTTACAAAGCTCTAAAATACAGATATTTTACAGGAAAGGACACCACGACCACCAGGCAACTTCAACTTTGCTCTCAACCACAGACACCATCAACGCTTCTGCCTCTATTGGCGCTGCAGTGTCAGGGTTTATTATTTTCCTAAAATTTATTTCCCCGCTAGATCCAGCTACTGTAAAGCTCTGGAGGTCTGTGTGAGACAGATGATAATGCTTTCATCAAATCTCAGCCAAAGAAAAAGCCTCCAGGGTAGAATCATGAACGCAATAAAGACGTTTTCATGAGTTCAGTATTTACATAATGTTATATCCAGTGTTATGCCCTGAGTTCCCAGGCAGGAGTGAAGCCATCTGCACAAGGACACACGGAGGCAGTCATTCCCCAAGCAGATCACAGGCTGCACTGCCAGGGCAGGGGCTGGAATACAGGAAATTTAATTCTGCTGCTGCAAAGGCGAAACCTAGGCACCCAAGCCATGCAAGGGAGCTGTGGTGCAGCTGATAACTGGATCAGACATTGTAATTCATCTTTTTGCCTCAAATTCAGGCTCAGGGGCCACACAGACTCTGTCAGTAATTCTCACACATATTTCTGGTCATATGATGGTTCCAGCTGGGATAGAGATAGACACTGCTCTTCCATGGTTTGAGACTAATTTCTAAAGTAAAAAAAAAAAAAAAAAAATTAATTGACTGTAAAAGACATCATCTTTGCTCCTGATTTAATAAATGCTTCCAAAGATCTGCTTCCCGTTGGGAGGAATCCTAAGCAAAGTGCCCCAAGATTGCTGTGATTGTAAAAATCTAGGCAAGCTTGGCAGGGAAGAGGTTTTCCAGCTTCTTGTGAGCAAGCCTGGCTGTCTTAAAATCCACTGGATGAGACATAAGGAAGAAATTCCTTACTGTGAGTGAGACCCCTGATGTAGCCCCAGAAAAAGAAGGGCTGTGCAGAGGAAAAGAAGGAGTGCTCTGCTCAAGAAGGGCTGAGATGCAGTGAGAAAATGTTCCTGGTTCAAGCAGGTCCTGGTCAGCAGCCTGAACACCCATGGGCAGCCTGGGGAGTTTCTAGCATTCATTTCCATCTCCCAAACACAAAGGTACCCTGCTACCAAACTGTGCTTGCAGAAGGCCCTGCAGGTTTACAGGCTCTCTGCCTTGCTGCTAATGCTTTTCTCATGCCTTTCAACTCCTGGGAAATGCTTGGTTTTCGATGGAGAAAAGAAATGAGCTCTGCCCATTTTCAAAAATAAAAGTGTGTCTCACAATACAAGCAGTTTTATTTATTGATGCATCTTAAAATGCTGCAAGCAAAACTAAAAGAAAAGAAAAAAGACTTCATCAGGAGAGAACATTGTGTTTGCCTTACAGCAATTTTCACAGTTTAATTGTAATGAGAAAACCTTCCTGTGCTTTGTAAAAACCTCAAAATGTATTCCTGTTTTCCACTATTTTCAGCTCAGGTGATTTTCCGAGCTTGTTGTTGTTTTCCAATGTGTGAATCTCCAAAGGATCTGCCTTGCAAATGCTTGTTCAATCTGCTCTTGAATTCAAGTAAACTTCTTGCATTTATAGCATCCTTTGGCAAGGAGTTCCCCAGACTGCTGCTCCCTCCAGCACGCCTGATTTCCAAACTGAGGAACATGAGTTTACTCAGTCCTTCCTTACATGGAAGCTGCACCAAAACATTCATCCTGCTTGCTGCCTTTCTCCAATCCTGTTTGCTCTGCTGTGTTCTTGTTGAGCAGAGTGTCCTGGACACCAGTGCTGGATTTCAGTGGGGCTGAACCGATCTTTTCTGGTTTGTGCTCCGTTCCTTTCTTTCGGTTTGCTTTTCTGAGTGCAGCCAAGCACTGATGTGCTGATGGAAGCAGCTATGAGAGCCCCAAGGGCTTGTTCCAGAGCAGCACATTTCATGTGCAAAACAAAACTGGGACTATCTCCCTGTGTGTGCCACTGTACATTTATCTACACTGAATTTCATCTGCTGGTTTACTGCCCAGTCACAGGCTGCTGTAAGAACCTTCTCTGCTTCTACACAGCCCTTCCCCTTCCTTATCAACATGATAACTTTATAACAGTGCCAGACTTCATCATCTCCAGCACAGACCCCTGCAGAACCTCACCACAGGTCTCCTCTATGACTTCACACTCATTTACACCACTCTGCTGGTTCTTCTTTTTCAGCCAATTATAGATGCAGCAGCATCCCCTTACTGCTTTGTTTCTCTTAAAAACTACATATGAAGAACATTAGAAAAATCAGTCTGGGAATTCATGTGGAATATATTTTTTGGACCACTCATACCTACATTAACCTCTCCAAAAGGTGCCTTAAAAGAACTCTAACTTCGAATGGAAATATTTTGTCAAATTAAAATACATTCAGATGCTTTTGAATAGCCAGAGCTGAGTGTTTCTCTGAGCAACTTACTCAAACACTGCTGTCCTGCCTATTGTACTTATGCAAGAACAGATATTAACTTATTACTTTCTGTTTATAGGTGCATTACTCAACATTTAGCCTCACATTTTATGAGAACATCATTCCCTAGAGCATCTTCTGCTGAAAACAAATTCTTCCTGCATAAAAGGGGAGAAACGCTGGAGGAACTTGGTGGATGTCAGTCACATCAGCCTTCCTTCCTGAGATATTTGGCAATCTGGCTCATTAGATAACTGCCACAAAGGTTACAAGATCCACAAAATTATTTCTCCTTGGTGCTGCAAGGCTGATAAATTTACAGGTTTAGGTAGCATGTAGGAAGGAAGATGAACTGCCAGACTTTTATTAGGAATGGGACATAAAACATCTTCACCCGTGAGAGCTGCTGGAAGCTCTATCAGAAAAGAAGAAACTTTACTGGGCCTTTCCTGTCTTCATGTGAAACACATTTTATGAAGTTCTCAAATAACTGTTGCTTATTTCTCCTGCTCTGCTAACAAGAGGATGCCCTCAGTTTAATGATACACCCTCTGACAGCATCAAATGGCTTCAGTGAGACACAGTGCCTGGGTTTGGCTTCCTGCCTGCAAGGTGCAGTCACCTCACAGTGAAGGGCAGGCGGTGCTGCTTTTACCTTCACTCCTGTTTGCAGACTCTTCCTAATTTGTTGGAGCTCTCGAGGAAACAGAGTGAACCTGCACAAATACCTGGTGTCCTGGCCATGACCCTGCCTCTGACATTACTGCTCTGAAAAGTCTTTTTCTGGTTTCTGATGCAGCAGCTCCTGGTGCCAGGCAGTCCTGGAGGGTGGCAAAAACCACAGCAGAACCAGCCAGGAGCTGTTCTGGGTGTATGTGAACAACCTGTATGTTTAAATATATGCAGAGGTTGGTCCTATTTCACATGTTCTTCACTCTGGCCTGGAGGAGAATTTGAAACTGCACAGCACTGAAAACACGAGAATTTTGTCCATAGGGCCAGACAGGGAGATATCAATAACTTCCACTCATTAAGGACAGGTAGAGAGAGGGAATGTTGGAGACCAAACGAATTAAAACATGACAAACCCTCAAAGAAATACTCAGGACAGAAGAACATCTCTCCATTTGTGAGCTGCCACCTATACTTGACTTGCCATTTGTCATATGCAAATCAAAGGTGTAGGGAACAGGGGAGACTTAATATCTTTCTTCCACATGAGCTGAAGTTCAGCCAGATGAGTAGAAAAACAACACAGTGGCTGCTGTTACAGCCATAACAGCACATTGATCAAGACAGGTACATTATTCACTAAAGCTGTAGCGGGTCCAAGGATGTAAATTTGTCACAGTGGAATTTGGCCCATGCAACACCCAGAAGTGCCAGTGGAAATACCCTGGAAAGGAAGATCAGGAATAGCTAACTGAGCTTCTCATCCTCTATGTCCTGGTGGCTA